>JAGFNQ010006678.1:47439-124090 GCA_024364735.1 Boesenbergia rotunda
AGAAAACCAGAGCCCCTTCTCTAACATTCTCTGAGCTTGTAAGGTAGGTAGGAACCTATCTATCTTTCTCCTTGGGTCTCCAATAAACTCAACCGAAGGTTCTGCTTCTGGTGTGAACTTGACTTTTTCTTGCGGCAGTCTATAGAAGCATTATACTTGCTCAAGAAGTCCATTCCTAAAATGACATCGTAATCCTTCATCTCAAGGACTACCAAGTCACTGTAGAGCTCTCAGTTGGAAATCTAGATCGATACTGCCCTTAGCCTCTCAGTAGAGGCCATTACTTCCCCTGACGGTAAGGTTGTTAAGAACTTCATCGTTCAACCTTTCTGGTGGCCTTTATACTGTTTAAGTAGTGCTTAGTGATCAAAGCACTACTTATTAGTTCCTCGGAGGTTTGCAGCCTCTTAACACCGCTAGCCCCCCTTCAACGCTATCTCAGGCCTTAACATCTTGAGCATTAGCCTAACTATCTCTTTTTCTGTGCTAACTAGCTCTGGGCACAGATGAGCTAACCGCTTAAACATCTTCACTGCTTTATCCACGGATAGTTCTCCTTGTCTGAACTCCGTGAATTCATCATAATGCTTGTTGGTTACTTGCATGTGAGAGTATTCTTCGAAGAACTCAGTCTCGAAGTTGGCCCATGTCATCTGGCTGACATTTCTCTTGGCCTTGACTCTCTTCCACTATATTCTAGCATCTCCCGTAAGGCAGAAAGATGCACACTTTATCTTCTCTACCTCATGCCAGTCCAGTAGCCCTACTATTCTTTCCAGCGTTTTGAACCATGCTTAAGCATCCCATGGTTTGCTTGTGCCTGGGAAGTTCCCTGGCTTCAGTTTCTCCTACTGAATGAGGTACGCTTCTTGCCTTCTAGGAGCTTGCTCCTCGTTTTGGGCCTTTCTAGGACGTCCTCAAATGTATAACTTAACACTTAATGGTAATGTTCCCAAACTTGCTTTAGGATATAACAAGACCTTGGTCTTGATTCTTATCTCATTTCTTAGTCCTAGAACTCGTTCTAGGGCTTAGCAAGACCTTGGTCTTACTCAAAACTTTTATCAAGCACCTTGCGTGCCGAAATCCCAAAACTTACTTTTGGGCAAATCAAGTAAGTACTTAAGCATTTCTCTAATGTCCATTCTAGGGATTAAACATGATTCTGTGATACTAAGGTATTAAACATGCTTCCTTGTTCTATGCACATATGAGTAAGTACTTAAGCATTTCTCTGTACTACAATTAAATAAAGGAGCAATAGAAAAACTGAAACTTAAAGCTTTCTTACTTGAAGACGGCAAGGTTGATGCTGATGTGTGTGTGATACTGGAGAATGGGAACTGCTCTGATACCACCTGTAGCGACCCGCCTTCTCCTGCCTTAGACGGATCGTTACTTCTGTCTACTTCTCGACTCTAATGCACGACTAAAGAAAAAAATACGGAAATCTTTTTTTTTTCTTTTTAATTTATCTAAGAATGATATTCTAACTTAAGTAGTCATGCATAATACCATGTCACACTCTCCTTCTCAAAAACTCCTAAGATGAAACTTATTGAAGCTTTTGAAACTTGCCTCACCCAACTCACACTTCGGGTATCAGTCGACTGATACTGCATCAGTCGACTGATAGGCCTGAAATCAGGATTTCAGGTTTCGGCATTTGCTTCAAAGCTCCACCAAACCTATACTTTCGAGCCATATAGCACCATGACATCATTTCTATACTCTATGCCAGTTTTCAAATCAATTTAGCCAATCAAAACGGATCCATAAACTTGAAATTAGGACTTTTGCGGAAGAAAATAAACTATTCAAGTTATATGAACTTTAACAATGAAGTTTGTACCAATCTTGACTCCTATGTATTCATAACACCAAATACATGTTCTATAACCTTGCCAAAGCATTGTGAAATGTGAATGCAACTTTTCTAAATATATTTAAGAAGTAAAAACTTGATTCAAGGAGAAATTGATACTATTATGGCACATGCATCTATTTCTCTAACAAAGTATCAATATCTCTATTTACTCACATTTCTACTCATCCAATGCAATCATAAGAATATGTAGGCTAAAAGAAATAACATGGAATCTATACTCTAAGAAATTAAGTATGTAAAACTATCCAAAAACTTATATGTTCGCTAACTCCACAAAACAAGAACTTGAAATCTGAATAAACTATAACATTGTAGTTTAAATAGTTAAATTGTCTCGTCTCAAAGATCTCTCCAAAATCAGCCACCACACACACTTTTCTCAGCACCGCCTCGTCGCCTTCCTTCAGAATTGCTTGCCTTTACCTTTATCTGCAATAAGAGGAAATGCATCTAGTAAGCAAAAAGCTTAGTAAGTACTATCTAGCTCACAAAATCTCGAAATGTGCAAACATGCTTCTAGAACAATATGAAAATCATATGAGATACTAATATGCTTGAAAGAAAACTAAGAACATGTATAACTCTAAACATGCATACTCAAGCAATAATAAATCTTAATTTACTTTTCTTGGCTCAACTTGAAACTTTAGCTATTCTTTATCTTTTGAAAACTTTCTTAAACTTTAGAAAACTTTGCTAAAGCATATACTTGAAAATAATAATCACTTGGATCCACTGAAGACGTAAGTACCATCTCATATGCGCGTTCCCTAAAAGGTTGGGGTAGCGAGCCACCAATCCTAATAGAGCAGACCTTGGTCTACCAGGGCCAAGACCTTGGAATTGGACACCTAGATTTCTTTAACGACGCCCTTGGACGCCGGGTACTGGCCTTAGAAAATAAAATAGCTTTTCTTTCTTTTCTTTCTTATCTGTAAATGCCTTGGCATTTTCTCGAGCACCTTGCGTGCTAAAATCCCTAAGTCTTGACTTTTGGGGATTTCTTAAGGCCTTGGCCTTTTCTTTTCTTATCTTTATCTTTTCTTTTCTTTTCTCATAGCTTTTCTTGGACCCTAAACTCACATAGGGTACTTAATCAACATATATAAGCATATAATGAACTAATATCACATGCAAAAAACTCAAACAAAAAGGAAATATCTCTTTTAAAAACTTTTAAGGGAAATTCTTGCGGAAAAACCGCCTCTTACTGCAGGTGAGCAGTACTTACATTGATATCTTGGACTTACAACCAAGATTGACGTCTAGAGCTCGGGAGAAACTTGAGATCTCGGAGAATTCTTCGCGCCTACGCGTTCCTCTCGTCGCGGGGATCCCGAATATAGGAATATCTCTTGGAGGAGAGCTTTGGCCGACCCTCTAGGGCTTGGTGTTGTTTCGCCCAAGAGAGGAGAGGGGAAGGGTCGCGCGGCTAGGGTGAGGAAGAGAGAAAACCAAAAAAATCCAATTTCCTCTCTTAACTTATCTATTTATATTTATGGAGCGGATTGACCTAACTATACCTTATCTATTATTTCGCCCAATTTATTTAAACAAAACCAACCAGCCCAGCTGGTCACGCGCATGGTTGCTCTTCCGGTGGTCATGGGTTCGAACCCCTTCCTGCCGTTTAACGTTTTTCCTTTTTTAAATATACTAAACGGACTCGGAAAATTCCATAAAAATATCCATAAATTTGGAATAAATTCTAAGATATTTCTAAAATTAGTTCCGAGAATTTTCGGGCTATCTCTTTTAATAAACTACTAAACGGACTCGGAAAATTCCATAAAAATATTCTAAAAATTCCTAAAAATATCTAGAATATTTCTAAAATATTTCTAACTAATTCCAAGGACTTTATGAACTTAAAGTGGGAATTTTGGGGCGTTACTTTCAAGAGCGCCAAAGAATTATGGGAGAAACTCGTTGAACTCAATGAAGGGTCCAACGAGCCAAGAAGGGCAAAGAAGGATCTACTAGTTGCCCAACTACAATCACTCACCATGAAGGCCAACGAGACGGTTAGCCAATTGCATGGAAGAGTAATGGAGATTATCAACGAATTACATGTGATTGGGGAGAAGGTGGAAAATCGGGATCTCGTGAGGTATGTCTTGCAATCCTTCCCGAGAACAACATTGTGGGCATCAATGGTTGATGCCTACAAAGTATCAAGGGATCTTTCAATAGTTAAGTTAGATGATTTATTTTGCGAGTTTGAATTACATGAGCAAGCTAATGTTTCTTCCAAAGAGAAAGGTGTAGCATTCGTTGCAGAAAAGGAGAAGAAAAAGAAGGAGAAGAAAAAGGTGATCTACTCCTCATCATCCGACTCGAAGGAGTCTAGTGCCTCTATGGATAGCGACCAAGAGGCCTTCATGGTAAGAAAAATGTGTTGGTGCAGGAAGCACAATATCGAACTTTGTTTTGATATTGGCAAAGGGTTCAAAGTTAAGTATTATTGGTGATCTAACAATGTTACTCAAGTGTTCAGGAAAAGTCCTAGCGAGGGCTGCTAGGCACCTGGCGAAGGACTGCCAGGAAACAAAGTCCTAGCGAAGGGCTACTAAGCACCTGGCGAACGACTGCCAGGAAACAAAGTCCTAGCGAAGGGCTACTAGGCACCTGGCGAAGGACTGCCAAGAAACAAAGCCCTGGCGAAGGACTGTTAGGCACCAGGCGAAGGACTGCCTGGAACCGAAGACCCAGCGAAGGGCTGCTGGGCACCTAGCGAAGGGCTGCTAGGAGTCGAAGACCTAGCAAAGGACTGCTGGGTACCAGGCAAAGGACTGCCTGGAACCGAAGACCTAGTGAAGGAATGCTAGGCACCAGGCGAAGGACTGCTTGGTACTGAAGACCTGGTGAAGGACAGCTAGGCACCAGGCGAAGGACTGCTTGGTACTGAAGACCTGGCGAAGGACAGCTACACACCTGGCGAAGGACTGCTGGGCAAAAGTCCAATAGAAGGAGCCGGTTGGCATCAGGTAAATTCTCCTGAGAGGAGTAGGTGAGGACGCGTTCCCCGTCGAAGGAAACAGTAGGCGTCGGTTCGACCTAGGGCTCCATTTTGGACACCCAAAGTCAGAACCAAGACAGCTACGACTATAAGACTCACTAATGTATTTGCTCTATCTTGTTTGGTACTAACCCTGGATGCAGGACCGAAGGAACGAGTATCTGCAGCTCAGAAAGCCTCAAAGGAGTGAGGCAGCAGCTGGGTTGGGCCCCCGGAAGGACCCGGGCGCCCTAAGTACAAGCCAAACATGAGTTCAGCAAAAGTATGCTTCGGAAGCTCACTGGGCTGGGCGCCCCCATGCTCCCGGGCACCCCCGTGCTCCCGGGCGCCCTGGATACCTCGTAGCACTTCCATATGGAGAAAGATAGGCTTACCATACAACAAGGAACGGCTGACCCTCGGGGAAAACAAAAGGAGAGGGTTTAGGGAAATCTGAGTATACCACGCCCCGAGGGTAATAACCATGGAGCATTACGCAATAAAGTAAAAAAGGAATCATACTCTCCAGAAAAAGAAAAAGAAGCTGAATCAGAATACCTCGCAGAAGCAGCAGAGCGCCCCGAGCTCAAGCCAACGAAGCGGATAATGTCAAGCCAGCGAGAAGCCCGTGGATCGAGTCAACCCGGGCGCCCCTAGCGTCCCAGGCGCCCCCACAGTCAACTCTCAGCCCTATTCGAGTGGGATAAGGGATGTCCGAGGCTTGCTCGGATCGGCTGACACATGGGGGGGGCACCCCCAACGTTCAGGGCGCCCCGGGAGGCTATAAATAGCCTCTCGACCCCAAGGCTTCAGACAACACTTCTTCCAACGCCAATACGCTCTTCTACTCATGCGCTCTGCTCCGGAAACCTCCCGACTCAAGATACAAGCACCAACGACGTCCCTCTGCTCCGAGATACATTCCACACCGGACGTCGGTAACGAAGTGTTGTTCTTTTAAGTTTACTGTACTACAATTGATATACAATTCTTGTAAACCATTTGCGCACATATAGAATTGCTCGTAGTAAACGGTCAACGACCGTGGGCCTTGGAGTAGGAGCCGACCGCGACTCCGAACCAAGTAAAATCTTGGTGTTTTGTGTGTTGTTTAGTTTTAATTTTTCCGCTGCGTATTCTCTTTTTCAATCCGAAATGACTTACGATATTCACCCCCTCTCGATCCAACAAGTGGTATCAGAGCGGGGAAGCTCAAATTTGGTGCAACCACCAGTTTGAGAATTTTTCAGATTTCTCTTTGAATTATTTTTTTTGAATTTTTCTCGTTAATCGAGACCGGTGCAACACCCCTCGATAATTATCTTTTCTCTCCCGCACTACTAATCCAAGACCAAGTCTTGGTACATTTCTGTTATTTCTCTTGTGTGCAAGGTTTAAACTAAATGGCCAACCAAGAGTGGAACAGTGCCCGTCCACCGCTATTCTCCGGCGAGAACTTCAATTTTTGGAGAAGTCAGATGGAGTCCCTTCTGAAAGCCAACATGGACCTATGGCTGATCATCCAAACGGGATTCTCTTTTCCCGTAGAAGATGATTTATCAATCGAGTGGGATGAATTGGATGAACGAACTCTCAACCAAATCGAGACCGATGCAAGGGCAACTACAATTTACAATGTGGCCTAACCAAGGAGCAACTCGAGCTAGTAGGTCCATGCAGATGTGCTAGAGAAATCTGGGAAAAATTGATTAAACTTTATCAATAGATCTCAGATGAAGAAGAAGATCAGGTAAATTATCTTGCCCTTTCGGTCCAAGCACAAACAGCCGAGTCAGAGTCTGAACCCGAATCCAAAGTCGAACCAGAATTAGACGACGAATTGACTGAGACGGTAATCGATTTCGAATTCTTTTCAAAATTAGAATTAAATAATCAAACAAACACTGTAATGGTCGAGGAAGGTGTAAATTCTATTGCAGGGGAAACTCCTAAAGAACCACCAAAAAGGAGCTTCAACCAGTACCCGAGTCCGACTCAGACACAGAATCAGAAAATGAGCCGAGATCCGAGACAACGAGAATAAAGGGGAGATTCCTAATAAGGAATCAAAAGGTAAAAGTGTAAATTCAGATTTTAAAAATCATGTAATTTGTTACACATGCAGGGAGAGAGGGCACTACCAAAGTGAGTGTCCTACTCGTAAGATTCGAACGACACCACCTATGGCAACAAAGGAACCAGTTCCAAAAGTGCGAAAGGACAAAAGTCGCATTCAATGCTTCAAGTGCCAGGAGTTCGGGCATTACAAAAGTGAATGCACAGATAAAAGAGCTACCAAGAATGTCGGACAAACAATCGACAAAGGTAAATTTATAGTATTTGAAAATCCGTTATTTACCTTGAATAATGTGATTGATTCATGTAAATTAATTAAGGCAAATTTCAGAAAATTGAAACAAGAAAATGAAACCCTAAAACATAAGGTCAATATGTTAGAATATTTAATTCATAATCTTGCTGATTTCGAAAATCTGGAGTATTACTCCAATTGTGACCTTACTTAGATAATTGTTTGCTTTAATTGTGTGTTTTTTTATTATTTTTGCTTAGAATTAGGATTGACTAGTTTATGGACTAAAGATTTACTTAAAACTTGAAAATCTAGTATTGGGTGGCGGTGAGATGATAGTACGTTAGGGAAGCCTTTTCTAATAAGGTCAAGTATACACTACATGGTCTCATTAGACTGGTGAAACTAGCCGAAGCTACCGATCCAAGACCCAAACTAGTTAGATCAAAATCTTTCAAGGATTAACTTGAAGATGAATTTTCTATAAAAGGCTTTGTCAAGGAAAGGGTTGATGATCAAATAAAGCTACGGCCAAAGAAGGCCTAGTTCCTCGCCAAGACCTGGAAGCCAATTATAGAAAATCAAATTCACTTTACTATTGTCAGATTTGAATCTAACACAAATTTTAAGTAAATCTTTGATTCATAACAAATGTTTTCAAAATTAATAAACTTAACTATTTGTTAAATTAAAATGGTTATCTCACAAAACCCATAAGGTTGACATGTTTGATCACATAGAACTGGGTGAGATATCTAGGACCTAAGAATATATGTCACTATCCTTTTAAATAAAACTCAAAGTGCTTTCAAAAGTTATTCAAAATTATCTCTATTTTTCAAATTAATTCAGCTTACTGTGCCCTACTTTTTCATCTCTTTTTTTTTTTTAAAACCATTGAATTTCATGTTAAATATCACAATAGACTCATTTTAAATAGAATCTAGGGCTTGTTTGATTTAGTTATTAATTGGTCAATCATAGTCAATTGAGTTAAACTTGGTCAACATAGTCAACCGTAGTCAACAGAGTCAAACCTGGTCAACACTGAAATCCCCCAAGGAACTTAGATAAAAGTCAGACCGTGTCGAATACAGGGGGAGTTCTTCTTAATCTTTTTCGAAAAATTCAGATTTTTCAAAAACCTTATGCTCTAAAACTTATTATCATCTCAAAATAAGGTTTTCAAAAATTGGCTCAAAAACCTTGGTATATTACTATCTCTTTGAAGAATCATTATCATTTCAAATTTTTTTTCGGGGCTCATGCTTTAAAAATTATCTTCATTTCAAGTTGTGTTTTCAAAAATTTATCTCCTTAAAAGTTATCATACTCAGAAGGTTATTCAAAATTATTCCTTTGATTTTAATAAACCCTAAAGACACAGAGGAAGGTCCACTTCATGATCTACAAGGACTCCTAGGATGTGTCAAATTTAGGGGGAGTTTGAGTCAAAAGAAGAATTTTTGAAATGTTTTGGTAATTATTTGTTTTGAAGTTATTAAATAATTATTATAATTTAAATCAAACCTTAAAACTCAGAGGAAGATCGCTTGTAGTCAACAAGCTTCATAGGACTGGGTCAAGTTTAGGGGGAGATCATATTAAAAGAATTATTGAACATTCTTAAAATTATATGTTTTCATGCACTGCACGTTTAACATCCTTTTGAAAACTTAAATAATTTTTTTTTCAAAATACTATTATTTTATTTCTCAAAATTCTTATGGCTTATGAAATTATTTTTATAATATTTACTTGGGTTGGAGAAATTTTCAGGACACTTAGGAAAATGTTCTTGTAGTTAACAAGGTTTCCTGTGATTATGTCAGACTGAAAGATAATCCAAATCAAGTAAAATATTGTGTCTTCAAAGGTTCACACATATTTTTTTTTCAAAATGCACTAGCATATATTTTCAAAGTACTATCATTTTGGATTATCAAAATTCTATTTAAAAATAATATTTACTTGAGTTTGAAAATTTTCCAGGACACTTAGGAAAATGTCCTTGTAGTTAACAAGGTTTCCTAGGATTGTGTCAGACTGGAAAAGAAACCTAGTAAAGTAAAATATTAAGTTTTCAAAATGCATAATATTTTTCAAAAATTACTTATATTTTTCAAAGTCTAATAGTTTTCAAAAACAGTACTTAGACTTTCCAAAGAGGCTCAATCTGTTTTCAAAAGTGCTTGCATATTTTTCAAAAATGCATATTTTTCAAATAATACTTATATTTTCAAAAATGCATAATATCTTTCAAATTGACTTATATTTTTCAAAGATACAGAATACGTGCATCTCTAAAAAAGCTTAATATCTTTTGAAGTACTTGCATTTTTCAAAATAGTCAAAACAAGTAAACTTATTGATTAAATTTTTTTTTGCATGTCATGCATGGACTCAATGAAAATTTATACTTGACTCTAATTCTATTTTTTTAAGCATCAATTCTTCATTGTTGACATTATTCTCTTACTCAAATATTTATGTTTTCAAGACTCATAAGCTCTGATACATAAATTTTAAAATTTCTTTCAAAATATATTTTTCAAAAATTCTTTATTGATATATGGCCAAGGGGGAGAGTAGAAAAAGTGAAATTAAATTCTTCCTTAAACTTTTTCCCCTTTTTAGTGAAAGTTTATCTTAAAAATGGTCTAAAACATAAGGAAAAGAGTTTCACATTAAGGGGGAGAGAAAGAAAGAGAAAAAGGAAATTTTATCTAATTTTTATCTCTTTTTTAAAAAGTGCTTCAAAAATTTCTAAGTGTTTCAAATTTTTTAAGTGCATGTTTTTTTCTAAGTAAAATTTTTCTTAGTAAACAAAATTTGTCTGAGTAAAGACTTTTTGAAAATTTTGGCAAATGTTTCTAAGTAAAGTTTTTTTTGGTGAAAAACTTGTCTAGAAATTTAAAAAAAAAATAAAATTTGTTTTTCAAAATACACAAAGTATTTCCAAGCGAAATCTTTTAAAACAAAATTTTCCCAATTCTCAAAGTTGAATTCAAAATTTTGCCTAAGTAAAATTCTCTTTGCAAAGCCTTGTAAGTAAAACTTATTTAACAAAATTTAGGCTTGCAAAACTTTTCAAAATGAAATATTGTCTAAGTGTAAAAAGTTTTTTTTAATGCTTTTACTCTATTTTTAAAAAACACTTTGTCAAAAAACATGAAGCACTTAGAAAAACTCAAAAATCCCTGTTAGATATGTTGTTCACCTATAAATGTTTTTTGATATATGTCAAAGGGGGAGGAAAGGTCAAAGTTAAGAGTTAAGTTAATTGAAAGGTCAAAGTTAAGAGTTAAATTAATTGTTATTTTATAACACAATTATTCATGGGGAGTATGAGAAATTTTTTTTTCAAAATTACATTGGTTTTAGACTTTATACTATTCAGAATTGCTATGTTTTATTGGTCTTAACCTTCTTGCTTAAACTGTTGTAATTTTTACTTAACTTTGAATTGTGTTGCCATAAGTCAGAAAGGGGAGATTGTTGGTGCAGGAAGCACCATATCGAACCTTGTTTTCATATTGGCAAAGGGTTCAAAGTTAAGTATTATTGGTGATCTAACAATGTTACTCAAGTGTACAGGAAAAGTCCTAGGGAAGGGCTGCTAGACACCTGGCGAAGGACTGCCAGAAAATAAAGTCCTAGCGAAGGGTTGCTAGGCACCTGGCGAAGGACTGCCAGGAAACAAAGCCCTGGCGAAGGACTGTTAGGCACCAGGCGAAGGACTGCCTGGAACCGAAGACCCAGCGAAGGGTTGCCGGGCACCTAGCGAAGGGCTGCTAGGAGTCGAAGACCTAGCGAAGGACTGCTGGGTACCAGGCGAAGGACTGCCTGGAACCGAAGACCTAGCGAAGGAATGCTAGGCACCAGGCGAAGGACTGCTTGGTACTGAAGACCTGGCGAAGGACAGCTAGGCACCAGGCGAAGGATTGCTTGGTACTGAAGACCTGGCGAAGGACAGCTAGGCACCTGACGAAGGACTGCTGGGCAAAAGTCCATCCGGAGGAGCCGTTTGGCATCAGGTAAATTCTCCTGAGAGGAGTAGGTGAGGACGCGTTCCCCGTCGAGGGAATAGTAGACGTCGGTTCGACCTAGGGCTCCATTTTGGAGACCCAAAGTCAGAACCAAGACAGCTACGGCTGTAAGACTCACTAATGTATTTGCTCTATCTTGTTTGGTACTAACCCTGGATGCAGGACTGAAGGAACGAGTATCTGCAGCTCAGAAAGCCTCAAAGGAGTGAGGCAGCAGCTGGGTTGGGCGCCCGGAAGGACCCGGGCGCCATAAGTACAAGCCAAACATGAGTTCAGCAAAAGTATGCTTTGGAAGCTCACTGGGTGGGGCGCCCCCATGCTCCCGGGCGCCCCGGATGCCCCGGGTGCCCCGAGCTCAAGGCAACGAAGCGGATAGAGTCAAGCCAGCGAGAAGCCCGCGGATCGAGTCAACCTGGGCGCCCCCAGCGTCCCGGGCGCCCCACAGTCAACTCTCAGCCCTATTCGAGTGGGATAAGGGCTGACCGAGACTTGCTCGGATCGGCTGACATGTGGGGGGGGGGGGGGGCGCCCCCAACGTTCAGGGCGCCCCAGGAGGCTACAAATAGCCTCTCGACCCCAAGGCTTCAGACAACACTTCTTCTAACACCAATACGCTCTTCTACTCAAGCGCTCTACTCCAGAAACCTCCCGACTCAAGATACAAGCGCCGACGACGTCCCTCTGCTCCGAGATATATTCCACACCGGACGTCGGTAATGAAGAGCTATTCTTTTAAGTTTACTGTACCACAATTGATATACAATTCTTGTAAACCTTTTGCGCACATATAGAATTGCCCGCAGTAAACGGTCAACGACCGTGGGCCTTGGAGTAGGAGCCGACTGCGACTCCGAACCAAGTAAAATCTTGGTGTTTTATGTGTTGTTTAGTTTTAATTTTTCTGCTGCATATTCTCTTTTTCAATCCGAAACGACTTACGATATTCACCCCCCCATCGTTTTCTCTCGATCCAACAAAATGCGTAGGGCTTTTAAATGTTTTTCTAACAAATCTTATGCTAGGAAAGGATCCAAGAGTAAGAGCAAGGCAAAAGATATCATATGCTACAACTGTCACCAAGAGGGGCACATGAAGAATGAGTGCCCCCAACTAAAGAGAAGAGAAGAAAAGAAGGAAGAAAAGAATAGGGGAGACAAGAAGAGATTAAAAGGAAAGGAGAAGAGTGCCACCAACCTCAAGGCTACTTGGGATGATTCATCATCCTTGGAGGAGGAAGAGTAGCAAGTGTCCCATTTTACGCTTATGTGAGTAGATCATTCAGAGTCATCTGATGATGAGAGAAGCTCAAGTAGTGAAGATGAAAGCAGCTCATCATCATCATCATCCGAATCTGAGGCGTCAGTAAGTGAGGTATATAGTCTTCCCTCTTCTACTCTTGTTAAGATTATTTATAGTACAAATATGGATTTGGCTAAAGCTAGGAGAAAAATTAAGGACTTAAAAGATGAAATTGCCATACTTAGAGTAGAATCTACAAAACTTAAGGAAGATTTGCATGCTTTCTCTACTATGTCACATGATACATGTTTTGATAATGAAAATAAGGAGTTAAGGGAAAAGGTAGAAGACCTAACCAAGGCACTTAGAAAATTTCAAGTAGGCTCTAGCAACCTAGACATGATAATAAATAGCTAAAGAGTAGTTTACAACAAGGCCGGGTTAGGTTATAGGCCAAAGACCAAGGAAGTTGTCTTTGTCTCACTTATGGGTAGAAATGGTACATCTAGGAGACAAGGGTTAAGGGAAAGAAGGCTTGGGTACCAAAGAAGTATTTAATTGATTCTTGTGGATCTAAGATTTGGGTACCAAAAGCATGTGTTTTTCATGTTGTATAGGTGAAGGCGAAGGAGGCCTCAAACATGTGGATAGTAGATAGTGGGTGCTCAAGACATATGACCGAAGATGTGAGCAAGTTTACCACTATTAGTTACCTAAGAGAAGGGACAGTTTTCTTTGGAAATAGTGGGGACCTTAAAATAATTGGTAGGAGCACCATTGAGATATCTTCTACGATCTCTATCCACAAGGTACTTTTGATTAAATATATGAAATTTAATTTACTTAGTGTAAGTTAATTGTGTGATACGGGCTATAGGGTAGAGTTTCTTTCTAAGAAATGCCTAATTAAACAAAATGGGTCCGAAGATGTCATACTAGAAGGGTATAGAGATGCTAACCTTTACTATCTTAATCTTGCTTATGCTTCTAAAAATTTGCTTAAGTGTCTCATGTCTAAAGAAGAAGAAGGGTGGTTGTGGCACCGAAGACTTGGGCACGTCAACATGAGGAGCATTGCAAAAGTGGCAAAGGAGGAGTTGGTGAAGGGGCTACCTATGATCAAGTATGAGAAGATCAAAATGTGTGATGCATGCCAAGAGAGTAAGCAATCAAAATCATCACACAAAGGTAAAACCCTAACTAGCACTACCTTACCTCTAGAGCTATTACACATTGACCTTTTTGATTGCCATAGTACTCCTTCACTAGTAGGGAGTAAATATTGTTTAGTTATTGTAGACGATTTTTCTAGATTCACTTGGGTGTTCTTTATGAAACATAAGGATGATATCTTAGAGATTTTCATAGGTTTTAGTAAGAGGGTTGAAAATGAAAAACATCTCAAAATTAACCGAATTAGGAGTGACCATGGTGGAGAGTTTCAAAACTCAAACTTCTCACAATTTTGTGTAGAAAATGGGTATAAGCATGAATTTTCATGCCCAATGACTCTTTAGCAAAATGGGGTAGTAGAGAGGAGAAACAGAGCCCTACAAGAGGCCGCTAGGACTATGCTTAATGCATATTCCCTCCCTAGCTACTTTTGGGCCGAAGTGGTAAACACCGCTTGTTACATTCAAAACCAGGTTTTAGTAAATAGGTTTTTAGGAAAACCCCCATTTGAGTTGTGGAATGCGAGAGTTCCACAGGTTCACTACTTTAGGGTCTTTGGATGTAAAGTGTACATTCTGAACACCAAAGATGATCTAAGGAAGTTTGAATCTAAAGCCGATCAGGGAATTTTAGTTGGTTATTCATCCACTAGTAGGGGTTATAGAGTCTACAACAAAAGGACCAAGGTAATTGAGGAATCTTCTAATGTTGATTTTGATGAAACTACCAATACTTACCCTAGGAAAGCCTCAATTGATAAGGACATAGAGGAAAGTCAACCTCTTGCCCAAAGGATCCAAGACTTACATTTGGAGGGCAATGATCAAGGGGGAGGGAGAAGTACCCTAGAGGATAAGGATCATGTAGTCAATGAACCTATAACCTCTAGGCGCTTGAGACATTACCAAGATCACCCCATTGACCAAATAGTCGGTGATGTCACCCAAGGGGTAAGGACTAGGTCCTATTTTAGAGACCAAAGTAGTCAAATTGCTTTAATCTCTTAATTAGAACCTAAGTATATTGATGAGGCATTAGGTGATGTAGATTGGGTCCTAGCAATGCAAGAAGAATTAAATCAATTTGAAAAAGTGAAGTTTGAGAGTTGGTTCCTAGGCCCAATGATTGCACCATTGTAACCACTAGATGGGTCTTTAGGAACAAGTTAGATGATCAAGGCAAAATTACTAGAAACAAAGCTAGATTAGTAGCTAGGGGGTTTAACCAAGTTGAGGGACTAGACTATGATGAGACCTATGCCCCCGTAGCTAGATTAGAGTCCATTAGAATTCTACTAGCCTATGTCGCTCACATGGGTTTCACACTTCACCAAATGGATGTGAAGTCGGCATTCCTTAATGGGATCATTAAGGAAGAGGTCTATGTAGAACAACCCCCTGGGTTTGAAGACCCAAACTATCCTAGACATGTTTACAAATTAAGAAAAGCCTTGTATGGATTGAAACAAGCTCCCCGGGCTTGGTATAAAAGGCTTTCTTCATTTCTAGTATCTAAGGGTTTTAGGAGAGGAACAATTGACCCAACTTTGTTCCTAAAATCTAAGGATAAGGATATATTTGTGGCCCAAGTTTATGTAGATGATATCATCTTTGGGTCCACAAATAATGACTTTCTACAAGAATTCATCAAGTGTATGGAAGATGAATTTGAGATGAGTCTTGTATGAGAGTTAACTTTCTTTTTAGGTCTTCAAGTTAAGCAAACAAGTGAAGGGACACATGTATTTCAAACTAAATATGCTAGGGAAATGCTAAAGAAATTTGGCCTAGAAAATGCTAAGGTAGCATCTACCCCTATAGGAACAAATGCGAAAATGGATAGTGACCTTGAAGGGAAAATGGTAGACTCAAAATAATATAGGAGCATGATTGGGAGTCTATTGTACCTAACCGCTAGTAGACTCGATATACTATTTGCTGTAGGTATGTGTGCAAGGTACCAATCATGTGCCAAAGAGTCCCATTTGGTGGTAGTAAAGAGGATCTTAAGGTATATTAAAGGTACCCTCAATGTCGGGCTTTGGTATCCTAGAACTTCAAATGTTGATCTTATTGGATACACCGACTTAGACTATGCCGGGTGTAAACTAGATAGGAAGAGTACTAGTGGAGGATGTCAATTCCTTGGGTCTTCTTTAGTTAGTTGGAGTAGTAGGAAACAACCATGTGTTGCCCTATCAACAACGGAAGCCGAATATGTGGCAATGGGTGGTTATATATCCTAACTACTTTGGATCATGCACACCTTAGAAAATTATGAGTTACATTATTCCAAGGTCAAAGTCTTGTGTGATAATGTAAGTACAATCAATTTGACTAAGAATCAGGTTCATCATTCTAGAACAAAACACATTGAAGTGAAGCATCACTTCATTAGTGACCATGTGGCAAGGGGTGACATAGACTTGCACTATGTTGAGTCAAAGTCAAACCTTGCCGACATTTTTACCAAGCCTCTTCCCGAATCAGAGTTTACATCCTTAAGAAGGGGCCTTGGTATGTGTTTTGTAGAAGTCTAGGATGAACATTGGCGTAATAGATTAAGAAGGTGGTGCTTGATCCATTAGGATGATACAATTGGTTCACTTGTGCTTGTGACATAGTGTTGAATCATTAAATGTGTCAAAATTATTGAAAATAGACCAACCATGGGGAAAGCAAGTATTTAATTAATGGACACTTTGCCCAAAGATCATGGTTAGACATTTTAAACATTTGAAAACTATTTCATGTCTTATATGTTTTGCTATAAGCTTAGAAGATATATGAATGCAAAATTAGGTTGAGATTTTGATACAAACTTAGTGGTTTTCAAGAATTTTGAACTTTGGTCAAAAGTCAAGCATGTTTGAAATTTCTCATGAACTGATATTTTTCTTTGATAGAGAATATTATATCAAACATGCCTACAAATTTTTACAATTTTTTGAATTTTCTGAAATTTATTGGAGGTTTCTGAAATTCGGCTCAGAAGTTGAAAAATCAGTCTGACAGAGTATCAGTCGACTGGCACGTCTGATTTCAGCCTGCTGAGCTATTTTTTAGAAATCGAAATTTCTCTCATTTGATGCCATGGGTTAAGGTTGCTTGGGGCAATCATTTTGATGGTGTCAAAGGGGGAGAATGAGTGATTTAAGTTAGATTTTTAGCTTAAAGTGGGTGATTTAAGTTAGATGTTTAGCTTAAATCTTGGAGTATGATGAAAAATTAAAAATGGATGAAGATATGATTTATGGGGGAGGCTACCTCTTAGGTTTTGTTATGTCTTATATTTTTAATCACTGTTGCTTGTTGTTAAGTTAGGTTTGCAACTTAACTTAGATCATGATAAGAATTGAAAATGGGAGAAGACATGGGTTAAGGGGGAGTTTCCACTTGGTTTAATATGTCTTGTTTTTCAATTGCTACTGTTATTTACTGTTGATTGGTTATTATTTATTCCCTAACTTAAACATATTGCCACACATCAAAAAGGGGGAGATTGTTGAGGCAATCGACCTAAGAATGATCAGGAAGATCATGATTTTGATGTGCGTGTGCCAATATGTTTAAGGTTAGAGTGTTGTATTGTATTTGATATGTGTGATTGAGTTTGCAGGACTTGGAGAATCACACATGGAGAACATATCCGAGGGACGAGAGCCGAGGGAGGAGAGCTCCAAGGGCAAGCCGAGAAGTGGACTTCAATGGCACACATGAAGGGTGACATGGAGGCAAGCCAAGGAAGGCTTGTGTGCGCATCCGAGGGACGATAGCGAGAGGAAGAAGACTTAAAGCGGCAAGCCAAGGGAGCATACATGAAGGCATACGTGAAGGAGAGTGTTTTGAGTGATTGTAAGTGAGTGGAGAGGCTGGGCAGTCAACTGGTAGGAAGCCAGTCGACTGCCAAAACTCACTAAGAGTTTTCAGCCTCGGACCAGTCGACTGGTCATCCCCCAAAACTAGCCTTTGGCTAGCCGTTGGCTAGCCGTTGGCTGATATTTATTGCTAGGCCAGTCGACTGCCCCAGGGGCAGTCGACTGGTGCGGGTCTGGACAGCTTGAGATGTTGTCCCGTTCTCTTATAAAAGGGGACTTTTTGGCACGAGTACGGTACGGTTTTTTACTGTACCGAAGTGCTGTTCGTGCCCCGAGTGATCTGATCTCCCTCTCGTTCTTCATCACATCTTCTAAAGAGGAAGAAGACGTTCTTTGTAAAGGTTTCTCCACCTTGAAGGAGGGTTTCATAGTGGAGAGTGTGCAACCGTGTGGATCCTTGGATTAGTCACCCGTTCGGGTGGATACCATGTAAAAATACTCTGAGTTAGCATTGTTCTTTGTCTTTCACATATTTTGCTTTTTATTGTACTAACAATTTTGCAATGAATTCGACAAAGTGCTATTCACCTCCCCCCCCCCCCCCCCACACGATCTATCAGGAATGGAGCGCAGACACGTGCAGTAGGTGGCCCAGGGGTGCCTGCCGACCTGCTGGAGGTCGTATTGTGCTTATCATCAAAGCAAGTGGCGACAGGCTGGTCGAGGTTGGGCTCCTGCCGCACGAGGACGAGGGCGTTAGGCCTCCCCGAGACGCGGATTGGGTCAGGGAGGTCCGACAACCGCCCCAGCAGCCGAGGAACCTAGATGAATCCCCTGATTGCTCATAATTTGTTCCCACGAGAGGACCGAGCCGACTCTGAAGAAGTGGATGAAGAGCAGGCCAATTGGCAGAATGCTGTCCGAGGATGAGTGCATGTGATCTAGGGCGGGCCAACCGGGGAAGACTCCAACCGAGCCCAAAAGGCACAGGTATGCCGACTAGAGATTCACCAGGTCGGCACCAGCGCTGCACAAGCACAAGGCCCCCAGATTAGCTTCGGGCCGCAAGATCTACAGGGACTGGAGGTCCTACACGATGACGCCCTGGTCATCACCGCCGTGATCGCCATCTATTAGGTCCACCGAACCATCGTGGACACGGGCAGCTCAGTCAACATACTATACAAGAAAGCCTTCGACCAATTGCAGATCGAGTCATCCCAGTTGGAGTTGGTGGCCACCCCACTGCTCGGATTCATCGGGAACCAGGTGCAGACGATTGGGCAGATTCGGCTAGCCATTTCCTTAGGTGAGGAGTCGTTGAAGAGAACCAGATGGTCCACTTTCCTGATAGTGGACGCTCCCTCAGCCTATAACGCAATCTTGGGCTGATCGTCCCTCAATGAGTTTTGGGCAGTCACCTCGACCTTCTACCTCAAGATCAAATTCCCGGGTCGGTGACAAGGTCGGGGAGGTTAGAGGAGATCAGAGGGTGGTCCGCCGATGCTATATGGATGATATCCGGATTGAGAGTCAGAAGGCTCAGCGCACCTCCACTAGCAGCAACATGGTACAATCTTCTCCTTGGGCCGAGCTGCATGAAGACAAGGAGGAGGTTCAGCTACTTCCCGACCGGGCAAAGGCCCGAGTTAAGATAGCCACCGGTTTGCCAAGCGAGCTAAAGGAGCCGCTGCTGGAATGCCTGACCAGGAACCAAGACGTGTTCGCCTGGTCGGTAAAAGAACTGAAGGGTGCCCGATCGGAGGTGGCTGAGCACCACCTTCACGTATACCCTAACGCTCGGCCCGTCAAGCAGAGGAAGCGAGACTTCAACATGGAGTAGAATAAAGTCATCCGGACTAAAATCGAGAAATTGCTGGAGGCCGGGCACATCCGAGAAGTCTAATTCCCGGCCTGGCCAGCTAACGTAGTCCTGGTGGCCAATCCCGACAATAAGTGGAGAGTGTGCTTCGACTTCCAGGATCTCAATCAAGCCTGCCTAAAGGACTGCTACCTTTTGCCCCAAATCGACCAAATGGTCGACTCGACAGCTGGAAGTGAGCTCATCTCTATGCTGGACGCTTACCAAGGTTGTCACCAGGTGCGGTGCCCTTGGCAGCCGAGGATCAGGAGAAAGTCAGCTTCATCACGGCTGACGACACGTACTGCTACACGATCATGTTGTTTGGGATGAAGAACGCCGGAGCCACCTACCAGAGAATGATGAACAAGGTATTCCGGTCGCAGATCGGCCGGAACATTGAGGTATATGTGGATGACATACTGATCAAATCGAGCCAAGCGGCGGACCTGGTGTCGTATGTCGAGGAGACCTGCCAGACCTTGTGCAGGTATGGGCTCAAACTGAACTCGACCAAGTGTCTTTTTGGGGCCCGGAGTGGAAAATTCCTTGGGTACATAGTCACCGAGAGGGGCATCGAGGCCAACCCGAGCAAGGTCAATGCCTTGCTCGACATGCCCCCACCACGAAACCTCTGGGAAGCTCAGAGGCTGACTGGGCGGATCACAGTATTATCCCGCTTCATTTCCTAATCCGTCGAGCGAGGGTTACCCTTCTTCAAGACAGTCCGCCGCGCCACAAAGTTTCAATGGGACGCCGACTGCGGCAAGCCATTTGAGGAATTGAAGACATATCTAGCCGAGTTGCCTGTGTTGGCCAAGCCGGAAGTTGGAGAGATGTTGTATATGTATTTGGCTGCCTCGGCTGAGTCGGTCAGCATGGTGTTGGTCAGGCAGGATAGAGCCAAGCAACAGCAGTGTATTTCTTTGCTCATCTATTAAAGAGTGCCGAGTGCCTATACATGACACTCGAAAAGTTAGCGTATGTTCTATTGTTAGCTGCCTGAAGGCTCCGACCATATTTTTTAGCACACCCGATTGTGGTCCTAACCAACAGTAACCTAGGACGAGTAGCTTCAAACTCAGAGGCATCAGACCGATTGATCAAGTGGACCACCGAGCTGAGTGAGTACCACATCCAGTATCAAGCTCGACCAGCTATTAAAGCACAAGCCTTAGCTGATTTCCTAAGTGAATTTCACTCGAAAGAAGTTAAAGAAGCCTAACAAGTCTACGTGGATGGGTCAGTAGCTCGGCAAGATAGTGGAATTGACATTCTGATGGTCTCTCCCAAGGGAGAACAGCTACACCTATCAGTCCGATTGGAGTACCGAGCCACAAACAATGAAGCTGAGTACGAAACCCTTATTGCTGAACTGCAGGCGGCTAGGCACGTGGGTGCCACTCGAGTAATGTTATATTCGGACTCTTAGTTGGCCACTCAACATCTCACCGGTCGATTCGAAGTCAATAGCAATCGATTACAGGCCTTTGTGGAAGCCTATGAAAAGTTAAAGGCAGGGTTCCAGGAAGTCCAGCTGTAGAAGATCCCAAGAGAAAGTAACCTACGGGCAGATGAGTTAGCTAAGTTGGCAAGCTCGATAGGCTCTTGGGTACTTCCCCAACCTAGCAGTCAGACAATGATATTGATGCACATTGAGCAATAGACGGAGTTGGAGCTCGAGACGGAATGGAGGGCACCACTCATTGCTTACTTAACAAATGGGGTCCTCCCGGCCGACCGGGAGGAGGCCCGACTCCTGAGAAAGTGAGCGGTCCAGTACTCATTCGTCAGGGGCGCGTTGTACAAAAGGGCCTTCGCCCGACCTCTACTTAAGTGCCTGGGTGAAAAAGATGCTGACTATATGCTGAGAGAAATACATATGGAGGTCTGTGGGAGTCTTGCTGGAGCTCGGGCCATGGCCCAAAAGGCACTACTAGCCGGATATTATTGGCCGACCCTGCAGAAGGACGCTGACCGAATGGTCTCTACCTGTTTATCTTGTCAAAACCACCACAATCTCCCTCACCGACCGGTCGAAATGATGAAGGCATCTGTAGTCTCCTGCCCGTTTGACCAATGGGGCATTGACATAGTGGGGCCTTTCCCGCCCACTGTTGCTCAGAAAATATTCTTGCTGGTGGCGGTCGATTACTTCTCCAAGTGGATAGAAGTTGAGGCCTGACACATATCATGGAGTAAGCTGTGATCATGTTTCTGTGGCAGAACATCTTGTGCCGGTATGAGATTCCTCACAAGCTTGTCTTAGACAATGGAAGACAATTTCAAGGTCGAAAATACAAGAATGGTGCTCAGCCTATGGTATTCAGCAGGCCTTCACTTCCGTGGCATTCCCGCAGAGCAACGATTAAGCAGAAGTTGCCAATCAGGAGATCCTGAGAGGCTTGAAGACCAATCTAGACTATGCAGGTGGCACCTGGGATGACGAACTGCTGAGCGTCCTGTGGGCTCAGCGAACCATACCAAGAAAAACCACAGGCCACTCACCCTTCCAGCTAGTCTATGGAAGCGAAGGAGTGGTGCCTGTTGAAGTAGGATGTGAGTCCGATCTGCGGAAGGCCTATGAAGAGGATAACTCGGATAGAAGGCATCTGGAGCTGGACTTGGTCGAAGAAATCTGAGAAAAGTCAGTCGCTCAGATGTATGCATACCGCCAGAAAATGAATCAGAGATATAATCGAAGGGTGTTGCCGAGGGTGTTCCAGGTTGGCGACCTCGTCTGGAAAAGAATTAAGCCGGTCAGGGATGTCAGCAAGCTAGAGCCTCAATGGGGAGGACCCTTCAAGGTCATCCAGAAGCTGACCTCCGGAGCATACTACCTTGAGAACGAGCGAGGAAAGAAGCTGGATCGACCCTGGAGCGCTATTCATCTCCAACCATATCGAGAGACAGAGTGAGGGCCTGCGAGACAATTGTACTTCATAACTCTGTAATGATGGTGGAAGAACGAGATTCTTGGTCAACTTGCAGGCGCTCCAGACTCTCGCCTCCGAGCGAGTTATAAGTGGGCATGCTCCCACGCGCACCTCGGTTCGGCTCCCAGTCCGGATGCGTGGCGACCCACGCTCCCTGGGGTTTAACCGACCAAGTGTCCAGACTCTCGCCTCCGAGCGAGTTATAAGTGGGCATGCTCCCATGCACCCCTCGGCTCTGCTCCCAGTCCGAACGAGTGGCGACCTACGCTCCCTAGGGTTTAACCGACCGAATGTCCAAACTCTCGCCTCCGAACGAGTTATAAGTGGGCATGCTCCCACTCACCCCATGGCTCGGCTCCCATTCCAGATGCGTGGCAACCCACGCTCCCTGAGGTTTAACCGACCGAGTGTCCAGACTCTCGCCTACGAGCAAGTTATAAGTGGGCATGCTCCCACGCACCCCTCAGCTTGGTTCCCAGTCCGAACGCATGGCGACCCACGCTCTCTGGGGTTTAACCGACCGAGGGTCCAGACTCTCGCCTATGAGCGAGTTATAAGTGGGCATGCTCCCACACACCCCTCAGCTCGGCTCCCAGTCCGGGCGCGTTGTGACCCATGCTCCATGGGGTTTAACCGACTGAGTGTCCAAACTCTCGCCTCCGAGTGAGTTATTGTTGGGACCGGGTGCATGTTGACATGGATACGGGTTCATAATTTTAAAAGTTAATTACATGCAGCGGAAGGTTTAGCATAAATAATTTCTCAAATTATTTCAACCACGTATCTAGCATGCAACCTTATATTGTGTAGACATGATCATAAATTAAAATTTTTTGCAGAAAGTAAACTAATTTACTTGATACCTCACGTAACTCGATGTAAGGGACGAGATCCAACCGTAGCGTCCCTTGGAAGCTCCGCCTCTATTCGCGTCCACGCCGAGTTTTCTTCGGGATGACTTCGCAAAGCCACGAGTTTCATGCTGACAAGAACTACTAGATTCTCCAAAGGCACGATAAGAATATCAAGAGAGAGAGATGGAAAACTAACCACCAAACGAAAAACGGAATCAAGATTCCGGGAGGAAGGAAGGAGTCGTGCCCCGCTTCTTCTTCTTCTTTGGCACCTTCTTGGTGGAGGTGGCTCATGGCAAAGGAGGTGAGGGTAGCCGGCCCTAGAAGAGGGAGAGGGTAGCCGGCCCTAGAAGAGGGAGAGGGAGAGAAGGAGAGGAAGAGAGGCTAGGCAAGAATCCTTGATCTCTTGAATTGATTTCAAAGCCTTGCCTTTGCACCTTTATATAGTAGTCTCTTTATCGCCAAGTCTCCTTTTTAACGGAATAAATTTTTCATAAGAAATTTATCTTATAAATTTTTCTATGAATTATTCCGTTATGCCAAGTTTTTATTATAACTTGATTTATAATAAAAACAACCATGTCTCCCCTTTTATTATGGAATAAATTTTACAAGAAATTTATCTTATAAATTTCTTATGAATTATTCCGTTATGCCAAGTTTTTATTATAACTTAATTTATAATAAAAACAACCTTGTCTCCCCTTTTATTATGGAATAAATTTTACAAGAAATTTATCTTATAAATTTTTCTTATCATGAAAAAATCAATTCATAATTGATTTTATAAAATAAAATAAACCAATCCATGGTTCATTTCAATTTCCATAAAAAGAATAAATTTCTATAAATTTCTTTATCATGGTAAATCAATCCATTATTGATTTTATAAAATAAAATAAACCAATCCAAGGTTTATTTTAATTTCCATGAAAATAAATCTCTTTATATAAATTTCTTTATCCATTATTTTATAAAACAAACCACGCGCGGTTTATTTTATAATTTGAACCAAACAATTTGGTTCTCCCTCTTATTGTGGCCGGCCAAACCAAAGAGGTTGGGGACCCTCTTTGGCCGGCCAAACCAATGCCGTGACCGTACGAATTAAATGAGTTTAATTCGTCCAATAAGTCTTCAAAAGACTTAGCCATTTTATTCTTCCGATGCGTCTCTGAAAAATTCAGATTCGACTTATCTCTCTTGATCGGAAAATACAATTTTCAACTCGTTTTAAATCCCTCGGATTACTCGTAGTGCATGTGACTAAATAGGCTTTCGATTTATATTGGCCGTCTATAATTCATCAATTATAGAACGATCATGAGTGGCACCTAGTAGTACATCATGATCCCCAATTAATCGAAAGATCAACGGTTCACCTCAGAAATTATTCTGAAACCCTTC
Organism: Boesenbergia rotunda; assembly: GCA_024364735.1. Taxonomy (NCBI): domain Eukaryota; kingdom Viridiplantae; phylum Streptophyta; class Magnoliopsida; order Zingiberales; family Zingiberaceae; genus Boesenbergia; species Boesenbergia rotunda. Next base: position 71,973 of record JAGFNQ010006678.1, read on the forward strand.
AGCAACTCTAATGAATCGTACCTCATTCCCTTCACCATCTTATACCCACTTGGTTCAGGACATGGTCTATATGTGTCAGTCCCCACTAGGCTGACTACGTCACACCTAGCCAAGTAATGTCTTTCTCGTCCAATGGATTCTAATTACTCTGATGTATTTCAGAGACTCATACTCTGAACATGTCATGCTTTGGCCAGAGGCTTTGAGTAACAATCCGACGATAGGCCTTGGGTATACATCCCCTCGCAAGGAGTGGTGAATCATTTGTAGGTTGTTCAAACATTTTCGGGCACTTCGGCTTATACCCAACCATCCTGGGTCCACACCTCCTTGGAGATGCTTGCATAAGATGTTAAAGTATAAGTCTTCATGACCAAGATGACTTGAACACCGCAAGTCAAAGGAACATCGCACTTAAGCTGCAGTAAGAACTTCACTGACATGTCTATATGTAGACTACCATGTGAAGTTTTACAGCCAGTCACTCCAATGAACTAGTTCCCTTAACTAGCATTCATGTTTATCTCTGGACATCCCAATGTCACCAGCCAGTGAGAATCAGCTGATTAGAGAATAACCCATGCTAGTCTCAATAGAATTGATAGTGCCCGTACTTATCAATTCATCGACTAGGGACAATTTCAATACTTCACAATTGCACATGTAGAGATAATGACTAGTTGTGAATTCATCACAAATTCTCTCATGCTGTGAATTATATTGCGGACATTCAGTAAATGTGTTTAAGATCTCAATCAAATACACGAACATGTATACTCAAATAGTGAATATTCATTTATTAAAATAAATGATTACAATCATAAGGCGATTGCCTTAGGACACTTCTCTCATATTTCTAACAGTTATAAGTGGGCCGGCTCCCACGCACCCCACAGCTCGGCTCCTAGACCAGACACGTGGCGACCCACGCTCCTTGGGTCTAACAGATCGAGTGGCCAGACTCTCGCCTCTGAGCGAGTTATAAGTGGGAACCCTCCCACGCACCCCTCGGCTTGGCTCCTAGTCTAGACGGGGGGGGGGGGGGGGGGGACCAACGCTCCCTGGGGTTTAACCGACCAAGTGTCCAGATTCTTGCCTCCGAGTGAGTTATAACTGGGCATGCTCACACACACCCCTTGGCTCGGCTCCCAGTCCGGACGCATGGCGACCCATGCTCCTTGGGATTTAACCGACCGAGTGTCCAGAATCTCGGCATAGAGTGAGTTATAAGTGGGCAGGCTCCCACGAACCCCTCGGCTCGGCTCCCAGTCCGGACGCGTGGCGACCCACGATTACTAGGGTCTAACCGACCGAGTGGCCAGACTCTCGCCTCCGAGTGAGTTATAAGTGGGCATGCTCCCACGCACACCTTGGCTCGGCTCCCAGTCTGGAAGCGTGATGACCCACACTCCCTGGGGTTTAACCGACCGTGTGTCCAGACTCTCACCTCTGAGCGAGTTATAAGTGGGCATGCTCCCACGTACCCCTCGGCTTGGCTCCTAGTCCAGACGTGTGGCGACCCATTCTCACGGGGTTTAACCGACCGAGTGTCTAGACTCTCACCTCCGAGTGACTTATAAGTGGGCAGGCTCTCACGCACCCCTTGGCTCGGCTCCCAGTCTAGACGAGTGGCGACCCACGCTCCCTGGGGTCTAACCGGCCGGTTGGTCAGATTCTCGCATCTGAGCAAGTTATAAGTGGGCACGCTCCCACGCACCCCTTGGCTCGGCTCCTAGTCTGGACGTGTGGCGACCCACGGTCCCTGGGGTTTAACCGACCGAGTGTCTAGATTCTCGCCTACGAGCAAGTTATAAGTGGGCACGCTCCCTAGTCCGGACGCGTCACGACCCATGCTCCCCGAGTTTTAACCGACCGAGTATCCAAACTCTCACCTCCGAGAGAGTTATAAGTGAGCATGCTCCCAGGCACCCCACGGTTCAGCTCCTAGTCCGGACGCGTGGCGACCCACGGTCTCAGGAGTTTAACAGACCGAGTGTCCAGACTCTCACCTCCGAGCAAGTTATAAGTGGGCATGCTTTCACGCACCCCTCGGCTCGACCCCAGTATGGACGCATGGCGACCCACACTCCCTGGGGTTTAACCGACTAAGTGTCCAGACTCTCACCTACGACCGAGTTATAAGTGGGCATGCTCCCACATGTTGGATCGATGAGAACGATAGAGGGGGGGGGGTGAATATCGTTAAAACATTTTCGGACTAAGAGAGAGTAAATATGCAGCGGAAAGAAATAAATTGCACAAAATCACACGTTGATTTTTTACTTGGTTCGGAGTCGCGGTCGTCTCCTACTCCAAGGCCCACGGTCCTTGACCGTTTACTTTAGGCAATACTATAATCGCAATAAGAGATTTACAAGTTGAGTACAAGAATATTTCAGGAAATTGAAATTGCTACACTTTTCGTTACCGACACCCGAGGTGGATCGTATTTCGGAGTAGAGGGTCATCGTCGGTGCTGGGATCTCGAAGTCAGAGTTTGCCGGGGCGTAGTGCTTGAACGAAAAGCTTTGGAGCGTTGAGAAAAAGTGATGTTGAAGCCTTGGGGTCGAGCCCCCTTTTATAGTGCCCATGGGGGCGCCTGATCCGTTGGGGGAGCTTGACACGTTCCATCATATGCAAGAACCTCTATCCACAGCTCGGTCATCGCTTATCCCCTTGGACTCGGCACCTGGTCTGACTGGGGCGCCCGGGACCTCTCGGGCGCCTAGGTTGACTTGGTTCATTGGCTTCGTGGTAGATTTGCTTCGATGGTCGCTTTGGCTTTGACCTTGGGTGCTCGGGACCTCCTGGGCGCCTATCTCAGTGTGGTTTCGAAGCAGTCTTGATTCCTTGGTGTTTTGGCCTTTTACCTTGGGCGCCCGGGACCTCCTAGGCACCTAGCCCAGTGACCTATCCCCTTCCTTTGGGGCGTTCTGAGCTACAGAAACACAATCCTTTGGTCCCTGCGACCAAGGTTAATTCCAAAACAAACTAAGCAAGAGTGTTAATCATTATTTACAGCCGTAGCTGTCTTGGTTCTAACTTCGGGTCTCCTAAATGGAACCCTAGGTCGAACCGACACCTATTGTTCCCTCGACGGAGAATGCGTCCTCACTTACTCCTCTCAGGAGAGTTTACCTTTTGCCAACCGGCTCCTCCTGTTGGACTTTTGCCCAATCCACCTGACCAGGTCTTCATGCCTAACTTCCGGTCAGGTCTTCGGTGCTCAGCCCCTTGCTAGGACTTCTTGTCTAGTCCTTGACTAGGACTTCTTTGCCCGACTTTCGGTTAGGTCTTCTTGCCCAGTCCTTGACCAGGACTTCTTTGCCCAACCCTTTTCCAGGACTTCTTGCCTAGTGTACCTAGAGCTTCTTCCTGCACACTCAGTGAACAATTTAGAACACAACAACATCTTAACATTTGAACTCTTTGTCATTATCAAAACCCAGGTTTGACTTAGGTGCTGCCTGCAACAACAATCTCCCCCTTTTTGATTTATGGCAACCCGGTACAAAAAGTTAAGTTAAGGAAATAGGTAAAGATTTTATTTCCTCCCCTGGAAGAAATCTCCCCCTGAGATTTTCAAAAATGCGTGGAGTTTTTGAAAACATTTCTATGTCTTTGTTTATAAAATGAAAGGAATTTTCAGGTTTTCAACACTTAGAAAATTTTCAAACAGAATTTTCAGGTTAGAAAAATTTTCCAAAATATCTTCGAGTTGAGCACTTAGAAAATTTTTCAAAACATTTAGTTTTAGTACTTAGAAGATTTTCCAAGAGAATTTTGGAGTTTTGACACTTAGAAAATTTTCACAATAAAATTTTGGAGTAATTACTTCGAACATTTTCAACAAGAATTTAAGTACTTTAGAAAATTTTCAAACAGAACTTTGAGTTAAGTACTTAGAACATTTTCAAAAGAGAATTTAAGTACTTAGAACATTTTCAAAAGAGAATTTAAGTACTTAAAACATTTTTAAAGATATTTTTGAGGTTAACAATTAGAAAACTTTCAAAAATATTTTTGAAGTTAACACTTAGAAAATTTTCCAACCATTTTTGAAGTACTTACTTTTTGAAAAAGTAAATAAAAGTTTAAAAAATAAAAGGTTTTTGAAAGAAGATTTAATTTGGAAAATTTTAAATTTTAAACCTTCTTTTCTCTCCTTTCCTTTCTCTCCCCGTTTGCCATATATCAAAAAAAATATAGCAACAAAAAATTAAGTAAGGAAAGTAATGTGCTGTATTGAACCAATTCTATGCATAGATTGGACCAAATCAATTTAAATTCTTCTCTTTCAGGTCCTGTCTAACCCAGTTAGCTACTTACTAACTGTTATAAATAGTAGCTTTCGCTAGGATTAGTCAAGTTAAGTGATCTGATCAAGTTAGATTTTCTAAGCTTGACACTTAACCTGATTACTGTTCAATTGGTATTTATTGCCCCAATTACTACAGATGCACTGACTTAAAGCATCTTGAATCAAGGCATAGACCTAAGAATCTCAACCCAGTCTAGGTTATCAATCAAAAGTACCCTAAGATGCTTGTGAGATGCTGGCTTCTAGATCTATAGGTGCATGCAGTTCTAGGGTTAGGGCCTAAGCTAAGTCCATTTGCGAAAAAGCCTTAGTTTTGAAGGGGGTAAGTTTTCAGAAAAAACTAAGTCGGAAATCATTTTAAATTTCAAGATAAAAATGATTTTTCAAAAATAAATATCAGATAAGAAATAAAATAGTTAAAAACCATAAGTAGAACAATCCTATTCTACTAAGCATAACCCTATCTGCCTTCTTAGTGAGCTGAACTCAGACTCAGGTAAGGGTTTGGTGAAGATATCAGCTAAGTTTGACTTTGAGTCTACATGCATAAGGACTATTTCACCCCTGGCTATATGATCTCTTACGAAGTGATGTTTAACCTCTATATGTTTTGTTCTAAAGTGTTGGATTGGGTTCTTAGTTAGATTAATTGAACTTGTTTGTGATTAGACCTGGTTTGTTTACCTTGGTTACATGAGTCACATATCATATTTTCATGGTTCTTAATTTTTGGTATTCCTTTAATTAGACCAAGTTGGGTGATTTTTGAAATTAATCTAACATTTGTATGACCTAATCTCCTATGCCAGAGGTTTGATTCTTCTAACTGAGTTAAGAAGCATTTAGGTACTAAGGGTAGATTTATAGTATAAACATTATTTTTTCTAGTGCCCTTAAGCATGACTTCTGAGTCTTGCAAATTTTTAATTAGGCAGTCAGAGTTGGTAAAGGTAACTATATATCCAGTATCACATAATTGACTATACTAAGCAAATTAAATTTAAAGTTCTCAACCAAGTGTACCTTTTTAATTACAAAATCGAATTTGAGTTCAATGTTACCTGACCCAAAGACTTTGAGTGTAGCATTGTTGCCAAATGCTACTGAGCCTAGGTTCTTGAACTTGAGTTTGGTGAATTTCAATTTGTCTCCAGTCATGTGTTTGGAGCATCCGTTATCCAACATCCATTGGTCCAAATCTTTATGTTCCTACACATAAAGAATTTGTTGATTTGGATCCAATTAGAATTAAGGATAGCTTAAATTGATTTTCACAACCGAGTCTGTCTCACCCAATCTAGAGTTATCAATCATGTTAACCTTATGAGTTTTGTGAGACAGGTTTTGACAGAAGTAAAAATTTTATTTTAAAAAACATGATTAATTTTTGAAAAGTTGAATTAATTTTGTAAACCATTAGTTTTAAATTTATTTTGAAAACTGGTTGAATCTATGATTAATTGAAATTTGTGTTAGATTCAAATTTGACAATAGTAAAGTGAATTTAGTTTTCAATAATCGGCTTCCAGGTCTTGGCGAGGCACTATGCCTTCTTTGGTCGTAGCCTTATTGGATCATCAACCCTTTCCTTGACAAAGCCTTTTATTGAAAATCCATCTTCAAGTTACTCCTTGAAAGATTTTGGTCTAACTAGTTTGGGTTTTGGATCGGTAGCTTCGGCTAGTTCCGCCAAAATGGCTTCCCTAATGTACTATCATCTCACCTCCACCCAATACTATGTTATTCAAATTTTAGTTAAATTGTTTCAGTCCTTAGTCTAACCATTCCTAGGTCTAAGCATGATAGTTTGCTGAAATAAACAAACAATCAAGCATGCAATTTTAAATCAAGGGAAATTTTTTTTATCTAATTATAAAAATTGTTTTTAAATTGGCTCCCCCTGGACTAAAGCCACGGTAATGATTAGGCAAGATATGAATCTTATTCTTGGGGATCCAATACTAGTTTGGTCCAGCTCGGTTATTTAAGCATAGTTTTGGTACCCATGCTTGAATTTTGGGTCTAGATTGGTTCAATACAGCATAGTATGACCGCTGTCTCGACTTGGTTCGATACCCTAACCCGGATCGATTTAGAACGGACTTTTATTTTCCAAGGATCATATCAAGACCCTTGGAACCCAAAGTGTATCATTCTAAAGCCGCTCTAAGGTCCTTGACTTGAGTTTTCAAGGAGGAGTTCTCTTTCTCAAGCTTTTCAACTTGAGTAGAGGTTCCTTCTTGAACCTTCTCAGTCAAAGATCTAGAGTCAGCTTCCTCTTTCAGGAGTTTTACTTCCTGTCGGAGGGACTCGACTCGGATATTGGCTTTCGCCAAGTTACGAGATAGGTAAGTAATTAACTTTGATAATTCACTTCAAAGTAACCACTTATAGTTATTTTGCCGTTCTCTGAAATTGTGAGCCTTCTGTCGTCCGGCTCCAATTCTGATCCTGTGTCGATGTCTTCCGAAGCGGTCAAGGCGAGAAGGTTCGATTCTGGGGCCTCTTCTTCTTCAGAAGAAGAAGATTCGTCCCACGTGGCTTGAAGAGCCTTCTTCCTTCGAGTCTTCTTCGCTTCCTTTAGATTAGGGCACTCCGATTTGTAGTGTCTCTTCTTGTCGCATTCATAGCAGGTCACATTTGGTTTGGTCTTCGAAGTTGAGGGTTCAGCTAGATCTTCCTTTCTTCGGTTGGCTTTCCTTCTGTTGGTCTGATGCTTCAGCTCCTTGTAATAGTCCCGGGCTAACCGAACTAGCTTGGGTCGATCCCCTTCACTATCTTCTGAGTCTGAGTCTGAGTCAGACTCGGGTGCAGGTTGAGGCTTCTTCTTGGCTACCTTTCCTTGGGGTTTACCTACAAGAAAAGCAATACCTTTCTCGGCCAAAGTGCAGTTAGTCTGCTCATGTAGTTCTAACTCTGAAAATAATTCATCTAATTTAATTTTAGAAAGATCCCTAGAAACTTTGTAAGCATCTACCATAGATGTCCACAGAGTATTTCTCGGGAAAGCATTTAGTGTATACCTGATAAGGTCATGGTTTTCTACCTTGTGACCGATTATGTGCAGGTCGTTCATTAGCTCCTGGATTCTGGCGTGGAGCTGGGCTGCTGATTCACCTTCATTCATTTTGATTGTGTACAATCTGTTCAGTAGTAGGTCCCTTTTGCTGATTCTGGTGTCGGAGGTGCCTTCATGCAAATCATTTAGTTTGCTCCAGAGTTCTTTAGCACTATTGAAGGGTCACACCCGGTTCAGTTCTTCTTTGGTTAATCCGCATTGTAGTGTCTGGATTGCCTTTGCATCAGCATCGATCTTTTTCTTCAGTGAGGGGTCCCATTCTGAGTAGTGTTGTGCCACTCCTTCAGCGTTCTAGGGGATTTCAAGGCCAGATTGGAAAATAATCCATATATCCACCCGAGTTTTCAGGTGGACTTCCATCCGACTCTTCCAGTAGGAGAAGTCTTCTCCACTGAAGAGTGATGGTCTGGCTGTGCTGAAACCCTCTTGCATGACCATTATAATTTCTGAAATAAACAAAAATAAAGAGATTCTGTCCCAAGACTTGGTCTTGGATTAGTAGTGCGGGAAAAAATTAATTGAAAAAAAATGATCGAGTGGTGTTGCACTAACCTCGATTAACGAGAAAAATTCGAAAAAAAAAATTAAAATATATTTGTAAATTCTGAAAAAAAAAACTCTCAGATTGGTGGTTGCACCAAATTTGAGCCACCCGCTCTGATACCACTTGTTGGATCGATGAGAACGATAGAGGGGGGGTGAATATCGTTAAAACTTTTTCGGACTAAGAGAGAGTAAATACGCTGCGGAAAGAAATAAATTGCACAAAAACACACGTTGATTTTTTTACTTGGTTCGGAGTCGCGGTCGGCTCCTACTCTAAGGCCCACGGTCCTTGACCGTTTACTTTAGGCAATACTATAATCCCAATAAGAGATTTACAAGTTGAGTACAAGAATATATCAGGAAATTGAAATTGCTACACTTTTCGTTACCGACGCCTGAGGTGGATCATATTTCGGAGCAGAGGATCGTCGTCGGCACTGGGATCTCAATGTCGGAGTTTGCCGGGGCGTAGCGCTTGAACGAAAAGCTTTGGAGCGTTGAGAAAAAATGATGTTGAAGCCTTGGGGTTGAGCCACCTTTTATAGTGCCCATGGGGGCGCCTGACACGTGCCATCATCTGCGAGAACCTCTATCCGTAGCTCGATCATCGCTTATCCCCTTGGACTCGGCACCTGGTCTAACTGGGGCGCCCGGGACCTCTCGGGCGCCTAGGTTGACCTGGTTCATTGGCTTCGTGGCAGATTTGCTTCGATGGTCGCTTTGGCTTTGACCTTGGGCGCCCGGGACCTCCTGGTCGCCTAGCCCAGTGTGGTTTCGAAGCAGTCTTGCTTCCTTGGTGTTTTGGCCTTTTACCTTGGGAGGCCGGGACCTCCCAGGCGCCTAGCCCAATGACCTATCCCCTTCCTTTGGGGCGTTCTGAGCTGCAGAAACACAATCCTTCGGTCCCTGCGACCAAGGTTAGTTCCAAAACAAACTAAGCAAGAGTGTTAGTCATTATTTACAACCGTAGCTGTCTTGGTTCTAACCTCGGGTCTCCCAAATGGAACCCTAGGTCGAACCGACACCTATTGTTCCCTCGATGGAGAACGCATCCTCACCTACTCCTCTCAGGAGAGTTTACCTTTTGCCAACCGGCTCCTCCGGTTGGACTTTTGCCTAATCCACCTGACCAGGTCTTCGTGCCCAACTTCCGGTTAGGTCTTCGGTGCCCAGTCCCTTGCTAGGACTTCTTGCCCAGTCCTCGACCAGGACTTCTTTGCCCGACTTTCGGTTAGGTCTTCTTGCCCAGTCCTTGACCAGGACTTCTTTGCCCAGCCCTTTTCCATGACTTCTTGCCTAGTGTACCTAGGACTTCTTCCTGCACACTCAGTGAACAAGTTAGAACACAACAACATCTTAACTTTTGAACCCTTTATCATTATCAAAACCCAGGTTTGACTTAGGTGCTGCTTGCACCAACACCACACACCCCTCGGCTTGGCTCCCAGTCCGGACGCGTGCCGACCCACGCTCCCTGGGGTTTAACTGACCGAGTGTCTAAACTCATGCCTCTGAGTGAGTTATAAGTGGGCAGGCTCCCACGCACCCGTCAGCTCGGCTCCCAGTCTGGACGCGTGGCGACCCACGCTCCCTGGGGTTTAACCGACTGAGTGTCCAGATTCTCGCCTCCGAGCGAGTTATAAGTGGACATGCTCCCACGCACCCCTCGGCTCGGCTCCCAGTCTGGACGCATGGCGACCCATGCTCCCTGGGGTTTAACCAACCGAGTGTCTAGACTCTCACCTTCAAGTGAGTTATAAGTGGGAACGCTCCCACGCACCCCTCGGCTCGGCTCCCAGTTCGGACGCGTGGCGACCCACACTCCCTAGGGTCTAACCGACCAAGTGGCTAGACTCTCGCCTCCGAGAGAGTTATAAGTGGGCATGCTCCCACGCACCCCTCGGCTCGGCTCCCAGTCTGGACGCGTGGCGACCCATGCTCCCTGGGGTTTAACCGACCGAGTGTCCAGACTCTCACCTCTGAGTGAGTTATAAGTGAGTATGCTCCAACGCACCCCTCGGCTCGGCTCCCAGTCCGGACGCATTGCGAACCATGCTCCCTGGGGTTTAACCGACCAAGTGCCCAGACTCTCGCCTCCGAGTGAGTTATAAGTGGGCAGGCTCCCACGCACCCCTCGGCTTGACTCCCAGTCCGGAAGCGTGGCCACCCACTCTCCCTGGGGTCTAACCGACCGAGTGGTTAGACTCTCGCCTCTGAGCGAGTTATAAGTGGGCACGCTCCCACGCACCCCTCGGCTCGGCTCCCTGTCTGGACGCGTGGCGACCCACGCTCCCTGGGGTTTAACTGACCGAGTGTCTAGACTCTCGCCTCCGAGTGAGTTATAAGTAGGCAGGCTCCCACGCACCCCTCGGGGTGGCTCCCTGTCCGGACGCGTGGCGACCCATGCTCCCTGGGGTGTAACCGACCGAGTGGCCAGACTCTCGCCTCTGAGCGAGTTATAAGTGGGCATGCTCCCATGCACCCCTCGGCTCGGCTCCCGGTCCGGACACGTGGTGACCCACGCTCCCTGGGATTTAGCCGACTTAGCGTCCAAGCTCTAAGCCTTCTCAGCAAACGACGTTATACTTGGCTCGGCTCCCGGTTCGGACGCGTGGCGACCCATGCTCCCCGGGGTCAAGCCAATCAAGTGCATAAACCTCGCCTCCCGAGCGAGCAACATTATACCTGACTTGGTTGAATGCAAGGTGATCCTCATTTCTTAAACGAAATCCGACCATGTGTGCTTAGCCCCCGAGCAGGCATACGACGCAATGGCTAGTCCATAGCCTTAACCTAATCAAGTTTTACGTTCTTCGGCCGAGCTAGTCGAGTCAACCTCGGAAAGAATGGAATATTGTGGGGACTCGAGTATCTGCTCGAGCCACCAAGACTTTGAAACAAAATGACTGATAAGCACATGCTACAATACAAAAAGGTAAAATTACATTAAAACTGAGTTCCGTACAAAAGTAATGCAAAGCCTCTATAGTGAAAGCAAAAAGAAAGAAAAAGAAAATCAAATACCCTGACCCTCACTTAATGGGTCGGAAGACTTCCTCGGACATTTGCTGAGTCAAACCGGCCAGCTTAACGGTGCTGACCGGGAGGTCCGGCGGAAGGTGCCCCCCTTGCTTAAGTTGCTTGAAGATGCTGAGCATTTGCTGCTTGAGCAAGGGCCGCAACCTCTGGGATAACTCACGGCTGAAGTCCATAGAATTCAGGAACTCCACCCACCGAGCGTCCGACCAAGTCACCTCGCTCGCCTTATAGGCCCGAAGCTCTTCGAGCTCAGACTGGGCCGCCTCCCAAGCAGTCTGCTGCTCCTGCAGTCAGCTCAGCTCCTCCGCCTGGCCGTTGAGCTCGGCGCCCCGACTTGCCAGCTGAGTCGCCATGGAGTCGGTCTTCTCATCCTGGGTGGATAGCTCCTGCTCCTTAGCCTCCAGCTTGGATTATAGGGACTCGACAGACCGGGTCACCTCGTGGAGCTCTACCTTCGTCTTCTGTAGCTCCTCATGTTCCTTAGCCTTGAGAGCCCAGGCCTTGCGCTCTGTGTGCTCGACCTGGGAGACTCGAAGGAGAGCTTGGGCAACTGCCATGTCTGCCAAGTCTATCTAAGGCTGAGAGACTTCCAGCTGCTCCTCCGAGTGGGCTAGTCGATCTTGTAGAGCGATGACCTCCGCCCGCAAGCCATTGAGAGTGGCTTCATCGAAGACTAACTGCGTGTGTCGGAGTCGGGCCTCCAAGTTTGCCACCCGCTGCTTGGCTTGTAGCCTGGCCTTGGAGTGAGCCAGCATAGTCATGAACACGCTGTAGCACGTGCCCCAAAGCTGCGAAACACAGAGAAGATTTTCAGTACCAAGTTAAGAAAAGCATAAGAGAAAGGTATACTTAACCGACATACCCGAGTGGCCTCCGACATAAATGCATTGTCCCGGATACCCGGGCCTCGGTAGTTGCACTCCCAAAGGCCCTGAAGGAAGTGGTCGGCGAGCGGCCCATGAAGGTGGATCTCTTGGGACCGCTCGGGGGCCATGCCACTCGACACCTCCAGGCTCATCTTGGGGTCGGTGTGAGAAGGGAGTAGGAGGTTCATGGGGGGATACTCGAGCTGATCCCCCGAGTGCGGGGAGCCCGAGTCCCTTGGAGACTTCCGAGTTGGAGGCGGTGGGGGTGCTGAAGGGCAAGCCGCTGATTTTTTCTTCTTCTTTTGCTTCTTCTGGGGCCGACTGGTGGAGGCCCCAGAAGGGTCGGCTGTCGACAGCGTAGGCTCGGATACAACCTCCGGCTCCCGTTGGCGCTTAATGATGAGGGGTCGGTCGTCGACATCCTCGGGCTCAGGGTCAGCAGTCGGCGTGGCCGCGAGGTTGGGAGAAGGGGATAGTTGCACAGCCGCTGGCACAGACGGAGCAGCTTCTCTTTGAGCCAGTTGCTTGGCAGCACAAGCTTCCAGCTTGACATCGTTCATGCCGAAGCCATCCTCCAAGGTCGTCGCTAGCATCATATTTGCTACAAAATAACAAAGGTTTAGTTAGCTATAAATATGCAATGGACAAAATAAGAAGCTTACCGAGTGAGCTAGGTTGGCGGAACGACACTTGGCTGAGCCTGAACACATACAAAATGTCTTCATTCAGCAGATGGACGCCATGGAAATGTCGACCCCCTGATTTTAGACAGGGTCGACTGATAGGTGGGAAGAGATCGATAGTTCTTAGGAAGGGGGGGGGGAGGAAAAGGAAGGTCGGATATCCAAGTGGATGGACAACTCGGGGTCGAGGTGGTGTTTACAAAAAAGAAGCTTTTCTTCCAACCCTTATTGGAGGTTGGAAGCTTCGCTAGGAAGGAGGTCTTGGCTCGGACTCAGAAAAAGAAATCACCCGGCTCTTGTTTCTTAGGATAGAAGAAATAGAAAAAGATTTCAGGCTGAAGGGGAATTTTATATAAGGAAAAGATGACCATCGGCCCACAGATCAGTCGGATGGCGTTCTAGGCTAGTTGAGATAAAGGGATATGAATGAAGCGGCAGACAGAAGAGATGAACGGGTGGATCGGGGAACGCAGCCCGGCCTGTAGATGGTCTCGGGAGATTGTGATGTAGCTAAGGGGGGAGGTCTCAGGTCAATTGGGTCGGGTAGGCGAAGGCGATAGTCGGAAGAAATGTGGTAGTCAGCTCGGATCTGCTCGAGGTCATGATGGCCAAGCTCGGACACCATGGTAGAGTACCAAGGGTCCGAGTGGGAGGAAGTAGAAGCCATGAAAAGGCTAAAGGGAAGAAGACTGACCGAGGGAAAAGAAGCTCTCCGGAGAAGATAACCAGAGAGCGAGCGCCGCTGGAAGTCGCCGGAACCCTAGCAGAGTGAGCACCAGCAGCAGTTTGGCGATGGAAGTAAAAATGTGACGGTAAAAAACCGTGGGGTAAAGGCCTATTTATAGGGTCGAGTGGACGACGCCGACCGCCCAATGGTGATCCGAAGAAAAGGCGGGAGAGGATCTAGGCCTCTCGATCAAGCCTGAGGTAATTCCCGAGGCAAGTCGGCACACGTGCGCGCCAATCATTCGTTGAGTCAGGCGGCAGGCACTTCGTTACTCGGGGAACCAATAACCATCCGACACGTGGCCCTAGCAGTTAATGCGGTAATTAATGATGAAGATGCGAATCGGCTTCGCCCAGATTAGTGATAAGATTGAAAAGACAGTTGGAGTGATGTTGGCACGCCGGTCGGGCAAGTCGGTCGGAGCTAGTGGTTAGGGTCGATCAGGTGAGTAAAACCCCTCAGTGCACTAGGCTCGCCTTAAACTAACAGTCCAGTCAGTTGGACTCGGCGCCTCCTTCGACTAGACTCGAGAATGCTTATGATCCTGGCCTAGCTCACGTGTAGCTCGGTCGGCCAACCTGGCACCATGTCTGGATGGGTCGAGGCCAGGGTCCCAACGAGCTGAGCCATCCGAGCTAGCGGCCGAGCGGATACAACCTGACCCAACCCACCCGGGAATATCGAGAGCTCGACCCCGACCGATATACACACGACGCTAAGGAACACTGGCTGCCAAGCCAGGGAACTCCCGAGCCCCCTGATCGCCCGACCCTGGGCTGGGTCGAGGCAGTCGAGGCCGAGACTCGGAAGTAATGGCCGCAAGGCCAGGGTTCACTCGGCGCAGCAGGTCGGCGACCCTAGTCGGGGTTTGTTGCACACCCCCTTGGACACTTACTCTCTGACTGGACACTTACTCTCTGACACGACACTAACAAAAGTGGTACGGGAGTCGACGCAGGACTGGCACCGTTCGTGCCCAAATCATATCCCGCTGACACGATGATCCTCTTGCCATACCCTCATACTCCGTACCATGGTAGCCTACGCTCGTGTCAGATCGAGTGGCGCTAGGCGGAGCTCGCCACGGGCTGACAGCGACCCTTGCCTTATTCGGGCATGAGACACCTTACCCTGTCACCGTATGCCACACCTTGCCCTGCTCCCGCATACGACAAAAGGTGGCAGGCAGGGAAGATGCTGTCAGCTCTCTCGGCTATATAAGCCCCTCCGCTCTCCTCTTCACAGGTACGCGTGCGATAGTGTTTTCTCTACTGTTCCATTGCTCTTGCTCTCTTCTGTCGCGGAGACTGACTTGACCGTCAGAGGGACTTGCCGGTGACTTTTCCCGGTGAGTTGCTAACGGTCACTTTTTTGCAGGTCAGAGCCAGCATCAGTGGTACTCGGTGCACTTCACTCTTGGGTGTCCACCTCTCTCTGCGACAGGATCACTCATGAAAAGAAACATACCATACCTTCACTTACCTTCGTCCTAACTTATATAGCCAAAGGAGGTCCATATGGGCTGACACACAAGCCATGTAGATTGCCAAATGAGCTGAGAGCGGACTAGTCGGGCATTAAAAGGCCGACCAATGGAGACAATAATAGAATTATACATTTATCATGGTAGGACCGTTGACCAAGAGTCACATTCGATGCAGACTACCTCGTTCAGAATGATTCTAAGTTGAAGAGTATGATGACTGTGATTGTCAAGAGTTGTCAGAGTTTGAAGTCGAAGATAATCAGCTAAGGATGTATTTGTCGGTGCAGTTTGCATTAAAAATCAAACTTAGGTTTTAATATATGACAAAAGGTTAAAGTTAGGTATTGTATGGACTAAACTATTTACCAAGTGTGCAGAATTGAAAGACTTGTTAGGACCTAATACCAGATTAAAGTCCAGTTAGGTTTGGAGGACTTGATAATTGACAAGAAGTCTAGTTGAGTCCATGAGACTTGACAATTGGCCAAAACTCAGATAGGTTGATATCTGACAGGAAGTTCAGTTGAGTTTGCAGGACCTAACAACTAGTTGAAATCCAGATGGGACATCTAGCAAGAAGACTTAGTGGGTCAAGAGTCAAGTAAGACAACAAATGGTAGGTGGAGATACGCACTCAAGGAGAGAGATCCAGTAAGGACGAGACCTAGTGAACTGTAGGCATTGACCCAACTTAAAACCATTTCAAAGTCTAAGTTGAGACCAAGAATAAATCCTGGTCTTAGTAAAGACCGGATCTACTTAACTTATATTAATTTTAATGTGCTAACTCTGTTTTGCAGGATATACTTTATTTTTTAGACTAACATATTTTGCAAGGTTAAAATGCATAAATCAGCCTCGGATGAATAGTACTCGATGGGCCTCCAAGGTAACTGGAGGCGCTTCAATCAGACTAGAGGTGCCCTGAATAGCTGAGGGTGTGTTAGTGCAGATAATATTTGAGCATGAAACTTTAGCTACTGGAGGTGCCTCAGATGCAATGGAAAACACCTTTAAGAAGATAAAATATGCAAGTTACGAATCTGATCAACTTTGAAGATTAAGGTGCCTTGGTTGGAATTGGATGCACTCTCAACACTATTAAAAACTCTATTCGACCAGCTTTGAGTTAATAACTCTTACACAAGATCCTACGATCATTCTGCTGTTACATCTTTGCATTGCTATGATACTACTACAACCGATCGCTGTCGGCATACCAACACTAATACATGAGCGCATTCGGATTTCCATCTTCGTGTTAGTAACAATTTTTTTATTGTTCTGCACATTTATTATATTTGCAAAAGGAAAGTGTAGGGTATTATATTTTCCTCGTTCGTTGTACTCGATTACTCTACTGGGAGTTTACCAGTAGAGAATTTTAGCGGATTACCCATTGGAAAGGTCCTAGGGTCTTGGTCTAGGAGTTGGAGTCATCGAAGGCTCCGAACCAAGTAAATCGATCTTGTTCGGCTTTTTGTTTTTCTTACTTAGTCTTTTCTGTTGCACACTTGCATTTTAAAGAGCCGTGAAGTTTTTAAAATACACGTGATTCACCCCTCCCCCTCTTTCACGTGCATTGATCCTCTAAATGGTATCAAAGCCTTGTTTGGTCTAAACTGGTGTAACCACCATTTGAGCAAGAGGATTTCGTTAAGTTTTTTTCATTCATTTTTTTCGAATTTGTATTTTTTTTACTTAAGTCTAAATTGGTGCAATCACCACTTTTGGACAAAATTTTCGTTATTGTCTTCTGCTCGAAATTGGTGCAACATCACTTGAGTCATCGTTATTACCTTAATTTCTCCTACACTACTAATCTAAGATCTAGTCTTAGGACTCCTCTCTATTTTTTTTAGTGTGTGCAAGAATTTTTAAATGGCCCAAGACGAAGGCTACAACACCACTCATCCTCCACTTTTCAGCGTAGACGACTTTCCTTACTAGAATAGAAGAATGAAGGTGTATATGAAGACTGATATTGACTAGTGGTTTAGTGTTCAATTTGGATATATGGCTCCATTAGACGATGCAACTGGTCTACCACTTAAGCCAGAAAAATAGAACACAGAGATAAAGAAGGCCAAAGCTGACTCAAAAGTACTGAACACCCTCCAATGTGGACTGTCAAAGGAGAAATTCAACCTGGTCGAACCATTCTAGAATTCAAAGAAACTCTAGGACAAACTGATTGAGCTTCACAAAGGCACCAACGATACTAAGGTAATGAAACGTGACCTGCTTTCGAATATTTTATTTAACGTAAAAATGCAGGACATAGAAACGGCAAGCCAACTTCATGGGAGAATCAAGGAGATCCTCAACGGGTTACATCTAATCACCACCAAATGGAAAATAGAGACGTAATTAGGTATGCACTAAATTCATTACCTCGAAATGCACTATGGGCATCTATAGTAAATTCCTATAAAGTTTTGAGGAATTTTTCAAACTTAAAATTATCAAACTAATTTATGGGTTAGAATTTTATGAATAAACTAATTCAAAGTAGGTCAAGAAAGGTATAACTTTTCGTGTAGGTTCAACTAAGGAAGTGAAGACAAGAACCCGAACCAAGCCTAAGTTAGAAGATGAATTTGACTCAGAATCAGACAAAGAAGAGCAACTAGTAAACTTGGTAAGAAAAATGCTCACTAAAAAGAAGAAGAAATTCACAAAGAATAACCTGCAAAAGATGATCAAGTCAACATCCAATGACGCAAAAGCAAACCTCACTTGCTTCGGATGCGACAAGAATGGACATTTCAAGTATGAGTGTCCAAATTGAAAGGAAGACAAGTCTAAGAAGATGACAAAGAAGAAGAAGACACTCCAAGCCACTTGGGACAAATCTTCCTTAGAAGAGTTAGATGCAGAAGATAGAAAGCAAGCAAGTTACCTCGCACTAATGGCAACCAAACTCGAGTAAAAATTTGATTCAGATCAAGAAGATGAGTGAATACTAGTCTAGCCATGGGTCCATACCCGTTTCTGAGTTCCAATTATGTACAATATATTTTAAATGCAATTTTTTAAAGTAATTGCATGTTTAAATAGGAAATTATATAAATCTAAAAATCAAGTTAATGTGCTCCTTAAGGAAAACCAAAACCTTGAGAAACAACTATTTAACTTAAACTCCTTGACTGAATAAGTTCAAAATGTTGGTGCAGGAAGCACCATATCGAACCTTGTTTTGATATTGGCAAAAGATTCAAAGTTAAGTTTATTTGTGATCTAATGATGTTACTCAAGTGTGCAGGAAAAGTCCTAGTGAAGGGCTGCTAGGCACCTGACGAAAGGCTGCCAGAAAACAAAGTCCTAGCGAAGGGCTGCTAGGCACCTGACGAAGGGCTGCCAGGATACAAAGTCCTAGCGAAGGACTGCTAGGCACCTGGCGAAGGAATGCCAGGATACAAAGCCCTAGTGAAGGACTGCTAGGCACCTGGCGAAAGAATGTCAGGATACAAAGCCCTAGCGAAGGACTGCTAGGCACCTGGCGAAGGAATGCCAGGATACAAAGCCCTGGTGAAGGACTGCTGGGCAAAAGTCCAATCGGAGGAGCCGGTTGGCATCAGGTAAATTCTTCCAAGAGGAGTAGGTGAGGACGCGTTCCCCGTCGAGGGAACAATAGGCATCAGTTCGACCTAGGGCTCCATTTTGGAGACCCAAAGTCAGAACCAAGACAGCTAAGGCTGTATAAAACTAACATATTATTGCTCTATGTTATTTTGGACTAACCCTAGATGTAGGACCGAAGGAACGAGTGTCTGCAACTCAGAGAGCCGCAAAGGAGTGAGGCAGAAGCTGAGTAGGGCGCCCGGAGTATCCCGTGCGCCCCCCAAGGTGAATACAAAAAGAAGTGGAGCAAATGTACGCTTCGACAGCTCAAAGGCAGGGCGCCCCCTTGCTCCCGGGCGCCCCGGATGGTCCGGGCACCCCGAGCTCAAGCTAACGAAGCGGATAAGAGGCAAGCCAGCGAGAAACCAACGGATAAGAGCCGACCAGGGCGCCCCCAGCGACCCGGGCACCCCCGTCAAAGTCTGATCCCGAGTTTGAAGGGATCAGAGCTGACCGATAGGAGCTCGGATCAGATGACACGTAGGGGAGCGCTCCCAACGTTCTGGGCGCCCCCAGGGGCTATAAAAAGGGCCTCGACCTCAAGGCTTCAGAACAACAATTCTTCCAACATATTCATGCTCTTCTGCTCTAGCGCTCTGTCCCGAAAACCTCCCGACTCGAGATACAAGCGCCGACGATGTCCCCTTGCTTCGAAAATACGATCTACTCCGGACGTCGGTAACGAAGAGCTATTTTTTAAGTTTACTGTACTAATCTTGTAATCTATTTCTGTAATCCTTTTTGCGCATATGGAATTGCCCGCAGTAAACGGTCAACGACCGTGAGCCTTGGTGTAGGAGTCGACCGCGACTCCGAACCAAGTAAAATCTTGGTGTTCGCGTGTGTTTTACTTTAATTATTTCCGCTGCTAATTCTCTTTTACGAATCCGAACGCTTTACAATATTCACCCTCCCCTCTATCGTTTCTCTCGATCCAACACAAAATGGAAACTCAATTCAAGTTGCAAAATTTAAGAAAGAAAATTCCATTTTGAAATGTGAAGTTGAGAAGTTTTAAGGACTTTTAGAATCATTCACCACTAGATCCAAAAAATTAGATTTAATACTTAGATCTCAAAAATCTATATATAACAAGTCTGGACTCGGATACAAACCCAACTCAACTAATAAATCATTCATTTCACTTGTTAATTAGAACAAGAAACAAATTAATACATGGGTTCCGAAAGTATACCTAAAAAGCAAGTTGGACAAAATCAATTCAATGCACCCAAAAATGAAATTCACTATATAGAAACAAAAAATAATATATATGATTTAGGGGGAGACATCAAATTAGTTGGCACTTTAAAAATAAAACCTACCTGTCAAGGTATCTAGGATTAGATAACACAGGGTTAACTCTTAACTTGTTATGATTAAGTATTAATATTAAGTCTCTTGGGCTAGATTAATTAGAAAGATTTGTCTAATGCACATGGTTACTTCTAATGATATCTAAGTGACTCATCACAGCCTAGAAGCTTAACCAAGGAAGCTCGCTTGGTATACCTAAAGCTAAACTTAATCTAACACAAGTTAAGACAACTCATGAAAAATAATTTAACTCATCTCATAAAATTATAAGATTAGCTTAGTTGAAAAATTAGATCAGGTTAGATGAATAAGGAAAACCAAATTAAAATTTTGATTGAATTCAATTTTAACTTTAATTAAGCAATCAACCTTAATTTAATCAAGTCAACCTAATCTTATTTTAATCAAATCAACCTAATCTTATTTAATCAAATCAACATAAATCTACTAAAGCAAATTTACCAAATCATTACTTATTCAAAATTAATCAAATTAACTCAATCTAAAGATTTAAATTAATTAATTAAGTCTAATAAAAAAATTATTATTTTTTTAAAAATATCTTATTTTTTCAAAAATTTATTGTTTTAAAAACTCATTTTTTTTTCAAAAACTTATATTTTTCAAAACGTATATTTTCAAAAAAAAATTGTCTTAAAACCTCATTTTTTTCAAATTTTTTTTAAAATATTGTTTTAAAAACTCATTTTTTATAAATTTTTTCAAAACTTATTATTTTAAAAATTTATTTTCAAAACCTTATGTTTTTTCGAAAAACACATTTTTTAAAAACTTATTTTTAAAAAACTTATTTTTAAAAAACTCAATTTTTCAAAAACTTATTTTTTAAAAAAAAACTCATTTTTTCAAAAACCTATTTTTTAAAAGCATATTTTTTAAAAACACTTTTTTTTAAAAAACAGAATTTTTAAATTTTTAACTCAACTTAATTCTTCAACTTATTTAAATTCTTTTTTTAAACATAACTTAATTTAGCCTAATTAAAATTTAACTTGATCTTAAACTCAATTAAACCATAAACTTAACTTTTAACTTAATTAAACCTTAACTCAATCTTAACCTAATCACTAATAATCTCTTACCTTTTTATAAGAATCTAAATGGATATTGAATAGTAATTGATGCAGATATGACTAGAGATCACCCCAAATTCATCAAATTGAAACCCAAAAGCTTAGGAATAGTTGCATTAGAAACAACGACAAATTTAAGGTAATTGATGTTGGTAGCTGACTTGTATCTCCTCGGTATTTGACTTAGTTGATTTACGACCGTCGAATCTTCTGGGAGGTTGCTTTTGAAGGAAGCAAACTGATTGGTTTACGTCGAGGCTAGTATTCGACACTATATCCGTAAAACGATATTGCTCTGCTACTGGTGCTCACGGATAGCAGCAATTCGTTTCCAAGATACAACGACGTCATCTCGGAATAGTAGCACTTCAAAATTCGAGACCGGCAAACCTTTCCGTAGGCTTTTTGGAATCTTGATGCATAAGATGGATGAGTGTGAATGCTTTTAGATTGCAATGCTTAAATGAATGAAATGATCTAATGGAGGGATCTATTTATATTGAGTGAAGAGGTAAGTACCTTTTGGTTCGGACAGATCTGGACCGTTCTTAACGAAAGGGTATAACCCTTTACAGGTCTTTTAATCTCGTCCCTTGATCTAAAGAGTTATAACTCTTCAGATCCCATCTTGATCTCAGCTACCAGATTAGAACATTTAATCTGACGTCTCAGATCCATCCTCCCTCTTCACAGTCAGATTCGAATCCGACGCTCTAGATCTTTGATCCGACGGTCACCATTTGTGCGCCCAATCTAGTCATTGTTCTCTACACAGTCATGTGCCACATAGGCACTGCCTCGTCACCGACATGTCATGTGGCGCCACCTGATCATGACACGTCATCGCCACATGCGAAGTGCAAAGTGCGCCAACAAAATATCCATTGTGCGCGTGGCGGGCTCGCAGGTGCGAGCACCTGCTCGCCCAAGGGTAGAGACCTCCTGAGCTTTTGTATTAACAACATTAGCACAGGAACACATATAAGAAAGCACTGGCTCTCGCCGGTTAGCAATGTGGGACTAAAGCCCCATTTTTTTTCTTAATGTTCATTTGAGCGTATCTTGAAAATTAATTTCTCATTCACCCTTAATCGATTTTGAGCAAATAAATAGTCCAGATTTATCTACGCGAAACGTAAATTTTAATTTTGAAGTTAAACTTAACTTTCAATGATCGATGACATCAAAATTTTACTTTGCAAAATCGTATCTAACAATCCCCCACATGAATGGAAATTAATGCATGTATTGCATGTATGCATGCTGACACTTTACAAGAGTCCAATCGATAAGTCAATGCATCGGGAAAGGTAGCTTGTGGCTTTGATCCTTCCATAGTGGAATGTTGTCCAGCATACTAGGCTGCGCAGTGAACATGATGTCTTGAACTACTCAGCTGTTGTTGTATACTCAGACAATAACACTCACATAGAGACTTATCTCACCTACTTTTGGTTCTCATGGTTGGTTCCGTTTCGGCCATGGACACCATCTTGGATTCATGAGTGTTTCATTGAAGCGGTCTGCCTTCACACTCACATAGGTGACACTTCTATCAAGAGTATCCTACCATACTCCACCTTAAAGGTATAGAAGTCATTAAAAGCATAAGCTTATCCTCACTACATGTGGTAGGACAGCACCAAATCATCTTAGGATTGGGATAGTAGAGATAATTATTTCTCTTGTGCTGATACACAATTTCTATAACTTCGTTGTCCCATTGAACCAAGATCTTGGGATCTCCAGTCAACAAGGTTGGGTTACCGCTACAGTCATTTTTAGTTGTAGATTTTCAATCTCATTCCTCTTGATGAGCAGTATACTTGATCTCGATTTAGCCCCTTCGTTAGGGGATCTGCCAAATTATCCTTAGATTTGACATAATCGATTGTAATCACTCCGTTCGAGATCAACTGCCTAATGGTATTATGTCAACGACGTATATGTCGTGACTTACCATTATACATACTACTCTGTGCCCTTCCAATTGACGATTGACTATCACAGTGGATAAGTAAGCGGGCACAGGTTTTGTCCAGCTCGGAATATCTTCTAAAAAATTTCGCAGTCATTTAGCTTCTTCAGCTGCTTTGTCAAGTGCTATAAACTCGGATTCCATTGTTGACCGAGCTATGCATGTCGGCTTAGTGAATTTCCAAGATACTGCTCCCCCATCGATCGTGAATGCATATCCACTAGTGGATTTGAAGTTTTTTGTATCGGAGATCCAATTAGCATCACAATATCCCTCCAAGACTACGGGATACCTTCCGTAATGTAATCCGTAGTTCATAGTATATTTTAAATATCTAAGAACTTGCATCAGTGCTTTCCAATGGGTGTTGTTTGGATTGCTCGTAAAACGACTCAATTTGTTGACCACACAGGCAATATCCGGACGAGTACAGTTTGTGAGATACATCAATCTGCCAATTATCCGAGAATATTCCAATTGCGATATGGGTTCACCATGGTTTTTCGCTAAGTGTTGACTTAGATCCATAGGTGTTTTTACAGTAGAGAGATCGTATGCATTGAATCTTTTCAATACTGACTCTACATAATGGGATTGTGTTAAAACCATCCCATCGGACGTCTTGAGAATTTTAATTCCTAATATGACATCTGCTAGACCCATATCTTTCATGTCAAAACTATTGGTCAACATTTTCTTAGTACTCATGATGATATCATGATTACTTCCCATTATGAGCATGTCGTCTATGTATAGACAGACGATTACATAACTCTCAGGTGTGCTTTTGACATAAATGCATTTGTCACATTCATTTATTCTGAATTCATTTGACAACATTATTTTATCAAATTTTTCGTGTCATTGCTTTGGCGCTTGTTTAAGTCCATATAATGACTTAACAAGTCGACACACCTTTCCCTCAGTTCCAGGAGCTATGAATCCCTCGGGTTGCTCCATGTAGATTTCTTCTTCCAACTCACCATTTAAGAAAATAGTCTTAACATCCATTTGGTGTATTTCAAGATCATACAATGCTGCAATGACTATCAGCACTCGTATGGACGTAATCCTTGTCACCGGTGAGTAGGTATCGAAGTAATCAAGACCTTCATGTTGCTTGTACCCTTTAGCTACAAGTCTGGCCTTATACTTGTCAATCGATCCATCAGCTTTATACTTGGTTTTAGTATCCACTTATAACCTAATGGTTTAGTACCAGAAGGAAGGTCTACTAATTCCCAGGTACGGTTATTCATGATGGACTCGATTTCACTATTGACAGCTTCTTTCCACAATGAGGTGTCGGGACCAGAGAGAGCTTCGCTTAGTGTTCTTGGGTCCATTTCTGACATGAATGTTATGAAATATGTCCCGAACGATTTCTCAACTCTAGCCCGTTTGCTCTGACGTGGCTCTTCGCTTTGATCGTCAATAACCCTTTTATGACAACTAAGTTCTGGAACATTATCTTTGTTAGAACTTCCGTTGTCATTATTTTGAATGTTTTTCTTCTTATTTGGGAACACGTCTTCAAAAAATATTGCATTCCGAGATTCTATGGTTGTACCCACATGAATATCAGGAATGCCTGACTTATGAACTATGAAGCGATATGCACTACTGTTTTGGGCATATCCGACAAATATTGCATCGAACGTTTTAGGTTCGATCTTAACTTGCATTGGCTTAGGTACTTCGACCTTTGCTAAGCACCACCACACTTTCAAGTATTTGCACGATGGCTCGCGGCCTTTCCATAGTTCATATGGTGTTTTATCATTTTTCTGGTGAGGGATTTGTTGGTGCAGACAGCACCCAAATCAAACCTGTGTTTTGATAAATGGCAAAGGGTTCAAAAGTTAAGACTTACTTGTTATCTAACATACTACTCTAGTGTGGAGGGTAAAAAGTCCTAGCGAAGGACTGCTAGGCACTGGCGAAGGAATGCCAGGTCACAAAGCCCTAGCGAAGGACTGCTAGGCACTGGCGAAGGAATGTCAGGGTACTGAAGCCCTAGCGAAGGACTGCTAGGCGCCAGGCGAAGGACAGCTTGGTATCCAAGACCTGGCGAAGGACCGCTAGGCAAAAGTCCAACCAGAGGAGCGGTTGGCATCAGGTACATTCTCCCGAGAGGAGTAGGTGAGGATGCGTTCCCCGTCGAGGGAACAGTAGGCGTCGGTTCGACCAAGGGTTCCATTTTGGAGACCCAAAGTCAGAACCAAGACAGCTAAGGCTATATAAAACTAACAACTTACTGCTTTATGTAGGACCGGTGCCGTCGATAGAGGGGGGGGTGAATATCGACCGTCAAAAACTTCATAAGACTTTTGGACTTCTGGACTCAGAGCGTTAGTGCAGCGGAAACATAAAAGTAAAACAAAAGAAAACAAAACAGGGGACACAGCAGGTTTATTTACTTGGTTCCCAACCCCCCAGGGTACGTCCAAGGCCTATGTACTCGGCGTTGAGTCCACTAATAGTCTCCTTTCCGGAATTTCCGGAGGCGGAGAAACCCGTCTTACAGTGTAGAAGTTACAAAGACAAGTATTGAAAAATAAGTACAGTAACTTTAAAATCAAACCGAACACAGAAAGTGAAGCTCGGCCGATCTGGACCTCCGAAGTGCCGCGCACTTCCTCCTGGAGCCTCCCGGTCGTAGAACCTCGTCTTTAGCGCATTGTCGTCAGTCGGAATGAATAGAATCGTAGTTAGGAAGTGTGTCTGAAGCAGAGGGGTCGAAGCCCCTTTTATAGCACTCCTAGGGGCGCCCTGGACGTCGGGGGCGCCCCGGAAGACCCGGTCAACTCTTATCCTTGCGCCTACCTCGTCGCTGGTGATAAGTTCGTTGACCAGGGCGCCCTGGACCTCCAGGGTGCCTTCATGATGGCTTATCTGTATTTTGGGTTCGAAACTGCACATACAGCTTTGAACCAAGGCGCCCCGGACGCTCAGGGCGCCCTGCTTGACACCTGTTCTGCCTGCTTCACATTTACTATGTTTTTACACTTGGCTCAGGGCGCCCTGGCTGTTCAGGGCGCCCTGGTTGGTGAGGGCGCCCTCAACACTGGGGGCGCCCTCCATAAGCCTGCAAACTGGTTGCTTTGTCTCCGGTTCTTGTTACCTGCAAGATACATAAACACAAAGCATATATACATATAATATTAGGCTTAAGGACTTGGTTCGGACTTCGGATTTGCACGAAACCCTAGGTCGAACCGGCACGAGTTCCTATCCCCGAGAACTCGCCCTTCACCTACTCCTTTCAGGAGACGGTTGCCACCCAGCCCTTCGGGTGGACTTTTACTTAGCTTCCGATTACTACGGATCTCGAGACGCCCAAACCCTGACCCGTCTCTACTCCTGTCCTTAGTCATCGCTCAACTAAGTTGCTTAGTCCCTCGGACCAAGTCTTCATTTCCTAGCAGTCCTTCGCCAGGTGCCTAGCAGCCCTTCGCTAGGTCTTTGTTACCAAGCGGTCCTTCGCCTGGTGCCTAGCAATCCTTCGCTAGGTCTTCTATACCTAGCAGCCCTTCGCTAGGTGCCTAGCAGCCCTTCGCTAGGTCTTCTGTAGCGACCCGCCTTCACTGCCTTAGACGGATCGTTACTTTTGTCTACTTCTCGACTCTAATGCACGACTCAAAAGAAATGCGGAAATCTTTTTTTTTTCTTTTTAATCTATCTAAGAATGATATTCTAACTTAATTAGTCATGCATGATACCATGTCACACTTTCTTTCTCAAAAACTCGTAAGAAATTACTTATTGAAACTTGCCTCGCCCAACTCAGCTTACGGGTATCAATCGACTGATACTGTATCAGTCGACTGATAGGCCTGAAATCTGAAATTCAGGTTTCGAAACTTGTTTCAAAACTCCACCAAACCTATACCTTCGAGCCATACAAAATCATGACACCATTTCTATACTCTATACTAGTTTTCTAAACAATTTAGCCAATCAAAACGAATCCATAAACTTGAAATTAGGACTTTTGCGGGATTTAGCAAGTCATGAAAGTCTCTATAAACTTTAGGCTAAAGTTTGTACCAAACTTAACTTCTAACCATTGAAACTTATCACACAAAATTCTATAACATCACTAAGGCATTATGAAATGTGAATGCAACTTTTCTAAACATATTTAAGCAATAAAAACTTGATTCAAAGAGAAATTAATACTATCTTGGCACATGCATCTATTTCTCTAATAAAGTACCAATATTTCAAACTACTCACACTTCTACTCATCCAATGCAATCATAAGGATATGTATGCTAAATAAAATGACATGGAATCTTTACTCTAAGAAATTGAGCATGTGAGACTATCTAAAGCTTAAATGTTCGCTAAACTCCATAAAGCAAGAACTTGAAATTTGAATAACTAAAACATTGTAATTCAAATAACTAAATTGTCTCGTCTCAAGGATCTCTCCAAAATCAGCCACCACACACACTTTACTCAGCACCGCCTCGTCGCCTTCCTTCAGAATTGCTTGCCTTTACCTTTATCTGCAGTAAGAGGAAATGCAACTAGTAAGCAAAAAGCTTAGTAAGTACTATCTAGCTCACAAAATCTCGAATGTGCAAACATGCTTCTTGAACAATATGAAATCACATGAGATACTTATATGCTTGAAAGAAAACTAAACTAAACATGTATAACTCAAAACATGCATACTCAAACATTAATAAATCTCGACTTGCTTTTCTTGGCTCAACTTGAAACTTTAGCTATTCCTTAACTTTTTGAAAACTCTTTAAACTTTAGAAACTTTGCTAAAGCATATACTTGAAAATAATAATCACTTGGATCCACTGAAGACGTAAGTACCATCTCATATGCGCGTTCCCTAAAAGGTTGGGGTAGCGAGCCACCAATCCTAATAGAGTAGACCTTGGTCTACCAGGGCCAAGACCTTGGAATTGGACACCTGGATTTCTTTAACGACGCCCTTGGACGCCGGGTACTGGCCTTATAAAATAAAATAGCTTTTCTTTCTTTTCTTTCTTATCTGTAAATGCCTTGGCATTTTCTGGAGCACCTTGCGTGCTAAAATCCCTAAGTCTTGACTTTTGGGGATTTCTTAAGGCCTTGGCCTTTTCTTTTCTTATCTTTATCTTTTCTTTTCTTTTCTCATAGCTTTTCTTGGACCCTAAACTCACATAGGGTATTAATCAACATATATAAGCATATAATGAACTAAGATCACATGCAAAAACTCAAACAAAAAGGAATATCTCTTTAAAAACTTTTAAAGGAAATTCTCGCGGAAAAACCGCCTCTTACTGCAGGTGAGCAGTACTTACATTGATATCTTGGACTTACAACCAAGATTGACGTCTAGGACTCGGGAGAAACTTGAGATCTCGGAGAATTCTTCGCGCCTACGCGTTCTCCTCGTCGAGACGAACGCAACGCTCCGCTTTCCTTGATCCCTCCTTGGCCGGCGCCCCTTGGAAGAGGAGAGAAAGGGCTTGGTGTTGGCGTGCGTGCGTGAGAGGGGAAGGATGTCGCGCGCTAGGGTGAGGAAGAGGAAAACCAAAAATTCTAATTTCCTCTCTTAACTTATCTATTTATACTTATGGGGGCGGATCGACCTAACTACACCTTAAATATAAGTCTCTCCACCCTTTGCTGTGCTTGATACCCTAGCCTGGCTGGTCGTGCCTTCCTGGTTTCGTGCAGGTCGCGGCTTCGAACCCCCTGCTGCCCTTATTGTTTTTTCCTTTTTTTTTTTCCTTTTTTTTTTCCTTTCTTTTTTTTTCCTTTTTTTTCCTTTCTTTTTTTTTTAAAATACCAAACGGACTCGGAAAATTCCATAAAAATATTCTAAAAATTCCTAAAAATATCTAGAATATTTCTAAACCATTTTTAAATAATTCTAAGGACTTTAAGAACTAACAATGGGAATTTTGGGGCGTTACAATCCCCCATACCTTATAAAAAGTTCGTCCTCGAACTTAGAATAATTCTGGATATCTTTCTCTCATGCTGTCCTCACGTTCCCAAGTAGCCTCTTCATGCTTTTGATTCTGCCAGATGACCTTCACTAGTGGCACTCCTTTGTTTCTTAATCTTTTAACTGCTTTGTCCACTATCTGTGTCGGTCTGCTCTCATAACTAAGATCTTCTTGGATCTGTACTGACTGAGGCTGAATCACTTGGCTAGGGTCGTGAATACACTTCTTTAGCATGGAGACATGGAATGTACTGTGGATAGCTGACATATCCTCTGGTAAGTCCAACTCATATGCTACCTTACCAACCCTCTTTATGATCTTGTAGGGTCCTACGTAGCGAGGACTTAGCTTGCCCTTTTTGCCAAATCTCATCACTCCCTTCATAGGAGCGACCTTGAGAAATACTGAATCTCCAACTTGGAATTCAAGTGGCCTACGACGTGTGTCAGCATAACTTTCTGTCTACTTTGGGCAATCTCAATCCTCTGGCGGATCGTCTGGATAGCCTGAGTGGTCTCATCTATAAGCTCAGTCTGGCTGTCTAGTCCTGACTCCATCTCTTTCTTCTCACCAGCTTCTTGCCAACATATGGGTGATCTACATTTCCTGCCATATAATGCCTCATAAGGTGCATCCTGATGGTGGCCTGATAGCTATTGTTGTAGGCAAACTCAGCTAAGCACAGAAATTTGCACCAACTGCCTTTAAAGTCCAATGCACAAGCCCTGAGCATGTCTTCTAAAATCTGATTTACTCTCTCTGTTTGTCCATCTGTCTGGGGATGGAAAGCTGTGCTGAACTGAAGTCTGGTGCCTAGGGCGTCCTGAACACACCTCCAAAAATGGGAGATGAACCGCCCATCTCTGTCAGAAACGATCGACTTCGGAACTCCGTGAAGCCTGATTACTTCTTTCACGTACAGCTGTGCTAACTGCTCTACCGAATGCGATAACTTGATGGCTAGGAAGTGGGCAGACTTGGTCAATCTGTCCACTATCACCCAAATTGCATCGTGTCCATGGGTGGTTCTTGGAAGACCTGTGATAAAGTCCATGGATATTTCTTCCCACTTCCACTCTGGAATGGGAAGTGGCTGTAGAACTCCTCCTGGTCTCTGGTGCTCTGCCTTGACTCTCTGGCAGGTCAAGCAGGTACTGATATATCTGGCCACATCTCGCTTGAGTCCAGACCACCAGAATCTTTTCTTTAAATCTTGATACATCTTGGTAGAACCAGGATGCATAGAGTATGGGGTACTGTGGGCCTCCTCTAGAATATTCTTTCTTAGTTCCTCATCATCGGGGACGCAAAGGCGGTCTCCAAAATAGAGTATGCCACTATCTGATACTCGAAACTCTGAATTTTCTGCCTCTTGGATCCCCTGCTTGATCTTCTGGATCTCTGGGTCTTGATCTTGCTTTTCTTGTACATCTTTAAGCAGGGTTGACTCTAGGGTCAATGCAGAAAGTCGCCCAATTATTACCTCGACTCCAAAATCCTTTACTTCTTTCTGAAGTGGTAGAGACAGTGATGATAAGGACATCAGTGCCGCACAGGATTTTCTGCTCAGTGCATCTGCCACTTTATTAGCTTTACCTGGGTGGTAGAGGATTTCACAGTCATAATCTTTGACCAACTCTAGCCACCTGCGCTGCCTCATTTTCAGATCCTTTTGAGTGAAGAAGTACTTCAAACTCTGATGGTCCGTGAAGATTCTGCACTGCACTCCATACAGGTAGTGTCTCCAGAGCTTCAGTGCAAAAACCACAGCTGCTAGCTCAAGGTCGTGGGTAGGATAATTCTTCTCATAGTCCTTGAGCTGTCTGGGGGCATATGCTATCACTTTACCGTCTTGCATGAGGACAGCTCCAAGGCCCATCTTGGATGCATCACTATAGATGTCAAAGGCCTTGTCACTCTCTGGAACAGTCAGGATGAGAGCACTAGTCAATCTCTTCTTCAGCTCTAGAAAACTGTGCTCGCATTTATCTGACCATTCAAACTTCTTGTTCTTTCTGGTCAAAGCTGTGAGTGGAGAGGCTATCCTGGAAAAGTCCTCCACAAATTTTCTGTAATATCCTGCCAGGCCTAAGAAGCTTCTGATCTCACTGGCATTCTTGGGTCTACACCAGTTGCTGACTGCTTCTATCTTGGCTGGATCAACTTGAATGCCTTCTTTGGATACAAAGTGACCTAGAAAGGTCACCTGATCTTGCCAAAACTCACACTTCGAGAATTTTGCATAGAGCTTCTCCTGCTGAAGGATCTGTAGCACTATCCTCAAGTGTGTAGCATGGTCCTCTGGAGTCTGTGAATATATGAGGATATCATCAATAAACACAATGACGAATTTATCGAGATACTCCTTAAAGATGTGGTTCATCAGCTCCATGAAGACTGCTGGAGCATTGGTTACTCCAAAAGGCATTACTACAAATTCGTAGTGGCCGTATCTTGTCCTGAAGGCCATCCTGGGGATGTCACTTTCTTTAACCTTCAGCTAATGATACCCAGAACGCAGATCTATCTTCGAGAACACTGTAGCCCCTTTGAGTTGATCAAATAAATCATCTATTCTAGGAAGGGGGTACTTGTTCCTGATGGTCACCTTGTTCAGAGCTCTGTAGTCTATGCACAGACGCACAGACCCATCCTTCTTCTTGACGAAAAGTACAGGAGCTCCCCAAGGTGAATGACTAGGGCGGATGAAACCCTTGTCAAGCAGCTCTTGTAATTGTTCTTGTAATTCTTTCAGTTCTGCTGGTGTCATGCGATAAGGTGCCTTCGAAATTGGGTTGGTTCCTGGGGCCAACTCAATTTCAAACTCAATTTCCCGATTGGGAGGGAGTCCTGGTAACTCTTCAGGAAACACCTCAGGATAGTCACAGACTACCCTCACTTCTTCTCTCTTCAATCCTTCTCCTTGACTCGCATCCACTATATGAGCTAGAAACCAGAGCACCCCTTCTCTAACATTCTCTGAGCTTGTAAGGTAGGTAGGAACCTATTTATCTTTCTCCTTGGGACTCCAATAAACTCAACCGAAGGTTCTGCTTCTGGTGTGAACTTGACTTTTTCTTGCGGCAGTCTATAGAAGCATTATACTTGCTCAAGAAGTTCATTCCTAAAATGACATCGTAATCCTTCATCTCAAGGACTAACAAGTCACTGTAGAGCTCTCGGTTGGAAATCTAGATTGATACTGCCCTTAGCCTCTCAGTGAGGCCATTACTTCCCCTGACGGTAAGGTTGTTAAGAACTTCATCGTTCAACCTTTCTGGTGGCCTTTATACTGTTTAAGTAGTGCTCAGTGATCAAAGCACTACTTATTAGTTCCTCGGAGGTTTGCAGCCTCTTAACACCGCTAGTCCCCCCCTTCAACGCTATCTCAGGCCTTAACATCTTGAGCATTAGCCTAACTATCTCTTTTTCTGTGCTAACTAGCTCTGGGCACAGATGAGCTAACCGCTTAAACATCTTCACTGCTTCATCCACGGATAGTTCTCCTTGTCTGAACTCCGTGAATTCGTCGTAACGCTTGTTGGTTACTTGCATGTAAAAATATTCTTCGAAGAACTCAGTCTCGAAGTCGGCCCATGTCATCTGGCTGACATTTCTCTTGGCCTTGACTCTCTCCCACTATATTCTAGCATCTCCCGTAAGGCAGAAAGATGCACACTTTATCTTCTCTACCTCATGCCAGTCCAGTAGCCCTACTATTCTTTCCAACGTTTTGAGCCATGCTTAAGCATCCCATGGTTTGCTTGTGCCTGGGAAGTTCCCTGGCTTCAGCTTCTCCTACTGAATGAGGTACGCTTCTTGCCTTCTAGGAGCTTGCTCCTCGTTTTGGCCCTTTCTAGGACGTCCTCAAATGTATAACTTAACACTTAATGGTAATGTTCCCAAACTTGCTTTAGGATATAACAAGACCTTGGTCTTGATTCTTATCTCATTTCTTAGTCCTAGAACTCGTTCTAGGGCTTAGTAAGACCTTGGTCTTACTCGAAACTTTTATCAAGCACCATGCGTGCCATAATCCCAAAACTTACTTTTGGGCAAATCAAGTAAGTACTTAAGCATTTCTCTAATATCCATTCTAGGGATTAAACATGATTCCGTGATACTAAGGTATTAAACATGCTTCCTTGTTCTATGCACATATGAGTAAGTACTTAAGCATTTCTCTATACTGCAATTAAATAAAGGAGCAATAGAAAAACTGAAACTTAAAGATTTCTTACTTGAAGACGGCAAGGTTGATGCTGATGTGTGTGTGATGCTGGAGAATGGGAACTGCACTGATACCACCTGTAGCGACCCGCCTTCACTGCCTTAGACGGATCGTTACTTTTGTCTACTTCTCGACTCTAATGCACGACTCAAAAGAAATGCGGAAATCTTTTTTTTTCTTTTTAATCTATCTAAGAATGATATTCTAACATAATTAGTCATGCATGATACCATGTCACACTTTCTTTCTCAAAAACTCGTAAGAAATTACTTATTGAAACTTGCCTCGCCCAACTCAGCTTACGGGTATCAGTCGACTGATACTGTATCAGTCGACTGATAGGCCTGAAATCTGAAATTCAGGTTTCGAAACTTGTTTCAAAACTCCACCAAACCTATACCTTCGAGCCATACAAAATCATGACACCATTTCTATACTCTATACTAGTTTTCTAAATAATTTAGCCAATCAAAACGAATCCATAAACTTGAAATTAGGACTTTTGCGGGATTTAGCAAGTCATGAAAGTCTCTATAAACTTTAGGCTAAAGTTTGTACCAAACTTAACTTCTAACCATTGAAACTTATCACACAAAATTCTATAACATCACTAAGGCATTATGAAATGTGAATGCAACTTTTCTAAACATATTTAAGCAATAAAAACTTGATTCAAAGAGAAATTAATACTATCTTGGCACATGCATCTATTTCTCTAATAAAGTACCAATATTTCAAACTACTCACACTTCTACTCATCCAATGCAATCATAAGGATATGTATGCTAAATAAAATGACATGGAATCTTTACTCTAAGAAATTGAGCATGTGAGACTATCCAAAGCTTAAATGTTCGCTAAACTCCATAAAGCAAGAACTTGAAATTTGAATAACTAAAACATTGTAATTCAAATAACTAAATTGTCTCGTCTCAAGGATCTCTCCAAAATCAGCCACCACACACACTTTACTCAGCACCGCCTCGTCGCCTTCCTTCAGAATTGCTTGCCTTTACCTTTATCTGCAGTAAGAGGAAATGCAACTAGTAAGCAAAAAGCTTAGTAAGTACTATCTAGCTCACAAAATCTCGAATGTGCAAACATGCTTCTTGAACAATATGAAATCACATGAGATACTTATATGCTTGAAAGAAAACTAAACTAAACATGTATAACTCAAAACATGCATACTCAAGCATTAATAAATCTCGACTTGCTTTTCTTGGCTCAACTTGAAACTTTAGCTATTCTTTAACTTTTTGAAAACTCTTTAAACTTTAGAAAAGTTTGCTAAAGCATATACTTGAAAATACTAATCACTTGGATCCACTGAAGACGTAAGTACCATCTCATATGCGCGTTCCCTAAAAGGTTGGGGTAGCGAGCCACCAATCCTAATAGAGCAGACCTTGGTCTACCAGGGCCAAGACCTTGGAATTGGACACCTGGATTTCTTTAACGACGCCCTTGGACGCCGGGTACTGGCCTTATAAAATAAAATAGCTTTTCTTTCTTTTCTTTCTTATCTGTAAATGCCTTGGCATTTTCTGGAGCACCTTGCGTGCTAAAATCCCTAAGTCTTGACTTTTGGGGATTTCTTAAGGCCTTGGCCTTTTCTTTTCTCATCTTTATCTTTTCTTTTCTTTTCTCATAGCTTTTCTTGGACCCTAAACTCACATAGGGTATTAATCAACATATATAAGCATATAATGAACTAAGATCACATGCAAAAACTCAAACAAAAAGGGAATATCTCTTCTAAAAACTTTTAAAGGAAATTCTCGCGGAAAAACCGCCTCTTACTGCAGGTGAGCAGTACTTACATTGATATCTTGGACTTACAACCAAGATTGACGTCTAGGACTCGGGAGAAACTTGAGATCTCGGAGAATTCTTCGCGCCTACGCGTTCTCCTCGTCGAGACGAACGCAACGCTCCGCTTTCCTTGATCCCTCCTTGGCCGGTGCCCCTTGGAAGAGGAGAGAAAGGGCTTGGTGTTGGCGTGCGTGCGTGAGAGGGGAAGGATGTCGCGCGGCTAGGGTGAGGAAGAGGAAAACCAAAAATTCTAATTTCCTCTCTTAACTTATCTATTTATACTTATGGGGGCGGATCGACCTAACTACACCTTAAATATAAGTCTCTCCACCCTTTGCTGTGCTTGATACCCTAGCCTGGCTGGTCGCGCGCTTCCCTGGTTTCGTGCAGGTCGCGGCTTCGAACACCCCTGCTGCCCTTAATTGGTTTTTCCTCCTTTTTTTTTCCTTTCTTTTTTTTTAAAATACCAAACGGACTCGGAAAATTCCATAAAAATATTCTAAAAATTTCTAAAAATATCTAGAATATTTCTAAACCATTTTTAAATAATTCTAAGGACTTTAAGAACTAACAATGGGAATTTTGGGGCGTTACATCTTCTATGCCTAGTAGTCCTTCACTAGGTGCCTAGCAGCCCTTCGCTAGGTCTTAGGGTTACGATACCTAGCAGCCCTTCGCTAGGTGCCTAACATCCCTTCGTTAGGTCTTAAGGTCACAATACCTAGCAGCCCTTCGCTAGGTGCCTAGCAGCCCTTCGCTAGGACTTGGGGTTTCGATGCCTAGTTTAACTAGGACTTTTCTTCAGCTTTGGTTACTTCACTTTTGCTCTCCTTTGTCTGTTCAACATATTACTGACTTAAGTACATTGTCAAACATCAAAACACATAAAGGAGAACATCATTGATGCAACTTGCACCAACAATCTCCCCCTTTTTGATGTTTGACAATAACTTAAGTTAGATTGGTTTAAGGGGCTAAATTGCTATCCTTGGGATAGAATAAAGGGTATAGGTTTTGGGAGAGTAAAAAATATTCTAACTGAAAAAATCTAACTTAAGCACTCTCTCCCCCTTTGTCATGCATCAAAAAGATAAAAACTTGCATCAACAATAAAAAACTTTGAATTTTTGTTTTGAAAATACTTAGTGTTGCATAAATTTGAAAATGCTCTAGGTTTAAAGTATAAGTACTTTGAAAAGATGATTTGTAAGGAGTGCAAGTACTTTTAAAAGATTATTTAAATCCCTTTTTGAAAGAATATAAGTATAATTTTTGAGAAATTAAGTACTTAACAATACATTTGAAAATATTTTTTTTTAAAATGAAGAATATTGGTTTTGAAAGACATAAGTATTTTTTTTTTGAAAAATATTTTACTTGATTGAGTTTCTTTTCTAGTCTAACACCACCCTAGGAAACCTTGTTGACCACAAGGGCATTTCCTAAGTGTCCTGGAAAGTTTTCAAACAAGTAAATATTATTATAAATTTTTAAGAAAAATGATAATATTTCACAAAGTATGTGCTGAAAAACTGTGTGAATTTTGAAGATCTAATATTTTACTTAACTTGGTCTATTTTCAGTCTGACACTATCCTAGGAAACCTTGTTGACCACAAGGACATTTCCTAAGTGTCCTGGGAATTTTCCAACCTAAGTAAACATTATTTCATAAGTCACATAAATTTTAACAAATAGTATTTTTAAAAGCATAGATTTTTAGAATTTTAAAAGCATGTAATTGAATAATTCTTTTAATTTGACCTCCCCCTAAACTTGACTCAGTCCTGGGAAGCTTGTTGACCACAAGTACTCTTCCTTTGAGTCTTAAGGTTTGATTCAAATCAAAGGAATTTTCTAATAATTTTAAAAAAAAATAGTTTAAGACTTGAAAAAAATATTTTGACTCAGACTCCCCCTAAATCTGACACATCCTAGGAGTCCTTTTTAGATTATGAAGTGGACCTTCCTCTGTGTCTTTAGGGTTCATCAGAATCAAAAGAATAGGTAAACATTTGATTTTTGCAGTAGGTAAAATCTTTTTCGAAGAGTCACAAGTGTTAATGATTAAAGCATGATTTTCGAAAAGATATTTTCAAATAATAGTAATGTTTTTAAAGTGCAGTTTGAAAAATATGAAAAGCACTCCCCCTGCATTAATGCCGTTTGACTCTATCTAAGTGCCCTAAGGAACTTTAGTGTTGTCCTAAGAGGCTTGTGTCTAATTGCGTGAGTCAATCAATTTTTGAAAGCAATATACCTTTTTTGAAAAATGTGTAATATATATAATCAATCAGACAAGCATGAATTCCATAAAAATATTATTATGTTAAAGCTCTATTTTGAAAAATATATTTTTAGGAAAATATTCTAACAATTTTGAAAAACAATTTTGAAAAATATTTTTCAATTCATTAGTCCTTAACATCTCACCCATTTTAGATGTATCAATACAACAAGCATGATTACCTTATAGGTGTATTGTGAGATGCTTGAATCATTTTCCATTATTAAATCTAAGATTTAATTGAAATTTGTGTTAGATTCGAATTTGACAAAAGATAATTTGAATTTGAATTTCAGAAATTGGCTTCCAGGTCTTGGCGAGGCACTAGGCCTTCTTTGGCCGTAGCCTTATGGGATCATCCACCCTTTCCTTGACAAAGCCTTTTAATGAAATTTCATTTTCAAATTAAATTAGGTCATTTTCTGGTCTAACTAGCTTGGGTCTTGGATCGGTAGTTCGGCTGGTTTTACCAGTCTAAAGAGACCAAGTAGACTTGATCTTATTAGAGTTGGTTTCCCCAACGTACTATCATCTCACCTCCTCCCAATACTATTTTGCCAAATTTCAATGATCTTTTTCTTATGACCTTTCTAAATTATGCATAAAAATTAAATATGAATGACATGTCATATATTTTAAAGGAAAATAGCAAATGCATGTCATGTCAATTATGCATGAGTCAAACAAGTCAAGACATTTTATTTTTGTTTCTAAGAATGTATCAAATTCTCGATTTGATACATATCGTGTGAACCTGTGAATATGTCAACCCACTTTGACATATTTGATTTTATTGAATTAATTGTTGCGGTTTGGGTAAGATTTTAGTTTGGTTCAGGTTTAAGTGATTTAAGATTGGATTTAGTTGAATTAAAATTGAGTTAATTTGAATTTAATTGAATTAAAGTTGAGTTAATTTGAATTTAATTGAAAAGTGAATTAATTTGAATTAATTGAATTAAAGAAAATTTATTGAATTAATTTGAATTAAGGTGAATTAATTGAATTAATTTGAATTTAATTGAATTTAAGTGGATTAATTTGAATTATTTGAATTTGATTGAATTTAATTGAATTTAAGTGAATTTAAGTGGATTAATTCGAATTATTTGAATTTAATTGAATTTAATTGAATTTAAGTGGATTAATTTGAATTATTTGAATTTAATTGAATTTAAGTGGATTAATTTGAATTATTTGAATTTAATTTGGATTTAATTTAATTTGAATTTAATTTGGATTTAATTTGAATTAATTTGAATTTAATTTGGATTTAATTTGAATTAATTTGAATTTAATTTGGATTTAATTTGAATTAATTTGAATTTAATTTGGATTTAATTTGAATTAATTTGAATTTAATTTGGATTTAATTTGAATTAATTTGAATTTAATTTGAATTTAATTTGAATTAAACTGAATTTAATTTGAATTTAATTTGTATTAATTTAGGATTAAATTAAGATTTAATTCGAATTTAATTAGGATTAAATTAAGATTTAATTCGAATTTAATTAGGATTAAATTAAGATTTAATTCGAATTTAATTAGGATTAAATTAAGATTTAATTCGAGATTAAATTAGGATTAAATTAAGATTTAATTCGAGATTAAATTAGGATTAAATTAAGATTTAATTCGAATTTAATTAGGATTAAATTAAGATTTAATTCGAATTATAATGATTAATTAATAATTGTGGGTTTAAATTCATCATTTTCATTATTTCAAAAATTTCTTCTTCATTTTTGTCTTTCTTTTCAAGTTTTTCTAATAATTTTGATTTATTTGAATTTTTGTAATTTTTATTGATTATGGCCTTTATCTTAGAAAATTCTATCTCCTCCTCAAGATTAAATTTTTCAATATCCTCAACAGTAGGTGAAGTAAATTGGGCCACTAGTTAAAGTTTTATAATAATATTCAATATTATCTACGATTAAACTATTATCTAGGAGAATTTTATATTCAAAATTATCCTCAGAATTATCCTCAGATATATTCTCCATATTTTTAATATTTATCTCTAGATTATCTTTAAGAATTTCAGAATTGATTTCTGAATTAATCTTGAGATTTTCAGGATTAATTTCGGATTTATCCTTAGGATTAATTTTGTCTGAGTCAGAGTTAACTTTATCAGAAAAAAATTTATCAGATAAATTATCAGAATTATCAAAATTAATTTTATAAGATAATTTATCAGAATTATCTGAATTAATTTTATCAGATAAATTATCAGAATTATCAGAATTAATTTTAACAATTTCTGAATTGATATTCTGAATTAGACAATTAATTTCTAATATTTTGGTTATATTTACATTATGTAACTGATTATTTAAAATATCTAATTGACTATGCAATAATTCTAACTTCTCAGGAAAATTATCTAAATTATTAAAAGACATTGCAGGAATTTGTAAAACTTTTGGAACATAAATTTTACGTATCTTTGCCGGACATTTGTTTTTGTAGTGTCCGAATTTTTCACATTTGAAGCATCGTACGTGATCCTTGTTCTTCCGGACTCCTGGCGCTAGTATCTCCTTTGCCGCCGGTGACGAACGATTCTTACGAGTAGGGCACTGATTTTTGTAGTGCCCTCTCTCCCTGCACTTGAAACAAATAATATGGAATTTAAAATTTGACATTAAAATTAAATTATACCTGATTCACCCCTGGGCTCCCCCTCAACTCCTGGCGTCTTTGCTCCGTCGGCGGTTAGTCCGGTGAAGAGCGGCTCGGCTCTGATACCAATTGTAGGACCGGTGCCGTCGATAGAGGGGGGGTGAATATCGACCGTCAAAAACTTCGTAAGACTTTTGGACTTCTGGACTCAGACCGTTAGTGCAGCGGAAACATAAAAGTAAAACAAAAGAAAACAAAACAGGGGACACAGCAGGTTTATTTACTTGGTTCCCAACCTCCCAGGGTCAGTACGTCCAAGGCCTATGTACTCGGCGTTGAGTCCACTAATAGTCTCCTTTCCGGAATTTCCGGAGGCGGAGAAACCCGTCTTACAGTGTAGAAGTTACAAAGACAAGTATTGAAAAATAAGTACAGTAACTTTAAAAGCAAACCGAACACAGAAAGTGAAGCTCGGCCGATCTGGACCTCCGAAGTGCCTCGCACTTCCTCCTGGAGCCTCCCGGTCGTAGAACCTCGTCTTTAGCGCGTTGTCGTCGGTCGGAATGAATAGAATCGTAGTTAGGAAGTGTGTCTGAAGCAGAGGGGTCGAAGCCCCTTTTATAGCACTCCTAGGGGCGCCCTGGACGTCGGGGGCGCCCCGGAAGACCCGGTCAACTCTTATCCTTGCGCCTACCTCGTCGCTGGTGATAAGATCGTTGACCAGGGCGCCCTGGACCTCCAGGGCACCTTCATGATGGCTTATCTGTGTTTTGGGTTCGAAACTGCACATACAGCTTTGAACCAAGGCGCCCCGGACGCTCAGGGCGCCCTGCTTGACACCTGTTCTGCCTGCTTCACATTTACTATGTTTTTACACTTGGCTCAGGGCGCCCTGGCTGTTCAAGGTGCCCTGGTTGGTGAGGGCGCCCTCAACACTGGGGACGCCCTCCATAAGCCTGCAAACTGATTGCTTTGTCTCCGGTTCTTGTTACCTGCAAGATACACAAACACAAAGCATATATACATATAATATTAGGCTTAAGGACTTGGTTCGGACTTCGGATTTGCACGAAACCCTAGGTCGAACCGGCACGAGTTCCTATCCCCGAGAACTCGCCCTTCACCTACTCCTTTCAGAAGACGGTTGCCACCCAGCCCTTCGGGTGGACTTTTACTTAGCTTCCGATTACTCCGGATCTCGAGACGCCCAAACCCTGACCCGTCTCTACTCCTGTCCTTAGTCATCGCTTAGCTAAGTTGCTTAGTCCCTCGGACCAAGTCTTCATTTTCTAGCAGTCCTTCGCCAGGTGCCTAGCAGCCCTTCGCTAGGTCTTTGTTACCAAGCGGTCCTTCGCCTGGTGCCTAGCAATCCTTCGCTAGGTCTTCTATACCTAGCAGCCCTTTGCTAGGTGCCTAGCAGCCCTTCGCTAGGTCATCTATGCCTAGTAGTCCTTCACTAGGTGCCTAGCAGCCCTTCGCTAGGTCTTAGGGTTACGATACCTAGCAGCCCTTCGCTAGGTGCCTAACATCCCTTCGTTAGGTCTTAAGGTCACAATACCTAGCAGCCCTTCGCTAGGTGCCTAGCAGCCCTTCGCTAGGACTTGGGGTTTCGATGCCTAGTTTAACTAGGACTTTTCTTCAGCTTTGGTTACTTCACTTTTGCTCTCCTTTGTCTGTTCAACATATTACTGACTTAAGTATATTGTCAAACATCAAAACACATAAAGGAGAACATCATTGATGCAACTTGCACCAACACTTTATGTTGTTTTCGGACTAACCCTGGATGCAAGACCAAAGGAACGTGTGTCTGCAGCTCAGAGAGCCTCAAAGGAGTGAGGCAGCAGCTGAGTAGGGCGCCCTGAGTGTCCAGGGCGCCCCCAAGGTGAAAATGAAACAAATGAAGCAAAAGGAGCTTCGGCTGAATACTGGCCGGGGCACCCCCAGCACCCAGGGCACCCCCAGCACCCAGGGCGCCCCCAGCCACCATGGCGCCCCGCACTTGAAGCCAGCGAAGAGGATAATGTTATCCAGCCGAGACTTCAGCTGAACAGGTCAGCCAGGGCGCCCTCGGCTTCTAGGGCGCCCCCGTCAAGGAGTTATCCCGAATTTGAAGGGATAACTCGCTGACCGCGAAAAGGGAGGATCACAGGCCACGTGGAGGGCGCCCCCGTGCTCCAAGGCACCCTCAAAACCCTATAAAAGGCCCTCGACCCCCCAAGCTTCAAAACAACTTCTTCCAACGCTGTTACGTTCTTCTGCTCCTGCGCTTCACCCCAGAAACCTTCCAACTCGACACGAAAGCGCCGACGACGTCCCTCTGCTCCGAGATAAATTTTCTACACCGGACGTCGGTAACGAAGAACTGTTTTCTTTCAGTTTACTATACTACTATTGTAATCAATCTTTGTAAACTATTTTTGCGCCTCATATAGAATTGCCCAAAGTAAATGGTCAACGACCGTGGGCCTTGGAGTAGGAGTCGACCTAGGCTCCGAACCAAGTAAAACTACCTGTGTTCGTGTGTTGTGTTTTAATTTCCGCTGTGCAATTTCTCTATCTCTATATCCGAACGATTTACGATATTCACCCCCCTCTATCGTATTCTCTCGATCCAACAAATGGTATCAGAGCGGGGAAGTTCAAACTTGGTGCAACCACCAGTTTGAAAATTTTTCGGATTTTTTTTTATTTTTTTTTGTTTGAATTTCTTCTTATATTTTCTTCGTTCAAAATTCTTCTAATATTTTTTTTTCAAATTTCTTCGAATTGATCGAGGTTGGTGCAACACCACTCGATAAATATTTTTTCTTTATCCCACACTACTAATCCAAGACCAAGTCTTGGGACAAAGTTTTTTTTCTCTCTCTCTTTTTCAGATAAAAATTCCTAATGGCCATGCAAGAAGGATTCAGCACAGCCAGACCTCCACTTTTCAGTGGAGAAGACTTTTCTTACTGGAAAAGTCGAATGGAGGTCCACCTGAAAACTCAGATGGACATGTGGATCATCATCCAGTCCGGACTGGAGATTCCCAAGAACGCTGAAGGAGTACCTCAGACCTACTCAGAATGGGACACCGCTCTGAAGCGCAAAATAGAAGCCGATGCAAAGGCAACTCAGACCCTACAATGCGGTTTAACAAAAGAGGAACTGAACCGGGTGGGCCCTTTCAACAGTGCCAAGGAGCTGTGGGCAAAATTGATTGAGCTGCATGAAGGAACATCAAACACTAGGATCAGCAAGAGAGATCTGCTCCTAAACAAGCTGTATACCATCAAAATGACCGACAACGAGACGGCAGCGCAGCT
This sequence comes from Boesenbergia rotunda, assembly GCA_024364735.1. Classification (NCBI taxonomy): domain Eukaryota; kingdom Viridiplantae; phylum Streptophyta; class Magnoliopsida; order Zingiberales; family Zingiberaceae; genus Boesenbergia; species Boesenbergia rotunda. The sequence goes on from JAGFNQ010006678.1 coordinate 114,973, forward strand.
TCACGCCCGAATCCAAGAACATATGAACGGTCTACACACTATTGGTCACAAGGTCGAAAACCGTGACTTAATAAGGTACGCACTAAATGCTTTCCCAAGAAACACTTTGTGGGCATCTATGGTAGATGCATACAAAGTTTCGAGGGATCTTTCAAAAATAAAGTTAGATGAACTTTTTTCTGAACTAGAATTACACGAACAGACTAACTACAATATGGCCGAGAAAAGTATTGCCCTTGTTGCAGGAAAAACTGGAAGAACAACAAAGAAGAAGCCTCAACCTGAACCCGAGTCTAACTCAGACTCAGACGCAGAAGACGAAAAAGGAGATCGATCTGAGCTGGTCCGACTGGCCCGAATCTACTATAAAAAATTGAAGAACCAAGCCAACAAATGGAAAACAAGCCGAAGAAAGGACGAACTAGCTGAACCCGCAAGTGACAAAAACAAGCCCAACGTGACCTGCTACGAGTGCAAGAAGAAGGGTCACTACAAGACGGAGTGTCCGAACCTAAAGGAGACCAAGAAGACAAGAAGAAAGAAAGTACTCCAAGCAACCTGGGACGAATCTTCCTCAGAAGAAGAAGAAGAAGCACCCCAGTCAAACCTACTAGCCCTGACCGCCTCAGAAGAAGTCGAGATCGAGTCAGAATCAGAACAGGACGATGGTAGACTAACCTTTTCAGAAGACGGCGAAATCAAGGTAAGTGGTTTCAATAAAAGTCAGTTAAATGAACTTATTTCGTATCTTTCTCGAGATTTGGCGAAAGCTAAACTCCGAGTCGAATCCCTCCGACAGGAAGTAAAACTCCTGAAAGAGGGAGCTGACTCTAAATCCTTAACCGAGAAAGTTCAAGAAGGAACTCCTACTCAAGTTGAAAAACTTGAGAAAGAGAACTTCTCCCTGAAAACTCAGGTTAAGGATCTTAGAGCTGCCTTAGAACGATTCACTTCTGGTTCCAAGGGTCTTGACATGATTCTTGGAAAACAGAAGTCCGTTCTAAATCGATCAGGACTTAGCAATAGAACCAAATCCCGACAAAGATCTTACTTTGCTGTACTGAATCAGTCCAGAAGTAAAATTTAGGCATGGGTACCAAAACTATGCCTGAACCAACAAACTGGATCTAATCAATATTGGATCCCCAAGGACAAGATTCACATCTTGCCTAATCATTATCGTGGCTATAGTCCAGGGTGAGCCAAATTGAAAACAATATCTATTGTTAGATAGAATTTAATTCTTGATTGAAATTTACCTGTCTGATTGTTTATTTAATTTCTGCAATTTACCATGCTTAGACTTAGGTTAGTTTAAGGACTAAACAAACTTAACTGAAATTTGAACAACATAGTATTAGGTGGAGGTGAGATGATAGTACGTTAGGGAAACCAATTCTAATAAGGTCAAGTCTACTTGGTCTCTTTAGACTGGTGAAACTAGCCGAAGCTACCAATCCAAAACCCAAACTAGTTAGACCAGAATTTTTCAAAGATTAATTTTGAAAATGAAATTTCATTAAAAGGCTTTGTCAAGGAAATGGTTGATGATCCAATAAGGCTACGGCCAAAGAAGGCCTAGTGCCTCGCCAAGACCTGGAAGTCAATTTTTGAAATTCAAATTCAAATTATTCTTGGTCAAATTCAAATCTAACATAAATTTTCAGTTATTTGTAGATTTAAAATGTCTTTTCTAAATAAATTTATTTGTTTACAAAAGTAATTAAGTTTTTCAAAATAAATTATGTTTTTTCAAAAATTCTTTTATCAAAACCTGTCTCACAAAACATGTAAGGCTAACGTGATTGATAACCCTAGATTTGGTGAGACAGCAAACTTAATGAAAATTCAATTAATAACTGCACTTTTGTTTTCATTCAGCTTAGAACGGCACTGACTTAACTCTAGGCAAACCATGGTAAAAACAGTCGAATCTGGTCAAACCATGGTTAAAAATAGTCAAACCTGGTCAAACCTGGTCAAACAGTCAAATCTGGTCAAATGCAATCTCTTAGGGTCAAAAACCAGTCCTTAGGGCGCCCAAACCCTTGCGGGCGCCCCGAGGTTGGTCAAAAGCAGCTTTCTGCCACTGCATGCTGACCAGGGCGCCCGGGTGCTCCCGGGCGCCCCCGTATAGTCCTTCAACGGCAGAAAGCTGCCAAAAGGCAGCTACAGCCTTGGCCAGGGCGCCCTCGCGAGCGAAGGCGCCCTCCCGCTACAGGGCGCCCGAAACTGCCTATAAAAGGGGCTCCATACCCCCTTCTTCTCCTCACACTCAAACTTCTACTTCTCTTCAACTCTCTACCCTCCAAGAGATCTTGCAACCCCTTTCGAGCTCTCATCTTCAACAATGCCTCCCCGAGCAGCCCGGTATAATTTTTTTTTAAATAAGTTAAATTTCTTTAATGCAATTCCTTCCTACTTTCTTTAAATGCATATTCCTTCTCTTAGAAGACGTCGACCAAACCAAGCAGAACCCGATACCCAACCTAGTCCTGATCCTAGGTTTCCGAATTTAAAACTATGTAATAAGTTCGCTCGTACGACCTATAAACCTATCAAGACGAGCTACTTGAATAGACAATTTTTCACCCAATCCTGTCCCTTAGCAATGAACGTTATAAACTTTTACCAACTTGACAATCTCGTATTCTGCACCCATCCAATTAACACATAGAAGTTAAACACCATTTTGTAAGAGACCATTTAGCCAGAGGTGAAATAGTCCTTAAGCATGTAGACTCTAAATCTAACTTAGCTGACATTTTTACTAAACCCTTACCTGAGTCTGAGTTCAGCTCACTAAGAAGGCAGTTAGGGTTGTGCTTAGTAGAATAGGTTCAACCTGACTTTTTATTTTCTTACCACTTTATTGACTTTTGATTTTTATACTACTTCACTCAACTTAAAATCAGTTTTGCTTTAAAAATCAGCCTTTATTCAGTTGTGAAAAGCTTTAAAAAAATATAACAATAATTTTTTTTCGACTTAGTTTTATTTTCAAAACTACCCCTTTCAAAACTAGGGCTTTTTTTCGTAAATGGACTTAGCCTAGGCCCTAACCCTAGAAATGCATGCACCTATAGACTTAGAAGCCAGCATCTCACAAGCACCTTAGGGTACTTTTGATTGATAACCTAGAATGGGTTGAGATGCTTAGGTCTTTGCCTTAATTCAAGATGCTTTAAGTCAGTGCATCTGCAGTAATTGGGGCACTAGAAATGCTTTATTCAGTGCGTCTTTGTTTAATTCAAAGTGTGCTCATCTCAATGCCTCTTTTTTTGTTGCAAGTTCTCCTCCCTCCATTATCTGTTCTTCATAATTTAGAAATGATCTTTACAAAGTTCCTCTAGGGCTCGACAGATAATAACAGGAAAATACACTGGGTGTCTTGGGAAGATATCAGTAAACAAAAATTGGAAGGTGGGTTGGGAATTAGGAAACTTACAGATTTCAGTGTGGCAATGGCTATTAAACTTTGGTTCCGTTTTAGAGAACAAAATACACTTTGGGCTGAATTTCTATCCAAGCAATATTGTAGATCAGTTCATCCGGTTATGGTGAGCCTAAAAAGCACATCATCAATTATTTGGCGAAGATTGATTAAAGTTAGATACTTAGCAGAGCAGAATATCGGATGGTTATTGGGAAACGGTAAAATGAATTTCTGGTATGATACTTGGCTTGATGGAGGACCTATTTTTAGTCAATGCATGTCTATTGAAAATAAAGATTTGCAAATTGCAGATATTCTTGAGGATTTAAACTGGGCAGAGAATAGATTTATAGCAGGCCTTCCAGAGGAATTGAAAGATGAAATTGCAGAATATCACTTGCAACAAAATGTTCCAGATCGAATAATTTGGAAACCTTCTTTAAATGGTGAATTTCTTCTGAAGTCAGCTTGGGAAAAGGTGAGACAAGCATAATCAATTTCCTATATTAATTATGCTATTTGGAATGGTTTGTTAAGGCCTAGCATTTCGTTTTTTGCCTGGCGTTTTCTAAAAGGGAAACTTCCTGTTGATGAAATACTACAAAAAAGAGGCATTGCTCTTGTATCTAAATGCCATTGTTGTGATTATTTGGAATCTTGGAAACATCTATTTTTTGATGGCCCCATTGCTAAGGATGTCTGGACCTATTTTGCTAAAGTCTTTGATGTTCACAGATCAACAATTTTAGATGATTGGAGAATAGGAACGAAATGGAGGCAGGGAGGTCATATTAGAGAAGTTATGCCATTTCTCATTCTATGGTTTCTATGGCTAGCTAGGAATGAGGCTAAACACAAAGGCTTAAAACAAAAAGTGTACAAAATTAAGAGCAACATAATACAATACTGCTTGCTTGGGGAAAATGTAGGTAACATTAAAGGAAAACACTGGAAGGGATATACATCAGTGGCTAGAAGTTGGGGTTTATCAGTTAAAAATATAACCAAAACCACAATATTTAAGGTGCTATGGAAGAGGCCAAATGAAGGAGGTTACAAGTTAAACACTGATGGTTGCTCGCGAGGGAATCCTGGTTATCTTCTTATGGGATTATAATTCGTAATCATACAGGAGACTTCCTTATGGCAAAATATGGCACCTTGGGTTCCTCATCTAATGTGAAGGCAGAGCTTATTGCTATTCAAGAAGGTCTTGAACTTTGTGTAGCCTATAATTTCCTTCCGGTTTGGTTAGAATTGGATTCCTTGGTATCTCTGAAGATTTTAGAGTCTTCAACAATATGCTGGGAATATAGGAAGATAATTTCTAAAATTAGATCGCTTGTAAAGACACATCATGTAATTTGCTCTCATGTTTACAGGGAAGCAAATGCTGCAGCTGATTTTTTGGCTAATCAAGCATTTAATGTACAAGGGGAAAGAGTGCTATTGAAGAAAGACATGGGAAAAGAATTGTATGGTATATGTAAGCTCGACAGGTTGGGTATTCCTTACATCAGAGTGGATCGAAAAACATTATAGATTTAGTCTGGTTTTTTATCTATGGTGGATATTGTGTACTGATTTCCTATGATGGCTGTGCTATGGTTTTATGCCGCTGTGTATTTCTATATCTCGATCTACTTGATATTATTATCTGTGCTCCATCTGATTTTGCTCTAGGCCTTTATTGTTCTGAAGCTTTGGTAACTGATAGGAGCTTTGGCAATTGAAAGCTTTGGTTACTGGTTTTCTTTGTTAATAACTGCATTTCCAGCGTGGCATTCTCTTATCATATATTGGCTGAAGGAATTTATTCTATCTTGATATACTGAATTCAATATTGTTCCTTAATCAAAATGTATAGAATTGAGGGTGAATAATCCAATGGCAGCTTGTTTATTGCCAATGATATTATGAATGTCCAATATTGTCATACCCGGATCAAGATACTCCTATTATCAAAACTGGCTTTATTGTCTGATTCTATAGCAGTTCTCTGAAAATTTGAAGATGCTGCCAAATCTAAAGCTATGGCTGGGTTATTCACTGAAACCCTCTGATATAGCGATTATTGAAGATATTACAGCCTTGGCACAAAGCAGCAATTTCCATATGATTGCCTGCTCTTGGATTAAAACTCTGAAGATCCGATAACTGATAGGATTGGTGTTTGTTTTCTGATCCTTTTCTGTCGACAAATGCAAAAATAGACATCCCTTGTAGATGTGCAGATTTGAGAGAGTATGCTCTAATGGCAGCATGATCAAAGAGTTCCTAATACCAAGAACAACGATATCTGCTTTATTTTTTATAAACTATAACTTTCTGAAGCTTTGATTGTTAAAAGGAATTTTATTTGGAGGTCCTTAATACTGGTTTTCTTATAAGGCAGCTGAATGATTGGTATTATGGTTTTCTGGTCTTCTTAGAATTCCTTTTGGATTAAATGCTGGAAGGAGATTGCTAATGTATCAGATTATGGGCATCCCTCTTGGATTATTGGTTCCGGATTTCTGAACTGAATATGTTACGGGCTCTTCAGTTCCTGTTTTGTAGGAATCAGAAACTGGTGCCATGTATCTGAATTTGACAATGAAGTTGACACTGAAGTTATGCATCAGAATAACTGGAAAAAGGCAGGCCGGATAGTGTTGGTGAACTTTTTATCATTGGTATTCCTGTGCTTCCCTATATGACACGTTGCTAGGCTCTGGTTAGTCTTGGTGAACTTTTTAAAGCATTAAAGCGGATCAGCTTCTGATAGCCTTGGGCTAAAAAAGTAATAAAATTACAGAGATTGGAAACCTTATGATCTTTGATGATTCGGATGGGAATGGATTTGAACGGATGTCTATATGAACTCTGGAAGATTTGGGAGCAAAGGGCTTCGGTGGAACTTTTTGATAAACTCATTTTGTATAGTTTTCTTAGCAATATTCACGGTTTGTGTAAATTGAGTCTTTTGTAATTCTATATTAGAAGGTCAGGTTTGGTCCCCCTTCTAATATGGATTTTCCTCTTCTTGAAATAAGATCCTTTTTTTATTAAAAAAAAAATACAACTTATACAGTAATCAAGTTAAGTGTCAAGTTTAGAAAATCTAACTTGAAAAGAACACTTAACTTGACTAACCCAGTAAAAACTACTATTTATAACAGTTAGTAAGTAGCTAATCGGGTTAGACAGGACCCTAAACGAAAAATTAAAACTGATTTGATTGAGTTCATATCTTAAATTGGTTCAGTACAAGCAAATTATGCAGTTCAATTTTTTATGCAATCTGTTTGTTTGCTATATTTCTTTGTTTTTGATATATGGCAAAGGGGGAGAAATAGAAAAGGAGAGAGTTTAAATTTTTCAAAATTTAATTTTGTTTCAAAAATCAAAACTCTATCCTTTATTCAAAAAAACTTTCTAAGCTTTCAAAATTTTTTCTAACTTCTAAGCTTTCAAATTTTTTTTAACTTCTAAGCTTTCAAAAATTTTTTTCTAACTTCTAAGCTTTGAAAACCGTCTAAGTACTTTAGAAACTCAAGTTTTTTTAAGTACTCAAGTTTTTCAAAAACATTCTAAGTCTTTGAAATCCTACTAAGTACTTTAAAGTTTTCATGTTTGAAATCCTACTAAGTACTTTAAAGTTTTCATGATTGAAATCCTACTAAGTACTTTAAACTTAAAGTTTTCAAAACTGTTTGAGCACTTTAAAAACTTAAGGCTTCAAGAGTTTTCAAACTTAAGTTTTCAAAATCTTTAAACTTTCTATAAGTACAAAATTTTCAAAGTGCACAGCCAAATTCATGATTGAAAATTTTGACTCTAAAGCATTTTTTTTAAACTGAGAACCCCACGAATTTTTGAAAAATCAAGGGGGAGATTCCTTCTAGGGGGAGGGGACTAAATCTGCTATGATTAACTTAACTTTTTGAATCGGGTTGCCATAAATCAAAAAGGGGGAGATTGTTGGTACAGACAGCACCCAAATCAAACCTGTGTTTTGATAAATACAAAAGGGTTCAAAAGTTAAGACTTACTTGTTATCTAACATACTACTCTAGTGTGCAGGGTAAAAAGTCCTAGCGAAGGACTGCTAGGCACTGGCAAAGGAATGCCAGGGTAAAAAGTCCTAGCGAAGGACTGCTAGGCACTAGCGAAGGAATGCCAGGTCACAAAGCCCTAGTGAAGGACTGCAAGGCACTGGCGAAGGAATGCCAGGGTACTGAAGCCCTAGCGAATGACTGCTAGGCGCCAGGCGAAGAACAGCTTGGTATCCAAGACCTGGCGAAGGACCGCTAGGCAAAAGTCCAACCAGAGGAGCGGTTGGCATCAGGTACATTCTCCCGAGAGGAGTAGGTGAGGACGCGTTCCCCGTCGAGGGAACAGTAGGCGTCGGTTCGACCTAGGGTTCCATTTTGGAGACCCAAAGTCAGAACCAAGACAGCCAAGGCTGTATAAAACTAACAACTTACTGCTTTATGTTATTTTCGGACTAACCCTGGATGCAGGACCAAAGGAACGTGTGTCTGCAGCTCAGAGAGCCTCAAAGGAGTGAGGCAGCAGCTGAGTAGGGCGCCCTGAGTGTCCAAGGCGCCCCCAAGGTGAACATGAAACAAATGAAGCAAAAGGAGTTTCGGCTGAATACTGGCCGGGGCGCCCCCAGCACCCAGGGCGCCCCGAACACCCAGGGCGCCCCGCACTTGAAGCCAGCGAAGAGGATAATGTTATCCAGCCGAGACTTCCACTGAACAGGTCAGCCAGGGCCCCCTCGGCTTCTAGGGCGCCCCCGTCAAGGAGTTATCCCAACTTTGAAGGGATAACTCGCTGACCGCGAAAAGGGAGGATCACAGGCCATGTGGAGGGCGCCCCCGTGCTCCAAGGCGCCCTCAGAACCTTATAAAAGGCCCTCGGCCCCCCATGCTTCAAAACAACTTCTTCCAACGCTATTACGTTCTTCTGCTCCTGCGCTTCGCCCCAGAAACCTTCCAACTTGACACGAAAGCGCCGACGATGTCCCTCTGCTCTGAGATAAATTTTCTACACCGGACGTCAGTAACGAAGAACTATTTTCTTTCAGTTTACTATACTACTATTGTAATCAATCTTTATAAACTATTTTTGCGCCTCATATAGAATTGCCCAAAGTAAACGGTCAACGACCGTGGGCCTTAGAGTAGGAGTCGACCTAGGCTCCGAACCAAGTAAAACTACCTGTGTTCGTGTGTTGTGTTTTAATTTCTGCTGTGCAGTTTCTCTATCTCTAAATCCGAACGATTTACGATATTCATCCCCCTCTATCGTATTCTCTCGATCCAACAGGATTTTGTTGAGAATGTGGTTTGCTGATAATATGGCTTCCCCCCATAAGTTCTGGGGTAAGCCTAAATTTATTAACAAGGCATTCATCATTTCCTTTAGTGTCCAATTTTTACGTTCGGCAACACCATTCGATTGAGGTGAGTAAGGTGTCGTTGTCTGATGGATAATCCGAGTTTAGAGGAACAAAGCGGACAGTCGACGAGATGTCCAACCTGATGGAACCAAAAGCCAAGAAGCACTAGAAGTTTTCAGAACCTATAAAACAGAAGTTGAAAATCAACTTGGAAAACAAATTAAAATAATTCGTAGTGATAGAGGTGGAGAATATATTGCACCGTTTGATGAATTCTATTCAGAATATGGAAT
>JAGFNQ010006679.1:0-135823 GCA_024364735.1 Boesenbergia rotunda
TTTTTTTCTACATTGCAGATTTTTTTTTTTTAATGTATGCCACTTGTTTTCCTTGGATCTTCAAATAATGAGCAAGAATCTAAATGCTTCAATTGTTGTCTTCCTTAACTACTTCTTCTAGCTTGATCTTGATACCAAACTCAACTCAACTTGGCACATGATAAAATTTTTTTTCTCAAATGTTTCCATCACATTATCCACTCCCCCACACTTAATCTTTTGTCCGTCTCGGGCAAAATCGCATCAAAGAACATCTCCAAACAACAAGTCCCTAGAAAACATGGTTAGGAATAGGAAATAAGGAAAGAAAATAGGATGAACATGATTTTTGCCAAAAATTGACATGGAAAGGTAAACAAATTTATTAGCCTCTATAGAAGTGATCTAAACATTGAAATATGACTTTGAAAGAACCTAAGCAAGTTCTAGAGTACAATCACATGTATGTTTCACAAAAATAAGGCTAACCCTCACTAGGTAAAAATAATTCATCTCAAGTCCTCAATCAAGAATCCATGGCCAAGTAGTACTCAAGCATCCAAGATTTCATCCATGAGTTCAAATCTAAAGTTTTAACAACTAAATTTAATTTGTTTTCAAAAGACTCTAAAATGCTATGAAGATAACCTAGAGGATACATTTATTCCTACTCATGAAGGAAAAATTCCCAAAAGACATAAAATGGCATTTACAATGCCTATTTATTCATTCTACTCTATTTATGCATTTATTAGCAAGAATTTATTTCAAAAGAAAATTCTACTTCTAGCAAACATAAAGAGGAAAATAGCAATGAAAGAAAATGCAAGAAAAAGTAAACTCCCTTTTATTTCTGGCGGTCGGAGTCTATCAAGGAATAATCTCCATCGTGGTAGGGGAGGAGTAGGAGTAGCTAAAACAATTTCCTTTATTTGCTCAATTTTATTTTGCTTCACTCCCCCACACTTATTCTTCACAATAAAATGTCCAGGTGGCCTAAGGTGATTTAAGTACAATAGCCACTTCTGAGGTGGAGTGTTATAAGTTAAACCAAGATCATCTCCTCCCTCTTTATTCTTTCTGAAAAATCTTCCAGGTGGTTGAAGACTGTCTAGATGTAGAACCCACTCAAGAAATCTCTGGGACCCTGCAAAACCATGTAAAACCTTCCTCAAGCGTGCAGGGTAAGATAAAAATGCAATATCATCAATCTCTACATAACATGTATCTAAAAATGCATCGCATCCAATAAAGTCAATTTTGGGTACCTCAATAAATTTTTCACACACATGTTCTATATGAGATATATCAAGAAAAGTGTCACAATCCATATAATCAATCTCAGGTACCTCTAAAATTTTGTCACATTCAATTTCAGCATAAGAGATAACCAGAGATTCTTCACAATAAACAATTTCAATTTCAGGCTCTAAAATTTTTCAAAATCAATTTTAGCGTAATCTGTCTCATGAATATCATAACAATGCATAAAATCAAGCCTGGGTACCTCTAAAGAATTTTCACAATTATTTTTCACAAATGATGTATCAAGACATTCTTCACATGCAAATCTAGACATCTCCCTAAAATTCTCTAAAGGAAAAGAAGAAATACTTACCTGATCTGGATGAGAAATATCTATTGGATCTACAAGAAATACCTCCACCTCGGGCTCAAAATCTGGTGAAAAATCAACTAGAATAGGTGATCCTTGGGTACTTGCTCCAATCACGCAAGTCCCTACACTTTCTGAAAGTGGTGGTGGTCCCTGGGGCTCTGTGCAATCCCCTACACCTATAGAATAATCTCCTGTGCATGCCTCCTGAGTAATCTCTGCAACAACATCATTAAAAAGAATAGGGCTATCAAAATAATATCATCACAAAATACAAAGCGAGAAAAATCAGGTGAATCCTCCTCTGAAACCAACTCTCCTCTCACTATGTCAAATGTACCAACATCATCAATGGTCTGTGCCTCAACAGTCTCATCTATGGTGTCTATGCTCAGAATAGAACGATTTCCCTGAGGGTCCTTCATGGCGTCGAAAATGCTAAACTGGACCACTGTGTCTCCCACCTCCATCGAAAGGGTGCCAGCATATACATCAATTTTAGTTCTTGCAGTCTTCAGAAAAGGCCTTCCAAGGATAAGTGGGGATCTACGTGCAAGGTACTCTCCCTCCATGTCTAGGATGTAGAAGTCCGCTGGGAAAATCAATTCTTTCACTTTAACTAACACATCTTCAATAACTCCTGCCGGGCGGGTCTGACTCCGGTCTGCTAACTGAATCACAACCCCAGTGCTCTGTAGAGGACCAATGCCAAGCATCTGGAAGACTGTCCTGGGCATGACATTAATAGAAGCTCCTAGATCAAGCATGGCATCATGTAGCGTGGTGCTTCCAATCTCACAAGATACAGTGAACATGCCAGGGTCTTCACACTTCTGAGGTATGGCATGGATGAGTGATGAAACATTCTTCCCCATGCTGACCATTTCATTCTCCTTAAGCTTTCTCTTGTTAACACAAAGATCTTTCAGAAATTTCGCATATTTAGGAACCTGTTTAATCATTGTCAGCAAGGGTACATTAATTTCAACTTTACTAAAAAGTTTTACCAATTCATTGTACTCTTTTGCTTTCTCCTCTTCCCCTTGTCTTCTGGTTGGAGTTCTCCCATTTGGAAAAGGCAAAGGAATAGGAACTTCCTCCTCATGAACCAAAATGGGTGGGGCTGAATTTTGAGTTGCTGCCCTGTTTTTTGGTGCTGCTGTAGAATCTGTCTCGCCACTGATTTGTGCTTCGTTTTCCACCAAAATTGGTGGATTGCTAGATAAAGAAGTTGGGCACGAGCTAGGGGTGGTATCCACTGAAATTGGAGTCGTTTCGGCACTGATTTGGGCAGGAAACGAAGATGCTGCCCTGTTTTCAGAAAAATCTGCTCTTGGGTCATTTTGAGTTGATGCAACCCTCCCACTCCTCAAATAAATTGCGCTAACATTTCCTCTAGGGTTAGGAACAGCTTGGGAAGGTAGTAGGTCTGATCCTTGAGCTTTACTTTGATTTATACCATTAGCCATTTGCCCAATTTGTCTCTCAAGATATTGAGTGTGTTGTTGTTGTTGTTGTTGTTGTTGGAGCACTTGTTGTAGCATCTCCATCATTTGTTGATGCTGTGCATCTCCTCCATTTGAGCTCCCATAGCCTCCTTGATTAGCATAGGTCCTTGATTGACCTTGATATGATGAGGAAGTAGGCTGAAATTGTTGGATTTGCTGGGATCTTTGGAAATGTGGTTGTTGGGCTTGTTGGGGCTGAAAACTTTGGTTCCAAGGCTGGAAATTTTGCTGTGGTTGTTGAACTTGTTGCTGTGGAGGTTGATATGGCTGTGGATAACTCAAATTCCCTTGAAATCCTTGTTGAAACCCTTGAAATGGCTGCTGAAATGATTGATTTAGAAGCTGAATTTGTTGATTTTGTGGCTGTAATTGTTGTTGCTGCTGACTTTGCTGGAACATTTGTTGGGGTTGCTGTGATTGTTGTTGTGGTGGGCCTTGTTGACAAAAAGAATTCCCATAATTCAAGTTTGGATGATCCCTCCACCCAGGGTTGTAAGTAGGGGAATATGGGTTGTTCCTAGCTTGAAATTGTCCCCTAACCAAAGCTGCAACTGACTCATCTTGTTGTAGGTTGGGGCATAAATCTGAAGTATGTTCCTTGCTAGAACAAATACCACATACACTCATCACCATTTGATTTGATTGTGGAGGTGCTGAAGGAATTGAATGTTTACTTGAAATCTGAAGACCCATTTGCTTAACAGCTGATGTGAGTTCTAACAATGCACTACTAATATCCTTTTGATCATTAGGAACCCCTTGAACTTCATTAACCCCTCTAGTAGATAATGCTCTGCCTCCAAATTGCTGAGAATTTTCTGCCATGTTTGAAATAAGCTCCCTGGCCTGATATGGTGTTTTGTTAACTAAAGCCCCTCCAGCTGCTGCATCAATCAAAATCCTATCCATCTGTAATAATCCTTCATAAAAATACTGGATAAGGAGCTGCTCACTAATCTGATGCTGGGGGCAACTGGAGCAAAGCTTGTTAAATCTCTCCCAGTAATCATAGAGTGTCTCTCCCACTATCTGCTGAATGCCACAGATACTCTTTCTGATAATTGCTGTTCGGGAGGCTGGAAAATATTTTTCTAAGAAAGCCTTCTTCATGGAAATCCAACTAGACACATGTCCCGTAGGTAAATAATAAAACCAGTCCTTAGCTGCTCCAGTCAAAGAAAAAGGAAAAGCCCTCAGTTTGATGTCTTCCTCTGAAATGCCCTGAGGCTTCATAGTGGAGCAAACTACATGAAATTCATGCAAGTGTCTGTTTGGATCCTCTCCTGATAAACCTTGAAACTTAGGCAAAAGATGAATAAGTCCAGATCTAAGCTCGAAATCTCCACCCAGCTCTGGATAGGCAATGCTAGAATACTGGAATGAAGCATCTGGTGCTGCCAACTCTTTCATGGTCTTCTGGTGGTCTGCCATCTGATCAACTGAATAAGTAGGAATAGACTGAGAAGGGATAATATCAAAAGCCTCTGAAACACTGAGCTGGCTCCTCCTAGCTCTGAAGGTCCTCTCAATCTCAGGGTCAAAATCCTCAAGGTTACCACCTGTAGACCTGGTCATAAAAAACAAGAACAAATCGCAGTACCAGTATAGAGAAAAATGAATCAAAGAAAATCAACTCAGAAGATATAGCAGTAAGTGCAAGAAAAAATGGATCAAGAAGAATATGAAATGAGTACACAAGCAAAAATCAAACAACTCAACTAGTGTGTCCCCGGCAACGGCGCCAAAAATTTGATGGACCCAAAATGACTGTCACGAATGTGGGTCTCAAATTTAGAAATTTATAAATGAAAGCTGGAAACCCTTTTTGCAATCAAAGAAGAAAAGCGTAGTAAAGGGGCCACAGGTCGTATTTTTCCAAGGGCTAGTTCAAGTTGTGTGATTCAAACTCGCGTTTATGTGTCGTTAATGTTTTTGGGTTTCAAATGAAAATTGGGTTTTGGTTTCGAAAAGACAAGAAAATGCAATGAAAAGAAAGGAAATTTATCCAAAGGAATTAATCATGGTAATAGCAGCTAATGAATTCAGCTAATAAAAAAACTCATTCAACAATTTCAGCTTAAGTATCCAAAGCTGTAATTGAAATTTCCGAATTGAAACTAATCACTACAACTTAGAAAATAAAGCTAACAGTAAGAGCTAATCATGCTTGAAGGCTGGAATAGAACTAAGTGCAGCAAGAAATGGAAATGAGCTAAGCATGCACTTGATACTAATATGCAAGAACTATAGACAGCTGATTAATAGACCAACACTGATATGCAGCAAGAAATTGAATTAAATTCAAAGTAACTAAAATTCAGAGGCAATTTGAAATCAAGAAAAAGAAACTGATACAAAATTTCAGAAACAATAGCTAAAGATTGCATTGAGAATTCGAATGTAGACTTTAACATGAAGTACTCACTAAATCTGATGCATTGATACAATGACAAATGAGTGCTGAAACTGACAAATGCAAACTGACATTTAATTTCCAATCGAAATTCAAGAGAGCTTAAAGGAAACTTAAGGCTGCTTGGCACAATTGCAGATTCATTGAACTGAACAATGCTGAAATAGAATGGTTTATAGGCTGAAATTAAATGCAAAAGTGAATATAAAGTGCTATGAAAATGGAGCAAGTTACAATGGAAACTCGGAAATGAACTGAACTTGCTGAGACGAAGTGCAGAATTCAAAACCAGGGCTGATACGGAACAGTTGGAGCAGAAAACAAAGATTCAGCTTGGGTAGTAATTCAGAAACGAATTGATGCGGAATGAACTAATCTATTGCAATCATTCGTAGCAAAAACTATTTAGCTATCTAAAATGCAGATTCAGAAAGCTAACTATTGCAAGAAACGATCCAATAGTATTGACACAAAATTCAGAAGCTACAGCAATTGAAAGAACTGAAAATGCAGAATTAAGAAGTTGATACGCAGCTACACAAATTGGCACGAAAACAAGAAAACATGAAACGAACTGAAATTAAATCTGAGAATTCACTAACAAGCATTCTATCTCATTAACTGTCATGACTGAAACTAATTAAAGCAGTGACTAAACTGAAAATGAAACTCAAGAAATCTGAAATGCAGAGACAGTAAAGAACAGGGCAAAAATTCGAAATTACAACTTTAGAACAGAAATACAATAAGAAAACTACTCCTCAATCATTCCTTGACTCAAAACCACCTTGTTCGTCACGCAAGGGCAAGCCAAGAATTTCTTAAACTCGCAAATCGCTGGGAATTGGCTCAAACTTCAGATCTGGTCACACATTTGCACACTGCTGGAACCGAGGCAAATCTGTGGTTGATTCTCCATTGAAACCTCTTCCAAGGATTCAGATCTTGCTACAAGGGAATGATCGAGTTGGCCACGCCTTCCTTGAAGAAAATCGCCAAAGAATTGAAGAAGAAACGAAGAAGAACGGAGCTGAGCTGCGAAGACGCGACGCCGAGATCTGCCGAGGGAATTCCCATTTAAACTTAAACCATTTAATTTGGACGGCTGAGATCAATCCCGCTTCATCCAACGGTGGATCTTTGTCCGATTTGATTCAAAATTTCCAGATCTTGATCAGAGGTCAAGATCATCCTCGTGGTAGCTCGGATCTGCCAGATCTATAGCGGATGGCTCAGATCAAGCTGATATTTGAAATGAATGGTCTAGATCACTCTGATCGTGATCCAACGGCTAGATGGTCTCCGATTGAGTTGAAACTCTCAGATCTTGATCTGATCACTTGATTAGACTTAACCCCAGCTCGGATTGATCAAAAGTTCTCAGATGGTCTAGATCTAACAGTTCTTGCATCGGACGGTCCAAATGAATCGGAGCTTGATTACTTGATCCAGTCCACTTTTCACTCAACTTTGACCCAACATGACCTAGGTCCATAATCCTTCCAAGCCTGCAAAAGTAGATCAAAAATTAAGTGGCAAAACAACCCAAATATAACAAGATTTACAATTAGGTCCAAAAAGGGTGTAAATCCTAAAACCTAGGCCAAATCCACAATTATACAAGTAAAATATGGGTCAAACATGGATTTAAACATATAAAATGATCAACAAAATGACGCTTATCAACTCCCCCACACTTAAGCTTGAGCGTCTCGCGAAAAGTACTAAACATGTATCCCCTAGGTTTTCTCAAACATATGTAGAAGCAATTGAAAAGAAATAACCTAGGGTTGTCAATTCTCAGAAATCTAAGCTCTATAGACTAATATCCTATCCTTAAATCAACAACTTAACAATTTCAACCTTCATGATTCATTGAGATGAATTTCACTCTCTAAACCTCTCAAGGGAAACTTTTGGTGGCTCTCCTCCTTAAGTTCTAACTTGATGAATGAAAGTGGAGCTCTCTCAAACACACACATGCTTCTTGCACTACCATAGGCTTGCTTATTATCTACTCTCTACCATTATTCAAGATTAGAATCAATCATCTATCAAGGTTTATTCAAAAGTGAAAGAAATAGGAAATGGTAGAAATGGAATAAAAGCAAAGTAAATAGCTAATTTGAATGGAATGGAAGACTTGGATGTTCAAGGATATTCTTGATGCATTTTTGCCCTCCTTTCAGTCCATATAATGAAGTCAAAGTGTGATGAAGTGATGCTTTGCAATGCCCTTCAAAAATCTTATGAAAAGTATTCAATAATTCCTTTGTGCCAATTTTTTCTTCTTGTGTGCCAACTTGCTCTTCTTTCTTTTTTTTTTTTTTTTTTTGAATTTTCTTTTCTTTTTCTTTCTCTCTACTGTCATCAGAATGTAATAAAGCAAATCCTCAATTTAGAGGAGAGTATCTTCACTGATTTCATGGTGCCAAGTTTTCAATTGTGTGCCAACTTGTCTCTTTGTTTTTTTTTTTTCAAACTGTTTTTTTTTCTTCTCTCCAATCTTCTAATGGACTCATTCAGATCAGATTCATGTCAGAAAGCTTGAGACATCAAATAGCAATCAGAAACAAAATTTTGATGCTCCACATATAGCCTTTGCTAACTCTTGCAACTTCCTTTTGATACACACCCTTCTCTAGTTGGCACACAATTGAACTTTTTTTTTTCTCTTGTTTTTTTTTTTCTGTGTTTCAAGCTCAGCTCTTCAAATACTTCAATCGCAGTTTCACACTTCCAAGATTTCCAGTTAATTCAGATATCGAAACATACTCTTCCACTCAATGGCTTGATAGCTTGCTTCTTTTGTGTTTTTTTTTATTTCTTTCCCACTTTGCTTGGTTTTTTTTTTCTTTCCTATCACTGTATTAAGCTTTGCATTGAATTTCTGCACTAGTTTCATGTTAACTCAGCTGCCATCCATCCTCTAGCCGAAACATGCTTCAAGACAAAATGTTGATACCTCTTCTTCCACTTGCATACCAAATTTTTTTTTTTCTACATTGCAGATTTTTTTTTTTTAATGTATGCCACTTGTTTTCCTTGGATCTTCAAATAATGAGCAAGAATCTAAATGCTTCAATTGTTGTCTTCCTTAACTACTTCTTCTAGCTTGATCTTGATACCAAACTCAACTCAACTTGGCACATGATAAAATTTTTTTTCTCAAATGTTTCCATCACATTATCCACTCCCCCACACTTAATCTTTTGTCCGTCTCGGGCAAAATCGCATCAAAGAACATCTCCAAACAAACAAGTCCCTAGAAAACATGGTTAGGAATAGGAAATAAGGAAAGAAAATAGGATGAACATGATTTTTGCCAAAAATTGACATGGAAAGGTAAACAAATTTATTAGCCTCTATAGAAGTGATCTAAACATTGAAATATGACTTTGAAAGAACCTAAGCAAGTTCTAGAGTACAATCACATGTATGTTTCACAAAAATAAGGCTAACCCTCACTAGGTAAAAATAATTCATCTCAAGTCCTCAATCAAGAATCCATGGCCAAGTAGTACTCAAGCATCCAAGATTTCATCCATGAGTTCAAATCTAAAGTTTTAACAACTAAATTTAATTTGTTTTCAAAAGACTCTAAAATGCTATGAAGATAACCTAGAGGGATACATTTATTCCTACTCATGAAGGAAAAATTCCCAAAAGACATAAAATGGCATTTACAATGCCTATTTATTCATTCTACTCTATTTATGCATTTATTAGCAAGAATTTATTTCAAAAGAAAATTCTACTTCTAGCAAACATAAAGAGGAAAATAGCAATGAAAGAAAATGCAAGAAAAAGTAAACTCCCTTTTATTTCTGGCGGTCGGAGTCTATCAAGGAATAATCTCCATCGTGGTAGGGGAGGAGTAGGAGTAGCTAAAACAATTTCCTTTATTTGCTCAATTTTATTTTGCTTCACTCCCCCACACTTATTCTTCACAATAAAATGTCCAGGTGGCCTAAGGTGATTTAAGTACAATAGCCACTTCTGAGGTGGAGTGTTATAAGTTAAACCAAGATCATCTCCTCCCTCTTTATTCTTTCTGAAAAATCTTCCAGGTGGTTGAAGACTGTCTAGATGTAGAACCCACTCAAGAAATCTCTGGGACCCTGCAAAACCATGTAAAACCTTCCTCAAGCGTGCAGGGTAAGATAAAAATGCAATATCATCAATCTCTACATAACATGTATCTAAAAATGCATCGCATCCAATAAAGTCAATTTTGGGTACCTCAATAAATTTTTCACACACATGTTCTATATGAGATATATCAAGAAAAGTGTCACAATCCATATAATCAATCTCAGGTACCTCTAAAATTTTGTCACATTCAATTTCAGCATAAGAGATAACCAGAGATTCTTCACAATAAACAATTTCAATTTCAGGCTCTAAAATTTTTCAAAATCAATTTTAGCGTAATCTGTCTCATGAATATCATAACAATGCATAAAATCAAGCCTGGGTACCTCTAAAGAATTTTCACAATTATTTTTCACAAATGATGTATCAAGACATTCTTCACATGCAAATCTAGACATCTCCCTAAAATTCTCTAAAGGAAAAGAAGAAATACTTACCTGATCTGGATGAGAAATATCTATTGGATCTACAAGAAATACCTCCACCTCGGGCTCAAAATCTGGTGAAAAATCAACTAGAATAGGTGATCCTTGGGTACTTGCTCCAATCACGCAAGTCCCTACACTTTCTGAAAGTGGTGGTGGTCCCTGGGGCTCTGTGCAATCCCCTACACCTATAGAATAATCTCCTGTGCATGCCTCCTGAGTAATCTCTGCAACAACATCATTAAAAAGAATAGGGCTATCAAAAATAATATCATCACAAAATACAAAGCGAGAAAAATCAGGTGAATCCTCCTCTGAAACCAACTCTCCTCTCACTATGTCAAATGTACCAACATCATCAATGGTCTGTGCCTCAACAGTCTCATCTATGGTGTCTATGCTCAGAATAGAACGATTTCCCTGAGGGTCCTTCATGGCGTCGAAAATGCTAAACTGGACCACTGTGTCTCCCACCTCCATCGAAAGGGTGCCAGCATATACATCAATTTTAGTTCTTGCAGTCTTCAGAAAAGGCCTTCCAAGGATAAGTGGGGATCTACGTGCAAGGTACTCTCCCTCCATGTCTAGGATGTAGAAGTCCGCTGGGAAAATCAATTCTTTCACTTTAACCAACACATCTTCAATAACTCCTGCCGGGCGGGTCTGACTCCGGTCTGCTAACTGAATCACAACCCCAGTGCCTGTAGAGGACCAATGCCAAGCATCTGGAAGACTGTCCTGGGCATGACATTAATAGAAGCTCCTAAGTCAAGCATGGCATCATGTAGCGTGGTGCTCCAATCTCACAAGATACAGTGAACATGCCAGGGTCTTCACACTTCTGAGGTATGACATGGATGAGTGATGAAACATTCTTCCCCATGCTGACCATTTCATTCTCCTTAAGCTTCCTCTTGTTAACACAAAGATCTTTCAAAAATTTCGCATATTTAGGAACCTGTTTAATCATTGTCAGCAAGGGTACATTAATTTCAACTTTACTAAAAAGTTTTACCAATTCATTGTACTCTTTTGCTTTCTCCTCTTCCCCTTGTCTTCTGGTTGGAGTTCTCCCATTTGGAAAAGGCAAAGGAATAGGAACTTCCTCCTCATGAACCGAAATGGGTGGGGCTGATTTTTGAGTTGCTGCCCTGTTTTTTGGAGCTACTGTAGAATCTGTCTCGCCACTGATTTGTGCTTCATTTTCCACCAAAATTGGAGGATTGCTAGATGAAGTAGTTGGGCACGGGCTAGGGGTGGTATCCACTGAAATTGGAGTGGTTTCGGCACTGATTTGGGCTGGAAACGAAGATGCTGCCCTGTTTTCAGAAAAATCTGCTCTTGGGTCATTTTGAGTTGATGCAACCTTCCCACTCCTCAAATAAATTGCGCTAACATTTCCTCTAGGGTTAGGAACAGCTTGGGAAGGTAGTAGACTTGATCCTTGAGCTTTACTTTGATTTATTACTAGCCATTTGCCCAATTTGTTTCTCAAGATATTGAGTGTGTTGTTGTTGTTGTTGTTGTTGTTGGAGCATTGTTGTGATCTATCTTTGTTGATGCTGTGGAATTCTATTGAGCTCCATAGCCTCTGTTAGCATAGTCCTTGATGACCTGATTGATGAGGAAGTAGGCTGAAATTGTTGATTGTGGGATCTTTGAAATGTGGTTGTGGGCTTGTTGGGGCTGAAAACTTGGTTCCAAGGCTGGAAATTTGCTGTGGTTGTTGAACTTGTTGCTGTGGAGGTTGATAGGCTGTGGATAACTCAAATTCCCTTGAAACCTTGTTGAAACCCTTGAAATGGCTGCTGAAATGATTGATTTGGAAGCTGAATTTTGGTGATTTGATTTGTGGCTGTGATTGTTGGTTGCTGCTGACTTGCTGAAACATTTGTTGGGGTTGCTGTGATTGTTGTTGTGGTGGGCCTTGTTGGCAAAAAGAATTCCCATAATTCAAGTTTGGATGATCCCTCCACCCAGGGTTGTAAGTAGGAGAATATGGGTTGTTCCTAGCTTGAAATTGTCCCCTAACCAAAGCTGCAACTGACTCATCTTGTTGTAGGTTGGGACATAAATCTGAAGTGTGTTCCTTGCTAGAACAAATACCACATACACTCATCACCATTTGATTTGATTGTGGAGGTGCTGAAGGAATTAAATTTTTACTTGAAATCTGAAGACCCATTTGCTTAACAGCTGATGTGAGTTCTAACAATGCACTATAATATCCTTTTGATCATTAGGAACCCCTTGAACTTCATTAACCCCTCTAGTAGATAATGCTCTGCTTCCAAATTGCTGAGAATTTTCTGCCATGTTTGAAATAAGCTCCCTGGCCTGATATGGTGTTTTGTTAACTAAAGCCCCTCCAGCTGCTGCATCAATCAAAATCCTATCCATCTGTAATAATCCTTCATAAAATACTGGATGAGGAGCTGCTCACTAATCTGATGCTGGGGGCAACTGGAGCAAAGCTTGTTGAATCTCTCCCAGTAGTCATAGAGTGTCTCTCCCACTATCTGCTGAATGCCACAGATACTCTTTCTGATAATTGCTGTTCTGGAGGCTGGAAAATATTTTCTAAGAAAGCCTTCTTCATGGAAATCCAACTAGACACATGCCCCGTAGGTAAGTAATAAAACCAATCCTTAGCTGCTCCAGTCAAAGAAAATGGAAAAGCCCTCAGTTTGATGTCTTCCTCTGAAATACCCTGAGGCTTCATAGTAGAGCAAACAACATGAAACTCATGCAAGTGTCTGTTTGGATCTTCTCCAGATAGACCTTGAAACTTTGGCAAAAGATGTATAAGTCCAGATCTGAGCTCAAAATCTCCACCCAGCTCTGGTAGGCAATGCTGGAGTACTGAAAAGAAGCATCTGGCGCTGCTAATTCTTTCATGGTCTTCTGGTGGTCTGCCATCTGATCAACTGAATAAGTGGAAATAGACTGAGTAGGAATAATACCAAATCCCTCTGAAACACTGAGCTGGCTCCTCCTAGCTCTGAAGGTCCTCTCAATCTCAGGGTCAAAATCCTCTAAATCACCACCTGTAGACCTGGTCATAAAAACAAGAACAAATCGCAGTACAAGTATAGAGAAAAATGAATCAAATAAAATCAAATCAGATGATATAGCAGTAAGTGCAAGAAAAATAGATCAAGAAAAATATGAAATGAATACACAAGCAGAAATCAAACAACTCAACTAGTATGTTCCCCGGCAACGGCGCCAAAAATTTGATGGACCCAAAATGACTGTCACGAATGTGGGTCTCAAATTTAGATATTTATAGATGAAAGCTGGAAACCCTTTTTGCAATCAAAGAAGAAAAGCGTAGTAAAGGGGCCACAGGTCGTATTTTTCCAAGGGCTAGTTCAAGTTATGTGATTCAAACTCGCGTTTATGTGTCGTCAATGTTTTTTGGGTTTCAAATAATCTTGGGGTTTTGGTTTCAAATAGACAAGAAAAATGAAATGAAAGGAAGACAAAATTAACTAAGTGAACTAGACAAGGTAATAGCAATTAGAACTTAACTAATGAGAACTTAATCAACAATTTCAACTCAAGAATCCAAAGCTGTAATTGAAATTCCTGAATTGAAACTAATCACTACAACTTGGAAATAAAGCTAATAGTGAAGAGCTAATCATGCTTGAAGGCTGAAATAGAACTAAATGCGGCAAGAAATGGAAATGAGCTAACCATGCACTTGATTCTAAATGCAAGAACTATGGACAGCTGATTAACAGACCAAATTGATATGCAGCAAGAAATGGAATGAATTCGAAGTAACTGGAATTCAGAGGCAAGTTGAAATCAAGGAAAAGAAACTGATACAAAATTTCGGAATCAATAGCTAAGATTGCATTGAAAATTCGAATGCAGAATTTGACATGAAGAAATCACTAAATCTGATGCAGTGATACAATGGCAAATGAGTGCTGAAAAATGATGAATGCAAACTGAACTTGAATCACCAATCGAAATTCAAGAGAGCTTAAAGGAAACTTAAGGCTACTTGGCACAATTGCAGATTCATTGAACTGAACAATGCTGAAATAGAATGGTTTATAGGCTGAAATTAAATGCAAAAATGAATATAAAGTGCTATGAAAATGGAGCAAGTTACAATGGAAACTCGGAAATGAACTGAACTTGCTGAGACAAAATGCAGAATTCAGCACAAGGGCTGATACGGAACAGTTGGAGCAGAAAACAAAGATTCAGATTGGATAGTAATTCAGAAATGAATTGATGCGGAATTAACTGATCTATTGCAATCATTCGTAGCACAAACTATTTAGCTATCTAAAATGCAGATTCAGAAAGCTAACTATTGCAAGAAACGATCCAATAGTATTGACACAAAATTCAGAAGCTACAGCAATTGAAAGAACTGAAAATGCAGAATTAAGAGGTTGATACACAGCTACACAAATTGGTACGAAAACAAGAAAACATGAAACGAACTGAAATTAAATCTGAGAATTCACTAACAAGCATTCTATCTCATTAACTGTCACGACTGAAACTAATTAAAGCAGTGACTAAACTGAAAACGAAACTCAAGAAATCTGACATGCAGAAACAGTAAAGAACAGAGCAAAAATTCGAAATTACAACTGTAGAACAGAAATACAATAAGAAAACTACTTCTCAATCATTCCTTGACTCAAGACCACCTTGTTCGTCACGCAAGGGCAAGCCAAGAACCCCTTAAACTCGCAAATCGCTGGGAGATTGCTCTAACTTCAGATCTGATCACAGATTCGCACATAGCTGCAAATCAGTGATTAAATCTCCATAGAAACCTCTTCCAAGGATCCAGATCTTGCTCCAAGGTGCTGATCGAGTTGGCCACGCCTCTGATGGAAGAAATTTGAAGGAAAACGATGAAGGAATGAAGAAGAACGAGCTGAAGACAGTGAGGTCGCGACGCCGAGATCTGCCGAGGGAATTTTCAATTTAAACTTAACCCATTTAATTTGAACGGCTGAGATTAATCCCGCTTCATCCAACGGTGGATCCTCGTCCGATTTGATTCAAAATTTCCAGATCTTGATCAGAGGTCAGGATCATCCTTGTGGTAGCTCGGATCTGCCAGATTTGTAGCGGATGGCTCAGATCACCTTGGACTTTGAATGGACGGTTTAGATCTCTCTAATCATGATCCAACGGTCAAATGATCTCCGATTGAGCTGAAATCTTCAGATCTTGATCTGATCACTTGATTAGACTTAACCCCAGTTCGGATTGATCAAAAGTTCTCAGATGGTCTAGATCTAACCGTTCTTGCATCGGACGGTCCAAATGAATCGGAGCTTGATTACTTGATCCAGTCCACTTTTGACTCAACTTTGACCCAACATGACCTAGGTCCATAAGCCTTCCAAGCCTACAAGAGTAGATCAAAAATTTAGTGACAAATCAACTCAAATATAACCAAATTTGCAATTAAGTCCAAAAAGGGTATAAATCATAAAACCTAGGGCAAATCCACAATTACACAAGTAAAATATGGGTCAAACACCGATTTAAGCATATAAAATGATCAATAAAATGACGCTTATCAATCGCCCACCTTACGGGCACGCCAAGGAGTAGGGGCAAGTTATCCCCGAACCTTGTAAATCCTCTTGTTAGCGTTCTTGTGTTTACTCATAGTTTAGGGTTTTGATTTTCTGCATACTTTGTTTCTATTCTTTCCGCTGTGCTACTAAACGGTTTAAGTGCAGATTTTTGATAAGTGCTAAAGGTCAAGTGATTGGCTATATTCACCCTCCCCCTCTCTAGCCATCCGGGTTCCAACAACAGGGAGGATTTAACACAATCCATCCTCCTCTTTTCGATTAACTTTGTTTAATGGAAGAGAAGAATGAAATGCATCTGATCCTGTCGCGAAGCGAGGCGGAAGTTCCAAGGGCGAGATGGTACACCGCGTGCCACGAGCTGCTGACCTGACGCTGACCTGGTTCCGAACTGCTGTCGACCTGGGTCTGACCTGAAAGACAAAGACCGTTAGCCAACCCGCCGAGGAATTTCCCCGGTCAGGCCCTCCGACGGTCAAGTCAATATCTCGCAGGCAAGACAGTAGAGTGAAGGAATGCAGGAGAGTAGAAAGGGAGTGCTCTTGCGCATACCTGCGGAATGAGGAGGGGAGGAGCTTATATAGCCGGGGGGGCTGACAACCCTTATCCATGTCGACGAGACGGGGGTATGGTGTCTGTCAGCCCGTAGGAGAGCACCTAGAGGTACCGCGGCATGGCGCGGGGTGCTCGGATGGTACAACTGTACTGAGCTAGCGGGATAACCGCGAGATTTGTCATAAATGGCTAAGGCCCGTAGTACCCCGATGTCATGGTTGTACCCCAGATGCGCCGATGCAGGGTGGCGTAGGGGAGAGCTGGTCCGGAGACCAAGTGCTGACCGACGAGTCCAAGTATTATGGACTAGGTCGGGTAACGTCCAGGGAGCGTGGGCCGCCACGCATCTAACTGGGAGCCGAGAGACCTGAGGTACGCCCTGAGTCGGGGGTTTGTTAAGTTATGTCTGTCTTGTCATGTTTTGAGTCTATTAGGTATCCGGTTGCTGGAGTGTCGAGGACTGAGATACCCGACCCAGCCACGGGTCAGGGAAACGGAGCAAGTGTCCGAGTTAGGGGGCGTTCGAGCTCGACTTGCCCGAGCCCGCTCGGAGTCAGATGGTTAATACTTTGGGAGGGTTCCTGGTTCGGGGACTCCTCGGGTGAGGCCTTTCTACTAGGTCCTCGTGGCGCCGGGCTGGCTGGCTGAGCTGACCGAGCTACCCGTAAACAGGGTCGTGATCATAAGTGTCCCCCTCGAGTCTAGTCGAAGGAGGCGTCAAGTCCGACTGACTGGATTGCGGCTTGTCGTAGTGAGCCTGGCGCACCCGAGGACCTAGCAGAAAGGCCGACGAAGGCCTCACCCGGGGAGTCCCCGAACCAGGAACCCTCCCAAAGTATTAACCAACTGACCCCGAGCGGGCTCGGGCGAGTCGAGCCCGAGCGGGCTCGGGCGAGTCGAGCCCGAGCGGGCTCGGGCGAGTCGAGCCCGAGCGGGCTCGGGCGTGTAAAGCCCGAGCGGGCTCGGGCGAGTCGAGCCCGAGGGGGCTCGGGTGAGTCGAGCTCGAGCGCCCCCTAACTCGGACACTTGCTCCGTTTCCCCGACCCGCGACTGGGTCGGGTATCTCAGTCCTCGACACTTCAGCAACCGGATACCTAATAGACTCGAAACATGGCAAAACAGACATAACTTAACAAACCCCCGACTCAGGGCATACCTCAGGTCTCTTGGCTCCCAGTCAGACGCGTGGCGGCCCACGCTACCTGGACGTTACCCGACCCGGTCCATAATACTCGGACTCACCGGTCAGCACTCGGTCTCCGGACCAGCTCTCCCCTACGCCACCCTGCATCGGCGCATCCAGGGTACGACCATGACGTCGGGGTACTACAGGCCTTACCCATTTATGACACATCTCGCGGTTATCCTGCTAGCTCAGAACAGTTGTACCATCCGAGCACCCCCCGCGCCACACCGCTGTACCTCTAGGTGCTCTCCTACGGGCTAACAGGCACCATACCCCCGTCTCGTCGACACGGACAGGGGTTGTCACCCCCCGCCCAACGGCTATATAAGCCTCTCCCCTCCTCATTCCGTAGGTATGCGCAAGAGCACTCCCTTTCTACTCTCCTGCATTCCTTCACTCTACTATCTTGCCTGCGAAATACTGGCTTGATCGTCGGAGGGTCTGACCGGGGAAATTCCCCGGCGGGTTGGCTAACGGTCTTTGTCTTTCAGGTCAGACCCAGGTCGGCAGCAGTTCGGAGCCAGGTCGGCGCCAGGTTAGCAACTCGTGGCACGCGGTGTACCATCTCGCCCTTGGGACTTCCGTCTCGCTTCGCGACAGGATCAACATCCTTATAAATGACTCGGAATGTTGGAGAGCATTCAAAATGGAGCAAACTTTTCAGGAGACTCAAGTAGTGAGCTAGCAAGAAGGTAGTCTGTCCCCATGGGATAAACTGATGGTTAGTGCATGGGTGTTGCTATATTGAGGTCTGGGAGTCAAAACCTAGCAAAGACAGTGTGCTTGTCCTCCCTACGCGCTAGCCACAGCATCCGGGCTAGTAGTCCTCATGACTTGCCTCCTTCGTGTTGATCTTGGGATGCGTTGACGGAGGCGTTGGGGCGAACGAATCACCTTTTGTCACCTAGCAAGAAGGCAGCCCAAAATAATGCAAGAGCAACCATTGTCATTCATTACGATTTGACTCGAGCACAACTTGAGAAAGTATGATCATTCAAAGATACAAAAGAACTTTGGAGAAAGTTGATTGAAGCAAACAAAGACTTAGCTAAATAAGAACAAGTTTGTTGCACTGCTCTCATGTCCAAGTCAAACTCATCTAACTCAAGAAATCAAATTCGACATGAATAAATGTCGGATAGCGGATGCTCTATACATATGATCAGGAACCAAAAAATAATCACTTCACTCATGCTCGAAGAGATGGGAATAACCTACTTGAGAAATAACAATAAATTACAAGTACTTAGGTCTGGTAATATAAATTTAAATTCAAGTTTTTTTTATTAAAAAATCCTTTATGTCGAGAATTTAACTTCAATTTACTTAGTATAAGTCAACTTCATGACACTAGATATAGGATAGAATTTCATTCAAACAATTGTACTGTTAAATATGTTAAAGAACCAAGTTTGACCTATTTAGGAGTTAGGAAAAATGAAGTGTATAGAATAAATCTACCATCTTTCTCACTTATGTACTTTGTTGCATAGCAAGAGGAAACTAGGTAATGAGATAGGAGACTATGACATACTCATCATATTAAATATAAGTAAAAATGGTTTAGTTAGAGACTTACTAATATTAACTAAGTACGACAACTTAGCTTGTGATGTATGTCAAAAAGG
Source organism: Boesenbergia rotunda (assembly GCA_024364735.1). Taxonomy (NCBI): domain Eukaryota; kingdom Viridiplantae; phylum Streptophyta; class Magnoliopsida; order Zingiberales; family Zingiberaceae; genus Boesenbergia; species Boesenbergia rotunda. The sequence goes on from JAGFNQ010006679.1 coordinate 19,053, forward strand.
AAAACAAACTAGATTATCAAACCAATTAATTCAATCTGAACCAATGTATCTTAGAAAGAATTTACATAGACCTATTTGAAAGTAATAAAATCAAGTTTTTAAATGTGAGTCAATATTGTCTAGTCATTATTAATGTTTTTCCAAGATATACTTGGACTTATTTCCTAAGAAATATAAATGAACCCCTAGATATACTTATATAATTTATTAAATAAATAGAAAATGAAAAGAATATTAATAACTTAAGAAAATTAGAAGTGATCATAGAATAAAATTTGGCAATCACAAGTTTAATGAGCTTTGTATTAATAATGGTTGTAAACATGAATTTTTATATCCAAAACCCAACAACAAAAGGAACAGTATAACAGAAAAATTGAACCATAATTGAAGTGGCTAGAACTATGCTAAGTGAATATAACTTACCTAACTTTTTGTAGCAAAGGTTATTAGTACAATATGTTATATCCAAAATAAAATACATATAAAAAATAGACTCCATGTAAATTATTTAACAATAAAACCCCTTCAATAAACGATGGGTGAAAATTGTAAGTGCACGACTATTGTTAAGTAATAAAATGATCAATCTCATATGAACTATAAAACTATGTACCAATCTAATTCGTGAAGCAGATTATCTAGAAAATCACAAATCGCAAGAGTTAAGAAAGAAAGAAATCGAGTCAAGAACGCAAAAGAAGTTGAAGAAGAAATCTGAATTTAAACAATTTTAGGATTACAATTTCGCCGCAATAACTATTGACACCCCTAAATACCATTTAATTTTCTACATCAATGTTTGTTTGCATGCTGATAGTCTATCTTGAGATACTTGATATAAACTTTTGGAATTATATCAACATGCATACTCAAACGCGGCACCTACTTTCAACGTGACCTTACTAGAGAGATCATTTTCTCAGGGAGGTTCTTATCACAATGCCCTACGGTCCTCTAGGTGTTATCCTCGCTCTTCATGATGCTGAATCGGAGTTGACCCATTAAGCTTTGTGATAGCTAATGATGTCCTTGAGGTTTTGGACTACTTTCGTAACCAACTATCACATTTAAGTCTTTATGGGTCAGAGATTTGAATTCACCTTTCTATCCTTCCCTATGTCCCATGAGATATGAAAGTACACAATTAGTGTCATAATCGTGTATGCACAATAAAGTTGGATTATAGAATAAACATATAACGCAATAGAGAAAGATAAATAGACATATAAAACAAATGTCAACAATTCATCCAGCTACTCTCTCATCCTAAAATCTATAGTGCTACTCCATGAATATAAAATTACAATCGAAAGACAAAAAAAAAAGCATTCTACTACTCAAAACAAAGAGAAGAGAAGAGGAAGCTTAGTCGAGATGGTTAATTGTCAGTATCTTCAGGAGAACTCTAAGCTCCTATGGTGTATGAAAAATTTGACGGCTCCTTAGAATGACACTCCTAGGGCTCCCTATCACGGGGAAAACCCTCTTCTCTAAATCAAGAGCCTCTTAGGGCTTTTATAGCTCTCGGAACCGACCAAAATAGTTGAAAATTACATAAATTGCTGGGGTACCATCGTTGCGCGCACCACGACCATGCTGGGAGGAAAAGCCGAGCCAGGCCACTCCAGTGGCGAACACAGCTATGCTAGCGGGCATGACCAAATCGTGTCCTGCGTTGTGAAGAGGAGCACGACCAGGGCATGTCGGGCACTATATATGAGGAAGGACAGGGTCGTGCTAGGGGGCACTGTTAGTGTGTGTCATGCATTGTGGAGAGAAACATAATCGTGCCTAGGGGCACGACCTTGGCCTATCAATTCTTGTTGCGGTTGGATGGGGCGCAGTCAACCCGTGTCAAGGTCCGATAGTTCATTTTCACTCAACTATCTTCGCTCTGTTCTTCATTTAACTAATGTCGGAGAAACATGCCAGAGCATCTTCCTTTCTTTGAGTCCACGTTCTACGATTTTTTAACTCAAATTTTGCTCCAGTTTCATGTCATGTCAATGAAAAAGCACAAAAAGCAGATCTTCGAATAAGAAGAATAAAAATAATAAAAAGAATATGTAAGTATGCAAAATATGCTCATGAGATATCATAAAATACATGAAAAATAATACTAAAAATATGCATGAAATACACACATCAAATATCCCGGACTTAAATTTTTACTTGTCCTTAAGGAAACCTAATCTAAACTTAAATGTGTAAATAATGCATTATAATCTCTAATGAATTAGTCTAGTTCTATCATGTAATTTTACTAATGTGAAAAGATAACATAATTGTCTTAATTAATGTTGCCTAATTTAAAATTCTCTGTGCTTAGTGTAAAAAGTGGCTTAACTCTTTCTAATTTCAACTTTTAATCCTAGTCAAGTCGTCATCTAATTGTGTTCCTAATACTCTTAATGATAGACACTTATCTGTCACACGCAAAATTCGTCCTCTCAAAAGTGATATGTAAAACACGGCAATTTGAAAATTCGGATCTAAAAATTTTTCGGGATTTTTCCGGATAGAGTCTAGGGTTTTCGGCCTACGGAGGAGCCCAAGGGGCTTTATTGAAAAAACTTAAAACTTATCAAGAGTTTATAGGTAAACTCTTAAATTACGGAAGGGTAAATAATTTAACCCTAATGATTTTGAGAGGGATTATATTAAATGGGAGGGTTAAATGGTTAAATCCTTTGCCCTAAGGGTAAAAGTTTAATTTGAGAAAAGTCAAGGGCTTTTCTGCAAAAGCCCCTTTTTATTACATCCTCCCGAGCCTTACTTGAGCCCTAGCCACAGCAGCCACAACCACGCCAAACGCGCCGACTTCTTCTCCCCTTCCTCGAGCCCTAGCCGCAGAAGCGCCGACCCGCTTCTTCTTCCCCTCTCGCGTGCCCAGCAGCAGCCACACCCGACGGCTTCCTTCCCTCTCGCGTGCCCAGCCGCAACCACACCAGACGCCTCCTCGTCCGTGTGCCCTAGCCGCCGCCGAAGCCACGCCCGTCGCTTTCCTCTTCTTCGTGTGCCTTAGCCGCAGCCAAGCGCGTGCCCTAACCGCAGCCAAGTGCCGGTTGGTTCTTCCTTTCCTCCTCTCCAGCGAGGACCTCGCCGAATTCGATCGGGTAAGGATTAATGGTGCTGGTTTTGATCTTTGGTTTTTATATTGAGTTGGGATCTTCTTGGTTTTAGGACTTTGATTCTCTATATTTGGAGATTTGGTTGTGATTGGATTTTTGGCTGTTCTGCTTCATTGGTTTTGCCTTAGTCGATCAATTGGGATGAAGGATCTGTTTATCTTGATTGGGTTATGCGATCAGAGTGATGACTTTTGATTTGTACTGGATTTGCTGGGATTAGGTTTTAATCTTTGTTGGATCGATTTGAGTTTCTGAGTTCGTGTTTGTTTTGCTGTGATTTGGTGTTTGTGAAGTGTGTGGGCAGATTTGTGAGATTTTCACCCTTGCCATGAGTAGATTTGTAGAAGTGGATGAACTTCAATTGGGATGAGATGCTAAGGCCATGAGCACTTGAAGTTTAAGTATTGATTGTGGTTTTGGTACTTGTTGTGTGTCAACGGAGAACCACTTAGTTTAGTTAGCTTGAATGGTAAGCCTCGTTTGGTGAATGTTGCTGTGAGTCTTGGTGTGGGATGTATCCTGGATAATGTGATGTTAGTTTAACTTAGAGCAACAAGGATAAATTGGTATTTTGGATCTGATCTCAGTTTCTTGTTGGAGATTATATTTTTGGATTTGACTATATCTCACAGATTTAGTTTGCAGATTAATTTCTAATCTTGTGGTGTGATCGCAGCTGTGAGATTACATATTGGTGTTGGGTTTCATTGAAAACTGTTTATATCGTGTTGTGTGTGTTTCCAATTTGAATGGGCTGTGCAAATGGTGCTTTGGATTTTCTTGCTACTTAGGATTGGAGATGAACTATGGATTCTTTATGTTTCCTGTCGTGGATTGAAAAAGGGTGTAGGGTGAGCTATTGGCTGAGTTATGGATTAGGTTTAAGTTGAGATTTAACTTAATAATCTAAACTTGACAATTTTGGGTTCGAAAACCTAATATGAATATAATCTTGGAAGCTTGGACCAATTATAGGTTACTCATTTAATTGCGATTAATTAAATGAAACAGGATAATTAGGATGATCCTAATTAATTGAGATAACTGGTTTAGCTATAGATTATACATTATTGTAGCTAAACATTATGCCTTTGATACAGGGCATTGATTGGATTTATCATCGCGGATTATTGGACGGAAGGTCCTTTTCTGATATGAGCATCTACTTGGAGGCGGGTACCCTTTGACTTATCTCTTAGATATTGTCATATTGCTATGCATTGTCTGTTATAGATAGCAGTAAGTTTATACGCTATCCTGAGTTATTATGCCTGTTCTGGACACTTGTTAGTTATCCCTGAGTTATATTGCCTGACCTGGATACTTGTTAGTCATCCCTGAGTCATTATGTCTGAGCTGGATACTTGTTAGTTATCCCTGAATTATTATGTCCGTTCTGGATACTTGTTAGTTATCCCTGAGTTATATTGCCTGACCTGGATACTTGTTAGTTATTCCTGAGTCATTATGTCTGTCCTGGATACTTGTTAGTTATCCCTGAGTTATTATGTCTGTTCTGGATACTTGTTAGTTATCCCTGAGTTATATTGCCTGAACTGGATACTTATTAGTTATCCCTGAGTTATTATGTCTGTTCTGGATACTTGTTAGTTATCCCTGAGTTATATTGCCTGAACTGGATACTTGTTAGTTATCTCTGAATTATTATGTCCGTTCTGGATACTTGTTAGTTATCCCTGAGTTATATTGCCTGACCTGGATACTTGTTAGTTATTCCTGAGTCATTATGTCTGTCCTGGATACTTGTTAGTTATCCCTGAGTTATTATGTCTGTTCTGAATACTTGTTAGTTATCCCTGAGTTATATTGCCTGAACTGGATACTTGTTAGTTATCTCTGAATTATTATGTCCGTTCTGGATACTTGTTAGTTATCCCTGAGTTATATTGCCTGACCTTGATACTTGTTAATCATCCCTGAGTCATTATGTCTGAGCTGGATACTTGTTAGTTATCCCTGAATTATTATGTCCGTTCTGGATACTTGTTAGTTATCCCTGAGTTATATTGCCTGACCTGGATACTTGTTAGTTATCCCTGAGTCATTATATCTGAACTGGATACTTGTTAGTTATCCCTGAATTATTATGTCCGTTCTGGATACTTGTTAGTTATCCCTGAGTTATATTGTCTGACCTGGATACTTGTTAGTTATCCCTGAGTCATTATATCTGAACTGGATACTTGTTAGTTATCCCTGAGTTATATTGTCTGACCTGGATACTTGTTAGTTATTCCTGAGTCATTATGTCTGTCCTGGATACTTGTTAGTTATCCCTGAGTTATTATGTCTGTTCTGGATACTTGTTAGTTATCCCTGAGTTATATTGCCTGACCTGGATACTTGTTAGTTATCCCTGAGTTATTATGTCTGTTCTGGATACTTGTTAGTTATCCCTGAGTTATATTGCCTGACCTGGATACTTGTTAGTTATCCCTGAGTTATTATGCTGTTACTTCCATACAGTATCAGGTAGTGTCATATCTAGATGTATGCTTAGAGATCGTGATGTATCTCCTGCCTTTGACCTTGAGGGATCTGTAGTTTTCGGCCAGTATACCTTGTAGGTTAACTGTATTTCCTGTTATAGGATTTCAGACTGAGACCTAGTATACTGAGGACTTGGGAGGGAGGTATGTGTATCTATCATACACCATCCTTGCATTGTTGCATGCCGGCGATCAGCGACTCCCTTGTGGTTGAGCCTAATCGTTTTCCGGCACATGATATGCACACACGGCCACTCATGGGTTAGTGGATACCGTAGCGTGTGTGCATTTGCTCTGTATTGCTCCGCTCAACCGCTCATGGGTAGTGGTTTTGGAGCGTGGTAGCAAGCAGGGATCCCTTCTCTTCCCATAGACCAGAGAAGATGAGAGAGATATCTCCCCCATATATATATGGGGCGGAGTGTTCACTCCACTAGCATCCTGTCCACTCGGTCACTCAGGAGCAGTGATAGCAGGGTGCGTACAGTGTCACAGCTCTACCCACTCGGCCGACACAGTATCGCCTGTCTCGGTGTCTTGACTGGTGTTAGGGGGTGATCATGGCATTGCATCATATGCATACGATGCATTGTGCACTTGATTGTGTTTGCTGCATTTATTTGCTGCACTTAATTGACATGCATATACTGGATACCTGTATACCTTGGTTTATATGTTATACTTGTTCCATAGGGATTTATTTCACCCTCTGCAGGATAGATGGATTCTGGTATGTATCTTTATTCAGTGTCTTCAGTATACCCTTTCGTCCTATTGTTCATATGAGGTTGTATCAGCGTAGACTTCTATTGTTATTATAACATACTATGCATATCTACTGGGTATTCGCTGAGTTTATGGACTCACACCGTTGCCATATGTTTTTATTTCAGGTTGAGATACTTGGAGTCGCCAGAAGAGCCCAGCAGCCAGTCCCTACCCATCGCGTCGACATACTTTTGCCTTGTACTTGTAGTACACTTGTTTTATATTTCTGTTAGTGATTTGTATATGTCGTATGAGTGTCATGTGCCCTAAGGGGTTTTTGTATTGGTTGTTTCGTCGTAAGTCGGACCGGTCCGCAGTCAGGTATGTTTTACTTAGTTGTCTAGTGTTTTTATGTTGTGTTTGTCTATTTTGGAGGCCTGAGGCCAAATATATACTGCGTGAGTTGTATGATTATTTGTATGTATGTGTAAATTATCCGCCGGACAGGGGAGGTGCTGTCCGATTTTCTATTGGATCAGCGGCTCCTGGGTCTCGGGGCGTGACAGATATGCCTCGTTAATTTCCATTCACATTTTTCCAACATATTTGATCTAATTTGGATATTTCCATTGATCAAATTGGATTTTAATTCTCTTATTAGTGCTGCACATTTGAATTCTGATCCCATGTTAATTGTTGGAATTTTTAAAAACATTGATTTTGAATTTGCATTTGCATTTTGTATAGTTATAGGTTTCTTTTCAAACTAAAAAAAGATTATGAAATTTTAATGAAACTGAATTTATTATAATAACAAAATCTTTTGGAGATATTAGATAATTTAACAATGAGTCGAGAAAAATATTACCAACATCCCTTGAAATGCATTGTGTATGCACAACAATTGAAATATATATGAAGACCCGAACATGATATTCCACTCGGGTCATAAAAATTTTAAATTTCTATAAAAACTAAATTTTATATATCTACACAAGAATATTATGAGAGTCCAAAGAGCTTCTTGCAAGCCTGTTTAAACTTTCCCTTCTTCTTCTTCTTAGATATGTCTTGGTGTTGCTCTTCATCTTGTGCATGATCATCGTCGCGAGAATGATCAACTTCTATCCGCTCTTCATTGTCCTGAGCAGTGTCATGTTCGATCCTCGTATATCCGTCATCCCTTATAGAGGTGGACCTCCTCAAGGAGAAGGCCCTTCGAAGGACGTTGGTGCTATTGGATCTCTCAATCCTTCGCGGAGTTGATGAATGTGCTCGATTAAGCATTACTTTGAGTGACCCTTTTTAAATTGTGGTGATCATTTTGTCATAAAGAAACTTATGCTTCTCCAACGTTGAACATGCACACACATGCACCTAGACAAAGAATGGCTCGAGGCTGATGAAATGGTCACTGATGGGAAAAGGGAGAAAAAGACTTTCCTCTCATCTTCTTGAGAGTAATACATATTAGCAATCCACAAGGTTTGATTTTGTTGCAAGATTGCTGCCGGTTGAGCGTAGTTATCGGGAGGTTATCAAGCTATGTGTTTGCTTATCCAAACAACATTAAATGGGCCACAATCCTTCTTTTATTTTAAATATAGGTCTGTTCATTAAATTGAGATATATAAGAGTAATCACCATGAAACATTTTTCAGAGTATAGCAAAATGACAGAAATAACGTAATTAAATTATTCATAAATTTCACGCATGCAACAATTAATATAACATGAGTATCATATGTATGACATACATGTGAAATAATCCGCCTTCTCCATATTCGTAATTTACTTCTTTTATGCTGGCCTTGAGACGAATTGATGGGACGTTGGAGATGAATAAATCATCTTTTACCACTAATATCATGTAAAATATGACAATATTTTTCAATAATGTAACAAAATATCATCTTAATATGGTGGTAAAGTTCTGCAACCAACATTATAGATATTGTTTTATAAGTGTGTAAATTTTTTATGGGGGCATATATTATAATGTGATGTTGAAAGCAGACCAATAAATTTTAAAATATGAATTCACTATAAGAATTTTTGGATTCAACAACACTCAATAGATAACGGTTTTTTGAAAAACCGTTGTCTTTTTTTATTTAACAACGGGTTTTTCAAAAATCGTTGATGTTGAAATTTTTTTTGCGGAAAAAGACAACGGTTGTTAAAAAATCGTTGTCTTATGTATGTCAAAGACAACGGTTTTTTAAAAACTGATGTCTATTTGGTTGGTTACGATAACTGGTTTTAATTAACCATTGTCTATTTGTGTTGATTACGTGGTAATACACAACAGCGAGCGAGCGCGAAAACGAAAGCGCCCGCTTTAGTTGTTCTCTTCAGTTGCCGCGCGACAATGAGAACCTCCGGCCCCTTTAGTTCATTCTCTTCATTCGCCGCAGTCGCCGAACCCTAACACACCTCAAACTTCCTTGTCATCTTTTCCTTCTTCTCATTCTTCTTATTCTTCCTCTTTGCCGCGAGCGACAATGCCGAACCCTAACACACCTCAAACTTCCTTGCCATCTTTTCCTTCTTCTCGTTCTTCTTCTTCTTCTTCCTCTTCGCCGCACACAAACAAGACACCTCAAACTTCTCCTAGCACGAACTAGCCGCGTGGAACCTCTGGACCAGCAACGGCGAGGCCTTTGGCGGCGGCGCCAAGGGAGAGTGGCACCTCACCGTGTAGCACAAGAGCAATCCCTCCACCGAGGTAAAATCCCCAAAACCGATTCTCCAGATGCTATACCTCTCTCCAATTTCAGCAATTAAACTTCAATCTCATCAAATCCCTGAAATCCACCCGATAGATCTAGGGATTTGATGAAATTGATGGGTGCTTATCAGACTATAAGTTACATGGCTGAATGAGTTGTTGGGCATGAATCATTTGGAGTTGTGTTCTTTCTGCTTGTCGCTTTCTACATTTTTATCTAATATGCTGGATGCTTGTCAGACTATAAGTTCCATGGCTGAACGAGTTGTTGGGCATGGATCATTTGGAATTGTATTTCAGGTGAGTGTGTATTTGTTTCCTTAGGCAGCAAAATAGTTTTTTTTTTCTTCTTGTTGTTGTTGATGGATTCACTGTGTTTTTTTGCCTAGCCTCTTCTTTTAACAAAGGTAATGCATTTTTGAATTTTATTTAATAGAGCTATCTTAGTCAGCTACTGCTTTACCAATTTTATTGTTGGTTTTTCTATCATTAGGCATTTTTGAAGTGGATTAATGATTTTCTAAGAGTTGAAATATTTATGGGAGAAAAAGAGACCAGATAAAATATTAATTAATACAATAAAAAATAATTCATTTTTATCGGGAATTCATGCGAAAATTTAGATGCATAATTGAACTTGATGCAAATTGAACTAAATCATAATTACACGTGTTGATGCAAATTAAGGGTTCATACCCTATAACCCTATAAGACTTATTCTACTCTAGGTCAGTTTTATCATTAGTAGATATATGAATAAACTTCGATTTGATATACTGTGAATGTTTAAATTGAAATAAAAGCTACGACTTTTCAAAATTTAAGATTTAACATTCATATTGTAACAACTATAATTTTGCAGCTACTACAACTGAGCTACGTACCACACAATTGTAGTAATTACAGTTTCGTAGCTACTACAACTAAGCTACCACACAGTTGTAGTAGCTACGACTTCGAAACTACTATAACGTGAATGTTAAATCCTAAACTTTGAGAGATCATAACTTTTGACTCAGATTAAATCATAAGACGCATAACATATTAAATTAAAGTTCATTCAGAGATTTACAACTTGTTTTGAGATGGAACATATAACGACCTAGTTTCAAGCTCAAAAAATATTATTTAAATTCTTCCCCGAGACTTAGAATAATTTTAGTCTTAAATTTTTCCCATATTATAGCAGCTATGATTTTGTAGCCGCTACAATTATATAGCGGCTATGGTTTTATAGCTACCATAACACGCTTGACCTATTTATAATTTAGATGAGAGATATAGGTAAGATAATAATGAAAACAGTATTAGATGATAGTTGTATTATTTTATAAGAGGGTGGGATGCGCTTTTGAAAAAAAAAGAATCAAAGTGGGAAGCTCATTTGATGACTTAGAGAAAAAAATGCTCTTTTCATTTTTATCCTAAAAATATAAACATTCATACCACATATTTCAATGTAAGGTTGTTTGACAATGCCTAGGTTCCTAGTCCTGGCCTATGATCATTTAAATGGACCATTCCTGTTATGTCCCAGTGGCTCATGCTTGCTCGAAAATCGGGTAGCATCTCCCTTATATGGCGGACAAGTTGAGACATTTATACATAACTCTCTACAACATCTAGCTCAACATTACATGACTGGCATCACAATAATAAAATAAACTCATAATCACGTAGTTAATATCGTTAATAAAAATAAAAATAGCAGACAATCCATAACAGAGTAAAACTCAAATGTAAATCCAAAAATAAGTATTCTAGTCCAATAAGGTACAAACATAAATCTGTTAAGATAATACCAGATAAATAAAATAAATATCAGTCTATGAAATAAATGCGGAAATAACAAAAACGTAGAAATAAAGTAATTGCGGAAATAAACTAAATAAGGAAACAAACTCCAATACGACTCGACACCGTGGAACTGGAAACTCGATCCTCTCCTGGCTTCAAGTAAAACATCTATCTGCTACCTGAAACAAAAGTATATGGTGGGGGTGGTGAGTCCAGGTGGACTCTGCGGGTATAAGAGTAGATAAATGCATGACATAACAAAAAGTATAATAAGCAAAAGAAACAACAGTGTACAGTCTCTAAGAAGCAGAATAGTAACTAGGCATGTATGAAACAGGATGATAACATAATATCAAAACATACATGCATGTCAACCAAATGCAGCAATCATACTCATATAAATGTAGTAAACCCAAGAAAATGTAAAATGCAATAGATTCATATGATGTAATTACATGTGTCACCCCTGACGCCAGTCAAGCCGCCATCACATCATAATTGTGTGGCCCAGTGGGTAGGGCTATGACAACTGTATGCACTCCAACGAATATCACTAGTGTATGTGGTTGAGTGGATAGGATATTGGGGAGCCAACTATTCCAAAAACCCAGAGAAAAAAGGGGGAGCCACCAACAACTCTAGTATCCCTCGAAAACAACGGTGAGGGTGTCAACTGCTTGCCTACAACTCCAACATCCACTATCCATGAGTGGTTGAGTGTGGCATAACAAGACAGTTGTTCGCACTCTAGCAACTACCACAATGAGTGGTTGAGTGGGCAAAGCAACTAAATGACTGACGATGACTTAACCATATGGAAGCCAATACTCGTCAGCATGCAACTGTGCAGATATGGTGCATGATAATAAATGCACAAATAACCAAATAACAACGATGCACCGATACAACCAATAAGTACCAAAAATCACCAAACATGTAACTAAACTACTAGGTAGGGTATCTCTAATGTCAACCAACTCTAGTTGTATTTAATGATCATTTCTAAGTACTCACGTACCAGTAGTACTTTACAGAAAATCAACGGCGAGACTGTATGGGTATAAAATACAATTTAACTCGAAGATTATGTTTCTTTTATTGATGATTGCACTTGTTATACTTAAGTTTATCTTATGAAACACAGATCTGATTATCTTACTGTCTTCAAAAACTTTAAAGCTCTTGTCAAAACTCAATTTCGATTGTTATCAAGTATTTTCATTGTGATTTGGGGGGTGAGTACACTTCCAATGCTTTTCTTGTTTACTTGCATTAGAAGGTACTATACATTAAACCTTGTGTCGAGAGACACCTGAACAAAATAGAATTGTGGAGAGAAAGCATAGACATTTTGTTGAGACAGCTAGTTCATTCCTATTGTATGTTGATGTTCCCAGTGACTTTTGGAGAGAAGTAATTCTTGTTATTACTCATGTAATTAATAGGATTCTGAGTCATCACAATTCAGGTTTGTCTCCTTTTCAAAAACTATATGGTTGTGCTCCTATTATTCCTCTTTATGTATTTTTGGTTGTACCTATTTTGTTCTTCGACCACACATCGAACGTGATAAATTGTCCTCTAGGTCTGCTTTGTGTATCTTCCTTAGTTATGGTGTTGGTCAAAATGGATATCGTTGTTTTGTTTCAGTCAGTAAAAAATTATATGTCTCTCGTTATATTGTATTTCTTAAGTATATTCCTTTCTTCTCCGTACCTCTTCTACCACATGACATGATTTATGCAGATCTTATTCACATTGATCCCTTCGGTACCGACACCGACGAGCCTCTCCCACGATAACTCTTCTTCATGATAGCTTCATTGAATCTAGTATTCTTGAGACGTCTCCTCCTCCTCTTTCCCCTCCTATAATTGTTCCATCACTTTATGAGATTGTGGATAATCATACTCGTCGATCTACACATCCTCGTAAGTCTACTAAACTACCTGATTTTGCTTATGTTGGTGCAATCGCCCCAAGTGTGATAGGGTAGATCATGAGTTTTGATGTGTGTGCCAATATGATTAAGTCAAGATTTCATGTTAATCTAATGTGTATGTGAGTGTGCAGGTTTGCAGGATACACATAGACTTAGTTGAACATCTTCGGGGCCGATGAAGGATGGCATGGGAGACAAGCCGAGGGCTTGCATGCATCCGAGAGACTGTGAACAAAGTAGGGACGATGAGCTGAGGGAAGCGGACTTCGAGGCATACGTGAAGGGTGTCATGGGAGACAAGCCGTGGGCTTGCATGCATCCGAGGGACGAGAGCCAAAGGCAAAGAGGGCTTGAAGGCAACAGGTCGAGGCTGCTGAAGGAAAAACCAACTGAGTCGTGAGGTTTCGAGTGCTGAGAGAATTGTACTCGGGAAGGAAAATCCTAGGGTTCGAGTGCTGAGAAGATTGTACTCGGGAAGGGAGACCTTAGGTGGCAGTCGACTGATGCTTGATCAGTCGACTGGGATAGAGCACAGAGAGATCAATCGACTGGTGAAGAACCAGTCGACTAGTGTCGACCAGATTGTGAATCGTCAGGCTGTGACATTCGAATTCGCAAAGACCAGTCGACTGCCCCAGGAGCAGTCAACTGGTAACAGTTAGAACAGTGTCAAATACTATTTAAGAGGGCTCGTTTTTTGCTGTTCTTTCTTGGCGAAACAAGCTTGGTCAAAGCCTGTTAGTAGCCTATAAGTGTTCAGAGATTGTCCAAGGATTGTGACGAGGTTTCTCCACCCACAAGGAGCGACAAGAGCTAGCCGGAGGTATTCCGGGGAATCATCTACCGAAGGATCGAGATCATCCACCTTACGGACAGCCGTGGAGTAGGAGTTTCATCTCCGAACCACGTAAATCGGTGTGTCTTTCTTAGTTGTTAGTTTTAGTTTTTGTTATTCCGCTTGCGCACTAACAACTTGTAGGAAGAAGAATCGAAAAGTAGCTATTCACCCCCTCTAGCAAACGACAAGGTCCCAACAAGTGGTATTAGAGCGAGGTTCGCTCATCTACGGACTAACCGCCGAGAGAGCAAAAAGCTAGAGGAAATGGCAATTGAAGAAAGATTGAGGGATGATATTAGTGTCCCACCTCCTTACGACCGCAAGAGTTTCGACTATTGGAGGATGCAGACAAATACTTGGTTTGACATAGATTGGGATTGCATGATGGCACTAGAAGAGTCATTCGAAGTTCCAAGAGATAAACATAGGAAAAAGCTCCGACCACGATATTGGAATAAAGAGCAACAAACCCATTCAAAGGCAAACAAAAAGGTAATTTCAATATTACTTAATATTTTGCCTAATGATATAATTAGTGGTGTAGGTGAATACAAGAACGCACACAAATTATGGAGCAAGGTATTAGCATTTCATGAAAATCCTACACAAACCCAAGTAGTGGAAGAGTCCAAAGAAATGAGCTCAATGAGCCAAAAAGAGGAGAAGGATCAATCGGATGAAGAAAGAAGCTCAACATCCGAAGAGGAGGAGAAAGAGTCATCTATCTCCTCAAGTAAAGTGGCACAAGAAAGTAAAGAACCCTCCACTTCATCAAGGGGAGAAGAAGAGGTCTCCACTTCAAGGATTGAGGGGGAGGAGAGACCATCCTTGAGGCCGGAGCAAGAAGAAGCATCCATCTCCACCAAAGTGAAGTCAAAAGATTACATCGTTTGCTTTGGATGCAACAAAAAGGGACACTACAAGGACAAGTGTTCATTAGGTAAAAAAGAGGTAAACCCTAAACCCAAGTCAATTCATTAAAATCTAACATGGGTTGTAGGGAAAAAAGGAGAAAAAACACATTAGGTGTTACACGTATGGTGAGCTAGGATACTACCACGCCAAATGCTCAAGGAAAGGAGAGTTCAAGAAATTGGAGCATTTGAGGAAGTGGGAGAAGAAAGAGAAGAAGAGCAACTCATCTCAAGGGGGAGCTACAAGGGTAAGGGAGGTAATCTCTAACTTTAAGCGTTTTTCAAATTCCTCTATGCATGATAGGAGTAATGAGAATTAATTACCTATGCATAATTTTGGCTTTAGATATTGTAATAAAAATAAGGCTAATGTTGTATCCAAAATCCTAAGGAATTTATGTGTCATGATAAACCTAGGATTTTTAAACCTAAGGACCAAGACATTAATCCAAAGAAAGTGAGACATATGCCTAGACAAATGGGTAGATCTAGAAATATCCAAGATGGGCATGGTGATGCTAGGGTTAAAAATCTAGAAAGGAAAAATCAAGCTTTGAGGGTAAAGCTTAACAAATTAGAGAAAACCCTAGAAAGATTCATTAGTGGATCTAAGGACTAAGGCATGGTGTCGGTAGTCAAACCCCCGAAAATGATAGATCGGGTCTAGGATACCAATCTAGTAGTTCAAGTGCTATGGAAAAGTCATATGCAAGGATGTCATATGACTATAGCAAAGGGAAGGCTAAAAATGGCAAGGGAAGGTCATTTAAAGGGAAGAAAAAGAACGTAACCAATGAAAAGGTGTACAAGGTTACGAAGATTTTGGTTGAAGGCCAAAAATCACCGGAGGTACACCGGTGTGGTCTTGCAATTATAGATGAGTCACCTAGGGAGGTGACTAAGGTTAAGAGCTCAAGGGGGAGCTCTAGGAGTCAAGATGGAGTCCATGGTCAATGGATCTCAGGAGAATTTTTCCAGGGAGACTAGATGGGTTGTGTAATGTGCCAAAGAATTTGGAGACAAATTTGAGTCTTAATCCTAGAATTTGGCATACCAAAAGTAAGGTATCATGCAAAAATATGACAATGGAGCTATATTGCATGAAAATTGATTCTTAATATGGAGATGTCATATAAACCAATGCTAAAGATGCATTGAGGTTAGAGATGAAAAGATACACCAAGGAGAGATTAAAACTAGGACTTTAGGTCAAGGTTCAATTGAACGATTTAGATAGGTTTGAGTTTTGTATCAATCTTGGGATTGGTGATAGATACATGGGTAAATGTATTTTTCCAAGTAGACACGGGTACCACAAACCTCTCCGTAAAATTTATGAATTTTTGGAGATTTGTGAAATTTCTGGTGTATTTTTGAAGTTAGATCAGAAATGCTGAAATTAGGGTATCAGTCGACTGATGCAGAGGCAATCGACTGGTCCAGTTTAAATCAGAAACTAGGATATTCAATACAGCAGTCGACTGATCCTTCATCAGTCGACTGATCTTTTTGTTTAGTTCATCAGTTGACTGGCCCTGGGGCAGTCGACTGATGCAGGGAATTTTTTAAAAGAACAGCCGGGGGAGGGGGCTGAACCTAGGGTTTCAGTGCCACCCCTTGTGATTCCTCTCCCCCCCACCTCCCCAACTGTTCTAAGCCTTTTCAAGGTCCTAAAATCGTGTTTCTTGTCTTCCTTCATCTTAGATCCGAGTCTAGGGCAAGAAAAATATCCTTCTTGAGTCAACCTTGAGCATTAGCCATCACGTAACGACTGGAGAAACGGTAATGAATCATTTGCTTTATTTTTCTCATTTGATTTGTGATTCATGACTAACTCTTCATTTTGTGCATGTTGACCTTGTTTTTTCCTTCTTGATTGGGTCATTGTTGGTACATGCATATGAGGGTTGCGTTTAGGGCTAGGGCAAAGAAAAGGGTTGGTGAGGGATCATCCCAACAGCAGTCCTTAGATCCGCCGGCACCTCGGTTCTGTTCCGAGGCTTGCCGGCAGGTCTTTAACAATGCTGACTTCGTTTTGATGAACTGTAGATATCTCAATCAAACATACTTCTAGGAGACCACTCCTCATATTATTGAGATAATCACGCATTTCGGGTTAGAAAAACTAGTATACTGTCAGCGTTATGTCAATGTTGACTTATGCAAGGAGTTTTATGTCAATCTTACATGTAGTAATTCTGATGACGGGACGTATGAGTCTATGGTACAGGGAGTTACCATTCCTTTCACACCTGCAGTATTAGGATCATTTTTAGGGTGTAGGGTTTCCGATAACCCATTCACATGTTTCCCCATAGTCACTGAGCCATTGGCCTTGCCCAATGTCACCATTGATCAAATTTATCGTCATTATTTCAATAATCCTCGACCTCCTCTACAGCGTATCTTCATAGCTAGGCGCATAAGTCCAGTTAGCAACGTCTTGTATAAAATCGTCCTAGACTGCATTCTACCTATTGTCACCAAGGGGAGGTCAAAGATCCGGCTACCTCACTTGGTGATGATGTATGCATTAGAGAGGAGACTTGACATAGACATCGCCCGCCATATATTCGCCTCCATTGTCCATTTTTCACATGACGTAAATAGGAAAATCTACATGTCATTCGATTATATTTTGACTAAATTCTTTTTATCTAGAGGTATTAGAACCACTAGGGGTCAGGTACATCAACTATCTAAGGACTACGATCAGATTGACTCTCGGCGGCTTTCCTTGGTAGGGATCGAGAGACGACAGGGAGTGCTAGTCTGGCACCGTCGTCATGATTCCTCTAGTTCTGATGATGAGGAGGAGGCTGCTCCTGCTGGGATGACAGAGGAGCAACTCTCCCGACTAGAGACAGAGATGCATGGACTTAGGGAGGACCACCAGAGTGTTCAGCAGTGGCAGGTTGATATTCAGGGGGAGGTTCATGGTTTCACGGAGCACTTCCAGAGGTTCCAGCAGCGACAGGATGACTTGTATGACATGATGCAGCGCTGGAACCTTATGTATCAGACTCCTCCTCCTCCTCCTCCAGGCAATGATATGTAGTCTTAGCATGATTTGGTGATGATAGTGTTGATAGTGTATTTAGCTTAGGGCATTTTTATTGTCTCTCAAACACTATATTTGACATTGTAGCACTTATTTATGCTTTGGGTTGCTTATATGAACTTTTAATTCATGTCTTGGTATTGTTTATATGAAATGTTATTATCTTGCTATTATGGTTATAGGAGAAATTTCAATATATGTCTTCTATCTATAGATTATGGTAAAATGGGGGAGCGTTCATCATGCATTTTATCTTGAGAAGTTATATAAGGACAAGGGGGAGATTTGAAAATATTTCTATGTTTTAAATGATATAGGATAGGCTTGGAAAACACATGGTTTCAAATCTAGGATAGGAAGATTGATACAAAATGGATTGTTTTCAAGGAATTGGAATTTTTGTCAAAAAGTAAAGCATATTTGGTATTTTCACGAAACTATATTTTTCTAAGATAGAATACATCATAAGAAATATGCTTGCAAAATTTCAGAATTTTTCGAATGTTGTGGAATTTGTTAGGAGTTTCTGAATTTGGCTGGAAATTCAGACTTCTATGTATCAGTCGGCAGTTGACTGATCTTTCTGTGAGTTTGTGGTTTGCAGGCACCAGTCGACTGGTAACTGACGCAGTCGACTGGTGCTGCTATTTTATGATTTCTGGGGGGTTTTAGAGATAGAACGGTGGTCTCATTGATACTAGGGTTAGGATTGCTTAGGGCAATCTTTTTGATGGTGTCAAAGGGGAGAACTTATGGTTTAAGTTAGGTTTAACTTATCTTGTGGTTATGGGAAATTGAAAATTATGTGGAGGGCATAGGTTAAGAGAGAGGATGCATGTTTATGCTGCTTACTATGTCTGTAATTTTCAATTGCTATTGTTATTATTATTTTTGCACCTAACTTAAACATATTGTCACACATTAAAAGGGGGAGATTGTTGGTGCAATCGACCCAAGTGTGATCGGGTAGATCATGGGTTTTGTTGTGTGTGTCAATATGATTAAGTCAGAGTTTCATGTTGATCTAATATGTGTATGTGAGTGTGCAGGTTTGCAGGATACACATAGACTTAGTTGAACGTCTTTGGGGTCGGTGAAGGATGGCATGGGAGACAAGCCGAGGGCTTGCATGCATCCGAGGGACCGTGGACAAAGCAGGGACGATGAGTTAAGGGAAGCGGACTTCGAGGCATACGTGAAGAGTGTCATGGGAGACAAGCCGTGGGCTTGCATGTATCCGAGGGACGAGAGCCAAAGTCGAAGAGGGGCTTGAAAGCAACAGGTTGAGCCTATTGAAGGAAGAGTCAATTGAGTCGTGAGGTTTGAGTGCTGAGAGAACTGTACTCGGGAAGGGAAATCCTAGGGTTCGAGTGCTGAGATGATTGTACTCGGAAGGGAGACCTTAGGTGACAATCAACTGATGCTTGATCAGTCGACTGGGGTAGAGCACAGAGAGATCAGTCGACTGGTGAAAGACCAGTCGATTGATGCAGTCGACTGGTGTCAACCAGAATACAAATCGTCAGACTGTGACATTCGAATTCTCAAAGACCAGTCGACTGCCCCAGGAGCAGTCGACTGGTAACGGTCAGAACAATGTCGAGCACTATTTAAGAGGGCTCATTTTTTGTTGTTCTTTTTTGGCGAAACAAGCTTGGTCAAAGCCTGTTAGTAGCCTATAAGTGCTCAGAGATTGTCCAAGGATTGTGGCGAGGTTTCTCCACCCACAAGGAGTGACAAGAGCTAGCCGGAGGTGTTCCGGGGAATCATCCACCGAAGGATCAGGATCGTCCATCTTACGGACAGCCGTGGAGTAGGAATTTCATCTCCGAACCACGTAAATTGGTGTGTTTTCTTAGTTGTTAGTTTTAGTTTTTGTTATTCCGCTTGCGCAGTAACAACTTGTAGGAAGAAGAATCGAAAAGTAGCTATTCATCCCCCCTCTAGCAAACGACAAGGTCCCAACATCTTATTCTTGTTATTCTAGTTCCTTTACTTGTTTTGTTATCTATGTTCATCATCTTTTTTAGCCTTTGTTCCATAGAGAAGTTGTTGGTAACCCTCTTTGGCAGAATGCCATGGACGAAAAATTAACTGCTCTACATCATACTCATTCTTGGGATTTGGTACCTCTGCCACCAGGGAAACATGCCATTAGTTCTCGTTGGGTTTATAAGATTAAAACAAAATCTGATGGTTCCAAATGGTACAAAGCTCATCTTGTTGCTAAAGGTTATTCTTAGGAGTATGACATGGATTATGGGAAAACTTTTGCCCCTATTGCTAAAATGACCATAGTTTGTATGTTAATTGCCATTATCTATGTTCGTCGATAGAAAATATCTCAGATGAGCGTCAAGAATGCCTTCTTGAATGGTGATCTTCAAGAAGAAGTGTATATGATGCCTCTTCCTGGAATTGCTTATCGACCTGGTGAAGTTTGCAAACTTTGCAAAGCTCTCTATGGACTCAAACAAGCACCACATGCTTAGTTTGCAAAATTCTCCACGGTAATTACCTTGGTTGACTTTTGTTCCAATAATCATGATTCAGCTTTATTTGTCAAGTGTACATGTGCAAGTCATATACTTTTGTCTTTATATGTGAATGACATGATAATTACTAGTGATTGCTTTAATGGAATTGAGTTTTTGAAGCTTGAAGTAACTCGTTTTTCTATAAAAGACTTGAGATTACTTAGGGGTGTCAATTCGGGTGGGTCGGGTCGGGTTCGGGTCGGGTTGGGAATTTTTTTTTAAACTCCCAACCCGAACCCGACCCGAACCCGGTTTCAACCCGAAACCCCCAAACTCGAACCCGAACCCAACTAACCCGACCAACCCGACCCGACCCGAATAACCCGAAAAAACCTATTCGAAACGTCTTTTTTCGCCATTTTTCCTATAATTCTTCACTTTTATCTCAATACTTCATCATGATCATACTATATTGATATTAATATACATAAAAATATCTTAATTTTCAAAATAAAATTTGATTTAATCCCAAAAAATCCACAAAATATTAAATTCGGGTCAACCCGAACCCGACCCGAAAATTTTCAACCCGAAACCCCCCAACCCGAACCCAGCCCGAACCCGAAAATTTTCAACCCGAACCCGATTTTTTTCGGGTCGATTCGGGTTGGGTCGTCGGGTCGTGTTGATTTTTG
Source organism: Boesenbergia rotunda (assembly GCA_024364735.1). Classification (NCBI taxonomy): domain Eukaryota; kingdom Viridiplantae; phylum Streptophyta; class Magnoliopsida; order Zingiberales; family Zingiberaceae; genus Boesenbergia; species Boesenbergia rotunda. The sequence goes on from JAGFNQ010006679.1 coordinate 39,860, forward strand.
ACACCCCTAGGATTACTACACTATTTTCTGTTGATCGAAGTTGCCTCTTTATCAAAAGTTTATCTTTTGTCTCGGTCAAAATACATAGCTAATTTATTTGAGCGTATACGTTTCAATGACAACGGGTAGTTGATACTTTCCTTGAGACTAATGCTCAGTACTCTCCTTCATATGCTTTTCCTTTGCTAGGTTCTAACCTCTACTGTACAGTTATGAGAATCTTGATTTATCTCACCATGACTCATCCTAATATTACGCATGCTGTGCATGTAGATAGTCAATTGGTCACTGCACTGACCATAGTTTATTAGGTTGTTCTTCGTATTCTTCGGTATATTCAGGAAACTCAATTTTAGAGTCTCTTAATTTCTTCTACTTTCTCATTACAGCTGCGTGTATACTCTGATGCTGATTGGGCGGATAACTCTATGGATCATAAGTTGACCACTGACTTCTGCATTTTTCTTAGAGATTCTCTTATCTCTTGGAAGAGTAAGAAACAAGATGTTATCTCTAGATCTTCCACGGAAGCTAAGTATCGTGCCATGACTACCACCACTTGTAAGATTGTTTGGCTACGTTTGTTGCTTGTAAATATGAGAATTTTTCTTCGACAATCTACTGCTATTCATTGTGATAATCAGAGTGTTATTCAGATTGTGCGTAACATAGTTTTTCTTGAGAGAACGAAATATATTGAGATTAATTTTTATCTCACTCGTCATTATCTACAGCTTGACACTATCATGCTGCCTTTTGTTCTTTCCTCGTTATAGATAGTTGATATGTTTACCAAGGCTCATTCCTCTTCGTGCTTTCATTTTTTATTTGACAAACTTTCAATACTTCTAGCTGTAACATCGTGAGTTTGAGGAGGATGTTAGATTGTATATATTTATTAGAATTATTTGTTTATAGCCTTTAGGGTAATTTAGTCTTTCCCTTTTTTTAGTTTAAGGTTTAGGGTTTCTTAATCCTCTTATATAAGGTTTTGTATTCTATTTTTTCAATAACAATTTGGATTTATCAAGATGACTATTTTTTTTTCTCTTCTCAATTTTTACAAGGGTGTCTACTATTATTGTGGTGAAATCAAAGTCCTAAGATCGCTTCCTAAAATTAGATTTTCTGCCTAGAATTTTTCCCACAAATGTTCTTGGTTTTCTCAAGACTCTCACAACTTTTGAATTTTCTAAATAACCATTTTCACATCGTAGATTGGTACTCGATTTCTAATACTAGTGGGATTGATACTTTTATTATTTGACGATAACCGTGCTATTCACCCCTCTCCCTTATACTGCTTTTCGATCCCATGCCTTTTTTTTCAAAAAAAAATCATAATGACGCCCATTAGATATTTTATCTCGAGAATACCCCCTATTCCAGTTGCTATATCGTGTAGTAGCTATTCAACAACTGCTACAATGTATAGAATCTACTGAATAGTTATTACAATATTATTTTTTTAGTTTTATTGTAGCAACTACGACTAACTGTTACAATATATAGAAGGTACTTTATAGTTATTACAACATGTAATGCCTAATACAATATTATGGTAGTATTGTAACAACTAATTATTATATTCTACACTAATTTTAAAATGATTTTGACGAAGCTTAAATAATTTTGGCTAAGTTGATAAAAAATTATTTGATATAATAGTATTTACCATTTAAGATTTAGGAGTCAAGATTTTGAAGTTTAGAATTTAATCATAATCTTGTAACATCTACTCAGTAGTTGTTACAAATTAAAAAAATCAATTATTTTATTTAATTAAAATTAATATACATAACACTATTATATTGAAATACTTTTGATCAAAATTATTTAAAAGTCATCCAAATTATTTTAAATTAGTTAAACTCACTTTAAAATAGTTGTAAATAACTACCTAAGTAGTTGCTAGATAATTATAATTAAATTTTAAAATCTTGAATCTTAAATTTTAAATATTATTATATCAAAATACTCTTTATCCTTGATCAAAATTCATTTGAACTTGATTAAAATAATTTAAAATGGATTGAAATTATTTCAAAACAATCATAATATCTTCCTAAATAGTTGCTATAGGGTTATAGAAGATACTAAGTAATTATTATAATAACACAACAATATTAAACATTACATATAGCAGTCAGTTTTGTTACACCGCTAAATTTAGCTTGCACATCTATTTTTTTACTTAATATTATAATTTAACCCTTAAATTTTACACGTAAAATACTAAATAACGTAATCATAAATTAAAAAAAAAATACATTAGACGCTGACTCGCAGCATAAAACTACTTTTGAAAAAACTATTCCAAACATGGAAATAAGAGATATTTTCAAAATAAAATATCAAATAGGTGTCCCTTAATTTTTTTTTAAATGCTTTTTTGATAATTTACTTAACACGTCCTTTTTGTTTTTTAAGGTCAGCCCAATGTTTTTAAAGATCATGTCCAATGTTTTTCAAGTTCATACTTTTAAACTCGGTTAATTTGGATCTAATAAGATTTAATCCAGTTAAAATAAATTAGGGATATTTCTAGAGAAGTTTTATTCTTTTTTTCATCTGCTATTCGACGTTCTAACCCTCACACACGCACACCCGAAGCAGTACCCTACCGCCGCCCCTTCCTTGCTTCCTTGCGCCGTCGCCGGTGAAGGCCGGCGACGCCCCGCCAATCTACTTTTCATCTTCCTCTCCTGATTCCCTCGACATCCTCTCCATCTCTTGGTTTCTTCCTCTCTTTCTCATCCTCTCGTGCCGCCGTTGCTCATCACGGTCGCCGCCGTCGTTTAGCCAAGGGAGAAGACCATACAGTCGACCCTTTTCTCCCCCCTCTCGCTTTCTCCCTCTTTCTCTGCTTACGCGGCTGCTGCCGCCCGAAGCTGGGGAAGAGCCGAGCAACACCGCCTGCCCTCTTACTGATAGGTTCCCCATTAAAATGGACCGAGAGGAGCTTACTGCACAAGAAACAGCGCTATATGACCGCCAGATCAGAGTGTGGGGTGTTGATGCACAGAAGAGGTATTTTTCGTGGTTATTTTTTTTCCTGGAATCTTTATTTCAATTCCAGTATCTATTAATTTTATGCATTTAGTTTCCTCTTGATATCTATTTTTATTTTTCTTTTTTTTTGTAGATTAAGCAAGGCCTCCATACTTGTCAGTGGATTAAACGGCACATCGATTGAGGTAATTTTTGTGCTCTCACTCTATCTGAACTGTTGATGTATTGTTAATTGAAGTTGTTGGTTTAGGTGACTGTTTTTTTTCCATGCTTTTCTAATCGTTTTTTACTTTTAGTTCAACTATTATTGCATCGAATGATTTGGGATTTTGTTTATTAATTATTAGTCTTTGTCAATGTGAAGAGAGTTAGGTGATGCAAGACATGCAGACACACATTTATAGAGGAAGAGGGTGACCAAAGAAGACTTGATTAGCAACGATAAAATAAGATAAAATTCATTTAAATACAGATGGAGATATAGTAGAGGATCGAGCTCAATAGCGTAGGAAAATCCATATAGCTAATTCCACTTAATGGGATAAAGGCTTGGTTGTTGTCATTGTTGCTAATGTGAAGAGGGATTTATATCTTTAATCCTAATTAATGATTTGCTTTAAGCCCATGAAGATTGAAGTTAAAAATTAGTTTAAAGCAGTTATGTTGAATTTGGTTTGAGGTGATTTGATTAGTGTATTCTTACTAATCATGGTAGTTAAAATCCCGATTTAAATCTTAAAATCCTAAGATTTTACGATTTTTGACTTCCGAACGATTTAAATCGGAGTTAAAATCCTAATTTGTTAAAATCCCTTTGAATTTGCGATTTTAATCCTTAAAATCGCGATTTTACGATTTAAATACAATTTTAACGATTAAAAAGAATTCTTTTTTTTTTCCATTGAACCCGGTTCATTTTTAAAAAAACCGGTTCAATATGAAAAAACCCGCTTTCCAAGTCGCGTGCGTGCCCTAATCGGCTAATCCCGTCGCATCTCTTCTCATTTTTCCACTTGCTCGCGTCTTCCCTGCTCAGTTGGTGGAAGTTATTTGACTATTTTGTGTCTTATGGATGACATTTTTAATGTAATATTGATTATGAATGCAAGTTTATCTAAGTTTGTTTAGCGATTTAAAAGGTTTTTTTATTATTTATGTTATTTGACATCCATATATATGACTTTATAATTTTATATGCATATATATAGGAATTTTATAAAATCTTACGATACGATTTACGATTTTAAGATTTACGATTTTAAGTACCCCTTCCGATTCAAGTTAAAATCCCGATTTTAACTACCTTGTTACTAATGGCTAGGTAATTTCATCCTCATTGAATAATATAACTGACTGAATACTATATTTTTGAAAATGAATGATCCATGCAAGAACTAACCAGTTGACTTTGTTTGGCAAAACACAAGGTCAAAAATGCTTAAGCCTAAGCATGGTTTCTAAGTGCTATCAGGCATCCAATTATTGTGACCAAAACATATCATGTCGACCACTGACTGATACAAATATTGTGCTGTCATAAACAATATCACAATGAGAACATAATATGATGGGAAACATCAAATAGATCTACCATTATATATGCCAACATAAAGAATACACATGCATCTCATCTAGCATGGTGTATGTATAAGGAATTTGTTAGAAGCCAACAGAATAATACAGAGAAACAAACAAGGATTCAATAAGATAATATTGAGGTTCCCCCATAAGAATCAACACGTAGAATTTACTCTAACCTCACTTGAGCTATTACTAGATCCAACTTGACATCTTAGCATCCTAGGTACCACTGCCACAACCCCGAGAACATCTTACTAACTAATATTTATTTTATCCCTTACGTAACCTACTGTTCCACCCAATTTAAAGGAACAGGAAGAAGAACCTATGCAGAATTGATGCATGATTCATCAATCAAACACAGATATGTTGCTTCAGATGGAAGAAGAACTCCTTCCTGTTGTTACAAATAGTTACTGAACTACCTAGAGATGAAGAACAACTAAACCAGGAACGAAGAACAATACAATAAATCCCTAAACATCAATAAACAACAACAAACATTAGCTTCGCTAGTACAATACTCAAATCCTTAAAGTTTCAGCAATCCAATGAAACCTATGCTAAAGTTGTTAATGGAGAAACTGCTGTGCTGTAGTTGCCCACATCCGGAGAGAACACAACTAGAGGGGTTTCTTGCGCAAAGGAAGAAAAGGAGGAGTTGCTACTTTGAGTAGGGGGAAAGAAACTGGTTTGACTGTTGTTGTTTTGACCAACGGTGGGCTGTGAGTAATGCAATGCTGTGTCATAGACGACAGAGGAATGAGTGGCTATTGTTGTTGCAAGCAGAGGCATCTTCTGCACATGACGACAAGTAGTTAAAGGATGATGAGTGGTGGTTAAGTGTTGGGTTGTGTAGGGATGGCGAATGATGGAGGGGCCAAGTGGTCGATAATGATGCAACTGATAACTAGAGAGAGAACTCATGAGGTAGAGAGGTGGGAAATCATGAGGGTTGCTAAATATGAACGGTGAGGATAGAAAACATTAGGCTTATCCGATCAAACCCAATAACTGAGCCTGACCAAAAATAAGTTCCCCTTCAATCAATTCGAACTCGAACATAGTCCAACTCAAGTCTAAAGCACACCAAAAATTAATCCACCTAATAAAACTCTCACATGATAATCTGGTCCTAAGCCAGATGAAGATCCAAGTTGGATGTTAAATACTGAAATCAGCATTAACACTAATTGGTTCAGCTCTAAATATGTATAATAACGCCCCAACTAACCCTCAAATCCTCAATACTTAACATCCTTCCTATCTTAAGAAATTTAGTCAAAATTTAGGTTGCTACTCTGAAATGCTCTTAGCAACTATCTAAGCCACAATTAAATAGAAATCACCGTTATAACATCCACAAGACTGTAACTATTACCCAAAAGAATCACTAAGCTCTCTCTTCTCCTGCTCACTCCAAGCAGACTCTGTAAATCTACAAACCACTAACTACATCTTGGTATTTGAAGCTTCTACCCATTTATCAAGGCATAAGCAAACCAAGCAATGAATTATTATAGCAATAACAATAACTACTAAAATAAATCTTCTTACTTGGAGCCATGGATCTATTTGCCTACTTCTCCTATTGCATAGGCTTTGACTAGTGTATGCCTAGATTGTTATAGTTGTCGCTGCTACTGAGTTTAGGAATGAAAAGGATGCTGATCTTAGCTCATCCTAATCTATCTGACCTATCTTGACTTCACTGCACAGTCGTTCTATGATATGTAGGCCTCTTACAAAAGTAGCAAACTCTGTCACCAAATGCACAGGACTTAGAAATTGTCTAATATATCCACAACAAAGGTAACTTGCTGCATTCTCTGAAGTATGTGATGCTTGTCTTTGAGTCTATTGTCGAGATTGGAATGATCCCTAAGAGTTTTCATCTGATCTGTTCTAGGTCTCTTAGGCTAACGAGGAGGCTCATTGAAAACTTGCCTTTAGAGGGAGTTTGTGAGGGAGTTCTTTGGCTTTTTGAGAGATCTCCCCCACGATAATATTGCTCTCGCTCTCCGAACTTTTATTGTTTTTGAGAATTCATCCCCTAGTGATTTAAATTTGCAATGCCAAGGATATTGAATGGACGGAGGATATTATTATCGCAGAACATAGATGAACTTGGATATCAAAGTCGAATTCTTGAACGAGGTGTCTTTGCCTAGCATGGTAGCCACTAATTGTAGGAGAAACTCCTGCAACCTCTCAAATTTGGCTACATATTCGACAATACTGCAAAATCCTTGTTTGATCTCTGAAAATTTATCCCTCTTAGCTTCTATACATACTTCTTAAACAAGACCTTTCAAAAAATTATCCATGAAATGATTAATTGTTCCCCAAGTTATGTGGGCTATCATCCATCAAACAATATTCGTAACTAATGCATCCATAGCAAGTGACTTAAATAGTAAATGATCTATATGTAAAGTGTTATCTTAAATGTGTATTAAAGCCAATGATTGAAGTATTAAGTTGCACCAGTCGGCACGAGCCGAATTTATCGTTTTGTTTGCTGATTGGTATATGAGATAGTTTTTGTACTAGAGTGGTGGTGCTAGGTGGAAACAACTTAGCAACACTGCACGGTGGAAATAAAGAGGGAGAGGGATAGAGAGAAAAATGACCAAGAGAGATAAGGAAGGAGAGGGGAGAAGGTATTGATAGAATTTGGGAGAGGAGGATTACCATGGAGAAAGAGAGAAATGGATAACGGGTGGGTGGTGACAGGCGAGAGGAATTAGGGGAGAGGGAGAGAAGTACATGGAGAGATAAGAAAGAGGAAAGTCCTAAACCTTCGTTAAATTTCACTAACCAAATTAAATACGATTTGAGTTTAATTTTAATCCACTAGATCCTAATCATTATGTTTACTCGATGAGCTACAACCTAACCTTAAATCGACTTCCTCTTGACCCCCAATCTTGAAATATTTATAGCTTAGTTAGTTATCCGATTTTTTTTAAAAATAATTTAAAATGTAAAAAATTTAAATAGTATTAAATTTGAAATCCAACATCGACAAAGATTTTATTGCTTGTTGTGATGGTAGGAGAGAGCTAGAGTGATTGTGTGAGTGATGGGAAAATTTATTGTGTTGAACTTTTTCCCTTCGTTTGTGTCTTTTCTCATCTTTGGTTCGGCGTTAAGGAACAACGAGGGCTTTACATGCCTATGGTAATTGAGGTCTCCCAAATTTCACTGCTAGTATCCACATAAATGTTGGTTACTATGATGTGTACAAAGAATCTACTAGAAAGGATAATACTAGCAAAATAAGCAAAGAGTCAACAAAGTTTCCCTATAAGAATCAACACATTGAATTCACCTTAACTTCATTTAAGCTAATCACCAACTCGATAGCATAGCATCCAAGCTATCAACTTGATAACTTTATCCCTCATCGACCTCTTCTAACAATTCCATCCGATACAAAGAACTAGGACGAATAATGTATCGTGAGTTTTGTACATCAAACACGAAATGCATTGCTTTGGATAGAAGAGGAGCTCCTTCTTGCTGCTGCAGACAGTCCATGCCCACTCATACTCACTGGTGTTGAAGAACAACAATGCATTAGCTTCACTAGTACAATACACTAAAATTCCTAAAATTTCAGCAATCTATGATATTACACCCATGCCAAAGCTGCTAATGGAGAAGCTGCTATGCTGCAGCTGCTTACTATTGGTGGAAAGTCGAGGGTTGCTGTTGTTGCCCAACATAGGGAAAAAGGGTGGTTTTTGCTGCTACTACTCAAAAGAGGCTGGAAGAGAAGGGTTCAGACCTTTCTATGGCCAGCGATGGACTGTGAGTGGTGCAGCTATTTTGTCGTCAAACAATGGAGGAACGAGTGGCTGTTGCTTCAGGAATCATTTGCATGTTATGGGGAAATGGCCGGAGGGCGACTAGAGGTGGTCAGATGTTTCGCCATGTGCGACCAATGAATGACGGTAGCGGTGTTCGTTGAGGTGCAGAATCAGGAGGAGGATTGTGGCATATGAATGGGGAGGAAAGGAAAAAGATTAGGGTTGCCCACCTTAGCCAAATCAAGACCAAGTTCACTTTGATCTCAAAGAACACCAAAATAAAATCCACTTTGCATGGTTTAAAATCTCAAGCTGTGTAGAGGTTTCTGTCTTGGACTGCGGTTTCGGTATCGTATGTGCCGTGCCGACATAGTTTCAATATTTTTTAAATATAAAATATATTAACTAAATAATAAAGTAATCTAAATATTTTAAAATAAAAGATATAAGAAATAAAAATAAAATATATTTAAAAAATATATATATTAAATTAATGGGATAATTTTATTAGGTTTTAATTAAGTCTATTTAAATTATTCCAATATAATGAGGAGTTGATTAAAATCATTTAACGTAAGTTTTTTATTTAACCTAAGTTTATTGCCCCTATTTCGCCGATCGTGAGCATGCCGGTCCACACGACATGTTGGACTTGTCGTCGGGCCCGGGCAATGCATCAAGATGCGTCTCCGGGGTTGAGCAACGGGTTGGGAAGCGTCATCGGGCTCGTGCGACGCGCAAAGTGGCCAGACGCATTGCTGGGCTTGCGCAAAAGTCTGAACACGTTGTCGGGCTCGTGCGAAGCGTCCAGGCACGTTGTCGGTCGTGCGTCCGTTCGAATGCGTCTCTGGGCTTGCATGATGTGTTCAGACTCGTCTTCGGGCTCGCATGACACATTCGGACGGGTGTTCGGGCTCGTGCGACGCTTCCGAACGCATCATCGGGTTCGCGCGACAAGTCCGGACGTGTCTCTGGGCCCGCGTGATGTGTTGTGGCGTGCCAGCTTTGTGTCGGTGACCGTCCGTGGGTTGAACGAGATGTTTCGCTTGTATTGGGCGATACGACTCGAGATTTTATTCTATGCCAATTAGTAAAACCCTTAAATGGCTAATCTCAACACTATGTTTAACCCAAATTGGATCTAAATACCACTAAATTGGCATTAACACTAATCGTTCAGCCCTAGATACATCTTATTATCCCAACTCTAATCCACTAATTAGGTTTTATAAAAAATTTGGTGCATAACACAACATGGCCAGATACTGAGATCAGATATTGAAACTTCAATACAGCATAAATACTTTGACCTTTGTGTCTATGTGTACAATAGCTCACCTTCTAAGTGTATGAACTTCTTTCAAAACCATGACACACTATGCTGGACTAAAATAGGGTCTCACAATCTATCACGATCATGGTTTGAATTCTCGTCAAAATTTTAAATTTTACTCGTAGTCTTGTATCATTCATAAGCAGCAAAATGTGAGGCTCAATGGTGACTTCAAAGGTACATTGCTTGCCCTTCCCAAAGTTATCACCATGCTTAGGTGAAGTCACTTAGATGAGAGAATTGAACCATTAATTTTGTTGGGCCCAATTATTTGCCAGAAAATGTTTAAGCCCATGTTTACTGAAGTTCCTCCATCTTAGCACCATACTAATTAAATTTGGGAGTCATAGGAAGAGTATTATTCAATGTGACTGGGTGATTTAACATTCTTTGACATATAAACTAAAAAGGCTGTTTAATAGCAGCAATAAATTAATTAAGGAGAGAAAACTACATATATTAGGAGCGTTTTTTTTAACAATGTTATAATTTATAAATATATATGCAGGCTGCCTTTCTTATTTTAAAAGATGAACTGTATTAGTCTGCTCCCATACATAAACTAAAAGGAAGAGTGTTTAATAAATGTGTCAACTTATTAAGGGTGACAATTATATATTCGAAGAGCTTTATTTCTTGTTTTTACAATTCTTTGATTATAATACGCAGACAATGTGCCTAAAATATTTTAAACAATCAATTGCACTATTAGGCTTGGTGTCTATTATCTGCTGAAAAAAATTCTAAGGTTCATGATGTTCTTGCTCCATGCATTAATGTTTTATCACAATGGCCATAGATTTACAAGCAACAAATTAGGCGCATTAGTTGAAATTTTTAATTAAATTGTGCAACTTTTTCTTTGTGGAGACCTAGAATGTCTACAATGCCTTTTTTTTAGATTCTATATTTTAATCTAGTAACTAAATGCAGCTAGATTGTTGAATATTTCGTAGTTGTCTGATTTTTAGATAACTGTGGTGCTAGGTCTAGCTGGAAGTAGCTCTCTATCAATTACTCAATGCATTGACCTTTCTTTTGGTTAGTTCTGCAAGAACATTGTTCTGGCTGGAGTAGGAGATTTGACACTGATGGATGATCGCTTAGTGACAGAAGATACGCTTCAAGCAAATTTTCTGATTCCTCGGGATAGTGATGTATATGGTGGTAGATCCCTTTCTGAAGTGTGTTGTGAGTCTTTGAGAGATTTCAATCCTATGGTTCGTGTTTCAGCCCAAAAAGGTCAGTCTTATTTTTATAAACTAAAAGGAAGAGTGTTTAATAGCCGTGTCAACTTATTAAGGGTGAGAATTATATATTCGAAGAGCTTTATTTCTTGTTTTTTTACAGTTCTTTGATTATAATACACAGACAATGTGCCTAATATATTTTAAACAATCATACTTATTTTTTTAAAATTCTATTATCTTTTCCACTTCTTTTTTATAAATATTTTCTGTGATGATCTCAAAATTTGGCCAAAGAGTTCATACTGGTACATGTTTTGGCCATTGGGTTACTAACTTGACAAAACCAATATACCTTAGGGAGAGGTACAACTGTTGTGTACTTTGTTTTTAAAATGAAAGAAAACAATACTATCAGTTATACTTTGTTTTTAAAATAAAAGAAAATAATACTATTAGTTATACTTTATGATACTAGAACATATTTTCGTGGATATAAACAATATCTCATCTAAGATAATTTTTGGATCAATCGATTAATAAATTAGTTTTGCGGAGAGAATGAGAGGGAGAAAGAGAGGGAGGAGTGATACACCACCCATATGTCGTACTACATATGTCAATTCAAATTAATACTAGACCTCTCTACACTAATGCATTATAGAGTAACTCGGGTCATCTTTCATAAGAAAAGGTAGACGGTGATCATAAATCTTATGATCAATTTTATTTAGGAATGAGGTTTGGGTTTGAGATCCTAAAGCTAATGACAATAAAGGTAATCTAATCTACGAGAGCATATGGCAAAGTATCCCTAATCTCATCATGATGATGAAATTATAACTAAGCTACATTGCAACAAGATCACCTAATGAACGAGCACAGCTAACCTACACTTCAACAAGAATGACATTGCAAACAACTAAACTAAAGAATTGTGAAACTAAAACCTAAACCTACACTTCAACAAGAATGACATTCCAAACAACTAAACTAAAGAATTGCAAAACTCAAAGAAACATTTCATCGAATAGGCTGTGAGCATGAATCTATTAAACCTAAGTATGTGCAATCTGAACATGGGGAATTGAATCAATTACTAGTATTCAACATGAGGATCAAACTAATACATCAAACCAACACATCAAAACACCAAATCAAGCTTGGAATGTTACAATCCGGATGGAGGCTAGGAATGGAGTTGCTGCTGTCAGGATCTGATGTGGATTGCGGATGATGGCAGATCAGAGCTCTGGGAAGATGAAGATGATGCTGTGGATGTGGTTGACCGGAGAAGCTCTGGATGAAGGGCTGCTTTGGATGGAGGGTTGCGGATCCGATGGAGGTGGTAAACCCCTCTTCCTCGGTGGATGAAGACAGTGGAGATAAGTTGGATCTGATGGATGATGGCCGGATCAAAGAATGGAAACCCCTTGACATCGATGGCTTGTGGTGTGGATGGCCGACATTCCGATCTGGATTCCCCAAGTTGCGAGGTGGATGAGGAGATTACGTAGGGAATCCCCTTACCTTGGCACCTAGAAGATGGCCGGATGAGGAAGGGAAATTCCCTTGACCTCTTCGATGGTGGTGGAGGCGTGAGGTGCAAGAGTGGCTGATTTGAGGAGATGGAGATGAGAGGTGGCCGGAGGAAGGGAAATTCCCTTGACCTCTGTCCGGTGGTGGTGATGGCATAGAGGAGTTGGCAATGTTGCGTGGTGTGGAGAAGAGAAGTCGCGATCCTGAAGAAGCCGAGCTACTGTGGATCGTCAAACCTCTTGTAGTTCTTCCTCTTGCGGATTCGAATTTGAGAAATTTTGAACCCGTTTGGATGAAGAGAAGATCCATATCTGGCTTGAAGTAGGCTTTGGAATGGATCGGGCTCAAATTGGACTTCCCTGTCTGGGATGGATTGGATTGAGAAGAGGTGGCTTTAAGTGAACCAATTGATTTGATGAGGTGAACCATTTTCATTGGATTGAACCAAGTTCCCAATTGAATCGAGCTTCTTCTTAATGAACTCCTTGGGCTAAAATTGGTTCGGTTCAATCGAGTCCATGGCTCTTATTAAATTCCCTATAAACCATGAAATAATGTCAAAATTTAGGAAAAAGTTATAATGAGCTCAAAAATAGATTGTATTCGTAAAACATGATATAACAAATATTTTAAGCATATGAGAGGAATAAAAATGTCAAGTTCAAGAGCAAAATATTGTGACAAAGTATTAGTTATCAAGGAGTATAACAACAATTAACAATACGCCAATAATTAGTATTGAAAAGCGCATTCGTTGACGGCCTATTCACTAAGAGTTAAGATTATCATCCTAACTACTAATTATAAGCTTATACTTGGAATTTTTAGCATTTTCTTTAATATGTTGTATATTGAGAACTTTGGTTCTTTAATCATTATTTCCCTTGAACTATTCTGGTTTCATTTGTCTTATCTCCTCTCCCTATATATGTAATCGATTTTTATTTTTGGAAACATTCAATCTGCCATGTCTCACGTTCAAAATTTGTAATTTGTAAACATGTGTTATTTATATCATGCAAGAATTAAAATGCTGAGTAGTGCTAGTCAACACGAGTATAATTTACCATTCTATCTATCGATCGACACACAAGAGGCTTTGATGCCAACGCTAGATTGGTGGTGCGCAGCGAAAACGAAAAGGGGGAGAGAAAGAGAGACCAAGGGAGAGGAGAGGAGAGGAGAGAAGGTACCAAAGTGAGGACTACTTGGAAGAGAGGGACGGGCGACAATCATAGCAAGTTGTGTGGATTGTGGAAAGTAAGCATTGCAGGCGATGGGTGAGAAGCACTGGGGAGAGGAGTGCTTGGAGAGAGAAGAGGGGATAACTAAATAATTTCTAACCTTTTAGAAATACAAATACCTAAGTTGGGCTATTCTATATATGTTTGGTTTAATTTTAAACAAATCAAATTAAATCTAAATCTAGTTCGATTTGAACTTTATTCTTATCTCCACGTCTATTCGATGTGCTCCACCTAAATTTAAATTGACTTTCACTTGACCCCAAAACTCAAAATATTAGTTTGACTTAGCGTAATTAGTTATTTATTTTTTTTAAAAAAATTAAAATGTAAAAATTTAAATAGGACAAATTTTGTATTTAACATTGACATATTTTTTTAATTTTTTTTTCTCGTTTTTACTTTTGTTATGTTAGGAGAGTCTGAGAGGTCGCAGGAGTAAACTATAAGAAAATGAGGGTGTAGTGAGATTGTGTCAAGCATTTTTACTCTATATCTCTTTTGATTTTGGTTTGAGCAACAAGGAACAACTAGGGTTTGACATGATTCTTTAATTAAATGAATATTATTTGATCAAGTAAAAAAAAGCATTTATTTCTCTTTCACTCTCTTTAACTTATTTCATTGAAACACCACTGGAGATACATTATAATTGCAATAGGTGTGCACTGACCATCATCAGATTATTTATTTATATGTACAAGGAGTTCATGAGCAAAGAATTAGATAAGAAACATGTTTATATCGGAAAAATAAGAATAGAAATGTAGTCAGGACCATCACTTATTCTCATCCTTACACTTATTATGTTATTTATCAAATGGTTTTAGATTGTGTTAACTTTTAAGCTAAAATTCCAAGGTAGGTTCATGAGGTGACCAGATAACTTAATTAGGCCCTGACAAAGTTCTTTGCTTTATAGAATCACTAAATTTTTATGCTAAGCCTTTTTAATTGCACATTATTTCTATACAAAGAATTTAGATGCAAAGCATGCTAGTTTTTAAAAATCTAATGCACGTTGGAAGATGCTAAAAGAAAGAACTGACCTTTTAACTTCTTCAAATTGATGTCCGGTCATCAAATTTTGTAACTAGCAAGCAAGTTGATGTAACTAGCAAGCCAGTTGTTACACATATCACTTGGTTATTATAGTAAATTCTTTGAGAATTTCTCCGGTGTTCTCCCATTTGTTTTATGCACTTACTAATCACCATATATAGAGATATCCCCAAGGAAATATGATGAGATGATTATTCAGAATCATAATGTCTTCAAGTTTAAGATTATACTTTAACAAACAAAGAATTCATAGTGGAGAAAATATCTTTCCCATCAATTTAATGCATACCACCTACATGAAAAGTTAAAGATGTGTTTAATTGAAACTCACCGAATAGCGAAAGAAGCCTTGCTGCTTGCTGGCTAGATGCTGGAAAGGCTGAAGAGATGTTGCCTGCCGGAGAGATATTGGAGAGACGTTGCTTGCTAGAGAGATGCTGAAGAGATGCCAAAGGATGACAGGGAAATGCCTCTTATTCGAGTGTTGGGAACACAATTAATAGAATGAACAAACCTATTTTTTTTAAGGATTTTATATGAAATCCCTATTAGTTTTAGAAATTATTTTAAGGTACCTTTATTGTTAACACCCCCTAATATTCTATGAAATTCACAGTAGGGCTTTTGTTCTACTATACCTCAATGTCATTCTGCTCATGCTTGTGACGAACAACATGATTCTCTTCTTCCGGTAGTGCTACTCTGTTCAGTGTTTTGGTTAAACAACAGGACAATTTTAGTTGGTTGGTTGACACGATTCAAAATTTAATCCTTTTTATTAAACCAGAGTGCCTATTTACAAAATGATAGAAGTCTCAACAAAAAACATGATTATGGTTTAGACTATTAGTATAGAATTTAAAATTTCATGTCCATGAATATTGAAGAACCTTAATTCAAGACTCTCTTTTACTATTTAATCTCTGTTTGTAGAGATCAAAATTCCTCTTCTCATAGTCTAGAAAAATGGCAGAATGAAATCTTGTAAAAGGTTTTACAACATTGGTTCACTAGATAGTTGTTAGCTATATGCACCACACTAACTCTTCAACCTTTATCTTGATGGCTTTTATTCAAAAAATGGTAGCTAAAAAATGTAGTTTAATGCAAGGTTCAAAATCTCGAGTCGTGTTTACGTTTTGATCTTTGACCGGACAATATTGTTTCAGTATCGTGCCGATGTTCCGATGCATGGTGCCGGTAATATATTGAAATTGAAGAAGGAAAGAGATGAAGCATAAGCAGGAAATATTGTCCGTATGTTTTAAATCTTATTACCATACCTCGAAATATATTATTCCAATAAATTATCTAAATTATTTAAACTTGATACCACTTAACATATACAATGTCTTCTTCCTTTGCTTTCTCTTCTTTCTCCTTCCACCTCTATTCTATCATCAACGCCATGCATCGAAGCATTTGCACAACAAGGGAATAATATCTTTCTCATCAAAGGCTGAAACTATGGCATGATTTCAGTTTCTGAACCTTGGTGCCGAGTGGTATCGAGTTTTGATGATTTAGTGGAATGATATGTTTTCGCTCGACATGGTACGAGATTTTAAACCATGGTTTAATGTATTGTATCCTAGTTATCCTTTCATTTATAGTTTCCAAAATCAACTTAAATGGATATGGATCATAAGTTGGATTGGTAAGGGTAATGTCCAATTCATTCTTTTTTTTTTGAGAAATTCACAAAGATTAACAAGGAGTTTAGAAAAATCTTTATTTTTATAAACATAATTATGAAGTATTACACAAAACAAAGATTTGATCAATCTTCACGATACTTTTAAAAAGAGCATGAGACATGGAACCTTATTAGACAGCCATGATAAATAATAATGGTTCTGTAACACTGCTACTTTTGCAGTGCTCACCACTAACAAATATTTGACCTAGTGAACAAAACATTCACCATTCCTTTCTTTCATGACAACAACATAGAAACATCACGTCCCCTCTTAATGGAAGAAGGGGAAGAAATATCACAGCTATTGAAATCTATAATTAGTCACAAGTTATCACTAATTCCAGAAAGATAAAAGCCCATAAGAAACAAAACCGAGGAAATGGATTTAAGCAAGCAAAACCTTGCCTTTCCTATGGAAGACAAATTACAAATAGGAGAAAAATATAAGGGAGAGAAGGTTGAAGGTTAGAAAAAGATTAGTTACTTGTTGGAGGAGATGAAAGGTGAACTTTGGGTGACTGAAGGTGGCTGTTGCTGGAACCCAAGCAATCAATGAGGGATGCCATGTAAAACCTGCAATTGAGAAAAATATTAGATGGGAGAGAAGGTTTGGAAAGATTAGTTTCCTGTTGGAGGAGATGAGGGTGAACTTTGGAGGACTGAAGTCACTGGAAGCCAAGCATACAATGAATGGGATGCCATGTAGAACCTGCAGCACTTGCTTCTTCTTGTAATACAAAAAAAGGGGGAAAAGTGCTTTCTCAATAACGTTTTATAAAAATAAACAAATTAGCTTTTGCACTGCCTTATCGATTTTATGTAGTTGCTTTTGAATTGAGTTTGATGTTGTCTGGGTCTTCTTTGAGCTAAGAGTCGTAACTATATGTTGATTGATTGCTAGCTTTCTTTAGTTAGGCAGTAAGCGAAAATGTGAGCTCTCCCTCTTGGTTAGAAGGTCTGACCACGGACTGGGCTCTTTGTCTCTTCAGGTTCAAGCTCTTTTATCAAAGTGTTTTTCATTTCTCTAACAAGGACAATGTCAGTTTGAGAGCTGCATCTTTGTCTATATGAGATAGTAGACTCTGCACAAAAAAATGTTGTAATCACAATAATTGGGATGCCTCGGAGGTGGGCTTCTTTAGTGATGTGTGATTAGTTCATAATTAATTGTTTTCTTGAAGTTTAATATAACTATTTGAACAACCATCAGCTGCTTGAACAATTTAGTTAATGTTTTTGCAGGTGACTTATCACAGAGTGAGATGGAGTTCTTTGACAAGTTTGATGCTATAGTGGTCACCTGCTGTTCGCTCAATGATAAAGTACTGATATCTCTTTTCTGTAGAATTTCACTAAGACTCATGGATATTTCATTAAAATTCATTCTTCTTCTTCTTCTTCTTCAAAAAAAAAAAACCCTCCAAAATGCAATGAGGTTTGATATATGATTTGTTATTCCTACCCTTCAGGTAGCAATCAATGAGAAGTGTCGAAAAAGAGCCAAGCGAATTGCATTTTATGCAATTGAATGCCGTGATGCATGTGGTGAAATATTTGTTGATCTGCAGAACTACACCTATGCGCAGGTACACTTATACTGTACACTGATACTGATATCAATTTATAAAATTGATCTGAGGATTGAATAATATTATACTTTCTTTTTTCCATACTAAAAAACCATATTTGTTGTATTCTGACTTGCTCAGTCTGCCTTAGTCCATCTTACATTTGTATTTTATTTAGAATTACGGTGAATACCCTCTTTCTCAATTTTTTTCTTGTTTATTTTAGTTGATGGACTCTGTTTTGATTTTATACATGCCACACATTTTTTTCTCATTCTTCTGCAGTATTTTACACTATTGTGAACATGTAATAAGAACAGGTAGAATGCATGGAAAGCCCTTAAGTTCTGGGCGCTACGGAAGGCCAATCTTTCTAAATGTAATTATATTCTACAGCCTTCAATATAATGTTGGACTGCATTAACAAAAGTGCTACCCATGTTTGAAGGCAGAAAAACCACAAAATGGGTGTTGTAATAAAAGAAGCGCTTTGAAAGTCTAATGAGTAATGGATATTCATTTGACTGTTTGCCAAACTTTCGAAATGTAATTATATTCTACAGCCTTTAATTTAATGTTGGACCAAGGTTGTAAAAATCGCTAGGCGGTAGTCGGGCGGAGGACTATCGCCTAGCGCCTAGTCGGCGCCTAGGCGGCGCTAGGCGGCATTAGGCGGCACCACGGTGGGGTGCCGCCTAGCACCTAGGCCGACTTTTACAACAATGTGTTGGACTGCATTAACAAAAGTGCTACCCATGTTTGAAGACACAAAACCACAAAATGAGTGTTGTAATAAAAGAAGTGCTTTGAAAGTCTAATGAGTAATGGATATTCATTTTAACTGTTTGAAATCTGACCAATGCTGATGCAGAGTAAACCAATTGTCTATTAATAAAGACATTAGCATATGACTATTTCAGTGATTAAGCTTCTATTTCATTTATTGCAGAAAAGGTCTGATGGTACTGTTGAAAGGCATCTAAGTTACCCTAGCCTTGAGGTATATCTTTTGGTTTGCAGTTATATTAATCTACTTTGTAGCAGCTTAGTGCTTAATAGAATCTTGTATTAAGACAGCTTTCTAGTTCTTTTAATTTTTTAAGCTGAACTACTGATGTAGTCCTTTATCCTTTGTAGTGTCCGGTGTCATAAGATTGTTCTCTATTGTTTGTGAATTTAATCTATCTCGTGGTTCTTCTAGTCCACTTAATGATATATCATTTCCTAGTAATAGAGGAGATTAGTATCTTGTTGCAACAGCTGCTTCAGTTAGATCAAGGATTTTAACTTTTGTGTTGGAACTCATTACTTGGATTAGCTTGTTTTATTGTCATGGGTGATATATTGGTAGGCGTTAGTCAATGAAATATTTAAAAAGTTTTAATTGACTTAATTAATTATTATAACATTTTTTTATTAATATAATATCATGTCAAGTTCTAAAGGTAGTATTGACAATGGGGGAGTGAGAAGGTTTGAAGCGTTTAGCCGTGGCGGTTTACACAGGTGAAATTTATCATTTCGCTCGCCGAATGACACATGAAACACTCAACATTAGCACAAATATTGAAGTGTGAGAAGAGAAGGAAAAAGAAGTAAAGAAGAAAATTGAAGGAGAGGAGAGGAGAGGAGAGGAAGAAGTTACTCGAGAGAGGATGCAATCACGACGAGTGTTGCGACTGTTATAGGCAACATGCATGATAGGGGGTTCGGCCAACAAGCAGTTGTGCCAGCGCTGGGCAAATGAGATCAGAGAGGGAAAAAGAAAAGAGAAATAACCTAATTAAATAACTAAATAATTCCTATTCTTATAAAATATAACTAACCTAATTAAATACAGTAATCTAGACTATTTTGTATATAAACCTGGTTTAGTTTTAAATATTTTTGCTAATCTGGTATATTTTTGCAGAAACTGGTTTAGTTTTAAATAAACCAAAATAAATCCAAATTGAGTGCAGATTGAACCACTTAATCTTAATCATTATATCTAATTGATAAACTTTATTTCACAGTAAAGTAACTTTCACTCTACTATAAAACTAAAAATATTAATTTTATTTAGCTTAATTAGTTAATTAATTTTTTAAAAATAGTTTAATATATTAAAATTTAAATAGGATAAAATTTGGTATCCAATATTGGCGAAGATTCTTTTGTGTTCTAATTTTTGTAGAGGGATTATGCGAACAAACAATAACAAAACTATAGTTCCATCTGATCATGTTGTGTTTCTTGTCCTCTATGTCTTCTCTAAGTTTTTCTTTGACTACTGACATGTAGTTATAGTTCCACAAGTCACTTTAATTAAATTAAAAATAATTCATTTAATTTTTTTCACTTTTTTTTTTCAATTTGTTTGAATTGAATATCATTTTTGATTGTATTGCAATAGATGTGAACCGACAAGATTAAATTTTTAAAGAAAACTTTATTTTCAAATTCAAATATGACTTTTTATAAAATTATTTTAAATCTGAAAATTTAAAATTAGAATAATCTGAGTCCAAATTGAGTGTCATATAATTCTTTAGGAATTTCTTAATAATAACATTAATCTAGTTTAATCCTAAAATACAATATGTTAAATCTTAAAATTTAAAATATCTCTTTTCCCATCCATTCTAATAATTATAAGTACGTAGAATGCACAAAATTAAATTACTATTAAATGATAAAATTTTAAGTTATTTCACCCATAGTTATTTAAGATATGAGACACCCAAAAGTACATAGGTGTTGTGGGGCTTGAAGTACAAGGCGCAAGGTGAGACACACACCTTACCGAAGTAACATGCTCTTAGTTTATATATTTACAAATCAAACATATATAGAGAATTTTTGCCAAAATATTTTACTCACAAAACTATAGTTCATAAAATATTAAACAGTAGTGTAAATATAAAATTCAAAACTATAGTCCATAAAATATTAAACAGTAATGTAAATATAAAATTCACTAGAAATAAATATGTTAATGCATCATTCAAATTAAAAAAACTTCAAATATCTAAATCATCAAAGTCTTCATCATCTTTCTCAATTATATCATTATCATCATCACCAGACAGATTTGTATAGTTGAATTTTCATCGTTTTCCTCCAGACGAATTTCTTCTTCCTCTTGTCAATAAGTTAACTTGTAGAAGATCATCTCTTAGTTCCTTTTGATGTATTTGCACTTCTTTTGAAGAAGATGAAATTGGAAACCTAAACCTATATGCATCTTCATTAACTCCAAAAGCTCGTGTAATTTCACTCCAAGTCAAATTGTCAGAATCAAACACTAAATCATTTTCTTCATTAGTGTTATCATTCAATCCTCCATCAACCATTTATTGTTATCGTCTATCTCATCAAAAGAAATAGAATCGACAATGCCATTTATATCATATCGACGCCTCAAAACTTTATTATACTTAATAAAACTAAATTATTTAGTCTTTTTTGCTTTAACATGTTTCTTCTTTTGAAATGAAACTTCACACAATGAAAAATTATTTTAATTTTATTTTTTTATAATAGATTTATTTAATAATTCCTTAAATATTTATACATATATGTTAAAAAACACTCTAGTTTCAGTCTATGTAGCACGGATACTCCTGGAAATGAGTTTTTTGAAGTATCGGCCACGGATACGACACGGATACGATACGCAAATACGCGTATTGGATACGGCCAAAATCGTGTCGTTGACTTTTTTGAGATTAGACCGGGAGGATACGTTTTGGACACGGCAAGGATACGACCAAGATAATTTTTTGAGAAATATTTGAGTAAAATTATAAATATTTAAAATTTTTAGGGGTTAATTGAAAATCTTGAAAGTATTTAACTTTAATTAGAAAACTAATTAATTAAAAAAATAAAAGCAATACAAAACCTAATTGCCTGATTGCTCTACCGCCTGACACCTTTTTAAGAAGGATTTGGGCTATTTGGTGCTCTATATTTTGTACATAAGATATTATGATTGATGAAATGTGGCTTTCCATCTCTATAATTTTCAAATTTCAATACTATATATGATTGTCGTATCCTAGCCGTATCGTATCTTATATTTTCAAAATTTACCGTATCGTCGTATCGTATTGTATTTGATACGATACCCGTATCCGTATCCGTGCAACATAGGTTTCAGTCAAAAGCAGCGAAATAAGTGTCGCATGCATGCTACATAATTTAATTAAAAGGGCAATTAAAGGCATGAATTGAGCTTTAAAAAGTTTTTTTTTGAACGTGATTTGCATTTGTATGTCTTGCTTCAACGAGGCGAGAAAAATTGCACCTTAAGCACGTTTGTTGCTTCTCACAAGGCACATGCTTAAGGTGCATAGGCGTAAGAGGCTCACTTGGCTACGCCTTGCGCCTAGGCACAGTCAGGCGAGCGCCTTTGATAACTATGATTTCACCAAATTAATACAATAACAACCAAGCCTTATCCCACTAACTGGAGCATCTATTAACCGTCACGTACATGCCCGTACCATCTTAAACGTATCTCCCAGAGTTTTTCCTCAATAGGTATAACTCAACTTGCTCTCTAACATTTTCATTTCTTATCTTGTCCATCCTTTATGTCCGCACATCTATCTTAACATCCACATCTTTACAACTTTCATTTTTTGCTCATGTGCTCGAGTCATAGTCTAACATTCAACTCCATATAATATAGTAGGTCTAATCGTCATTTTGTAAAACTTTCCTTTAGTCTGAGGTACTTTACGATCACAATGAACACCTGACTCTATTTCATTTCAACCATCCTATTTGTATTCTATGTAAGACATATCTTTCAATCCTCTATTTTTTTACAAAAATGGTCCTAAATACTTAAAGCTTTCACTTATAAAAATGATCCTAAATACTTAAAGTTCTTAGTCATTTTTTTTTCTTAACAATTGTCTCATTATGTCTAATATTACCAAACTTAAATTCTATATATTTCATCTTTACTCTACTAAGCCTAAAACCTTTCACTTTTATCGTTTTCTGAGTTTAACATTTACTCCTTTACATGTCTCATTAACCAAAAGAATATCACTTGCAAACAATAAGCTCCACGGTACCGTATCGTGGATGTATCCAGTGAGTTTGCTCATTATTAGTGCAAAAAGTTAGGGACTTAGAGTTGGTGCTTGATGTAATTCTATCTTTATTGGAAATGCTTCAATTAGTCCGCTTGAAGTCTTTACTCTAGTTGCATTCTCGTACATATCTCTAATTTGTTTAATATATGTTACGCTAACCCCTCTCTTTTCTAGAATTTTCCATATTAATTTCTTTGAGATTTTGTTATAAGTGTTTTTTAGTTCAATGAATACCATATGTAATTCTTGCTTTTAATCTCAATATTTTTCGACTGAAAAGATGTATAGCCTATTGTCGACCTTTCATGCATAAATCCAAATTGATTTTAGATTAGTCTCACTACTTAGTAGTTTTTATATTATTCTTTCCTAAAGTTTCATAGTATGACGCATTTGTTTAATACTTCTATAGTTTATTCAATTTTATATCTTTCCTTTGTTCTTATATAAGACAACTAAGTACTTACCCTCCCCTGATCATACATTTTTTTTCGTTTTCAATTTCAAATAAATAACTTTGTAAGTCATTCAATACCTTATTTTTCTAGACATTTCCATGCTTCTATTGGAATATAGGTTCGACCACTTTTCCATTTCCCATCTCATTTAAAACGTATTCTACTTCTGAAGTTTAAATTCTATGATAAAAATTTAAATTTCTATATTTACCTACTTAAATTACCTAAGTTAAGTTGTTTACCTAAACCTTCATTAAAAAGTTGATGAAAATAACTCTTCCATCGCTTTTTTATTTCCTCTTCATTTATTAGTATCTTATTATTTGGATAAGAATATCTTTTTTTACTCTCGGTTTAACTATTCTATAAATAATTTTTTTCCCCTTCTTTTGTATCCAATTTTTTGTATAAGCATTTATAGGTTTTATTTTTTGATTCGTTCACTGCTTCTTAGTCTCTTTCTCAACTATTGTATAATTTATTAAGTTTTCCTCGTACTAGCCTATAATACCTTATAGACTATTCTTTTTTTC
Source organism: Boesenbergia rotunda (assembly GCA_024364735.1). Classification (NCBI taxonomy): domain Eukaryota; kingdom Viridiplantae; phylum Streptophyta; class Magnoliopsida; order Zingiberales; family Zingiberaceae; genus Boesenbergia; species Boesenbergia rotunda. The sequence goes on from JAGFNQ010006679.1 coordinate 63,984, forward strand.
TTCACTTTCTTTTGTACTTTCTCATTCCACCATCAAGATTATTTACTTGATGGTGCATGACCCGTTGACTCATAGAGTATACTTTTAGCTATTATTTTTAACTTGGATATCATCTTATCTCATATCGTATTCGTAATACTTGTTCTCTCTTACCCTCTCTTAGATATGTTTTGTTTCCTATCCTTTAACTTCCACTATTTAATTTTAGAAGTCGTGCAAATTTGTCTTTTATTGATACTAAGCTTGAGGCGCATATCCAACACTACTAATCTATGTTCAGTATTAAGTTTTCTCTAGGGATGACCTCACAATCTTTATAAATCTTTCTATCATCCTTTCTAACTATAAGAAAATCAATTTATGACTTATTGTTCTCATTTTTGATCGTGTTCAAGTGTTCTTCTCTTTTCTTGAGAAACGTATTTATTAGTATAGGGTCATATGTTATCGCAAAATACAATATAATTTTTCGTTTTTCATTTCTTGTTCTAAACATATAACCCCTCACGCACCCTATCATACTCTTTTTTTTTTCTTTTTTCATTTTGACATGCCCATTTAGATGTCTTCCTATTAAAATCATTTCGATTGGCGGAATGTTTTATAATATCTCATCTAAGTCATCCCAAACTTAGATTTGGTGTTTTCATCTAATGGTACTTGAGATGCATATATGCTAATTAGATTAATACTTTCTTTCGCTACACTATCTTGAGAGCTATAATTCTATCTTTCTTTTAAACTACTATTTTATTCTTTAGCGAATCATCTACAATAATACTTATTTTATTTCTTGTTTTACTCGTATATCATAACTTAAAATTCGAATTCTATATCATTATTGCCTTTTCTCCTATCCATTTTGTCTCTTGTATACTGAATATTAATTCTTCTGCTAATCATTGTATCTACTACCTTCATGGATTCACTAGTGAGCGTTTTTAGATTCCATGTTCCAAGTCTTAGACAACTAGTTTTCCTATAATATTTATTCTTAGCCAACCTATAGTGTGAGAACTTTTGTATATTTAATATTACATTCAAGGTGTCATGAAGATGTAGCAGTCCTTGTCAAGACGTTACAGTCGAACCTTGCAATGCGTTTCACTAGTCGGGTACATGAGGCTCTTGCCAATGCGAGATCCCGAGAAAGGATCATACCACATTGGGTTAGTTGTACCACAACCTTATCTTGCATTTTTGCAAGAGGCTGTTTCGCGAACTCAAGACAACAAGTTTACCATTGCGCCAAGGCTTTCTTCATTTTTTTTTGGGTATACTATAAGCGTAAATTTTTATAAAATAAAAGAAGTATATCGGTGAACAAGCGATTAGAGTAAAAGATTAAAATAAAATTGATACAAACATTTTTATCTGAAAACTAAGGTGATCAAATGAATTATTGAGTAAATAATTACTATAAAAAGTTAATTAAAAATTATAAATTACATTAAGCAAAATGAATTTTGTTATTATTAATAATTCAATTAATTAATAATTAGAATCCTACCAGCACTACACATATCTCCGACATGGCTTGAGAATTTAAATCTTAATTATACCCATTTTTGCAACTCATTTTTTTTTTCTGTTTTTACCACCTCTTTGGGTTTTCTTATGCTTAACCAAAATGGTTGAAATATTACAAATTCTGAGTAGTAAATTTCAATGATGGGATGCATTGATTGGGTTGCTGACTTATGTTGCCTAAAACGAGCGATTTTACTGTTTTGGGCATGTGTATCAATACTTGTTTAGCACCAACATTGACAGAGCCTTGGCAAAAGTTGCCTCGTGAAAGCCTCCGCGAGTTTGTGGCAACCTCACTACAACCTCCGTGAGGCTGTTGCGTCCTTGTGGCGATTTCATAGAGGCCTCTGCAAGGTCGCGAGATTTGCAAACTCGCGATGACTTTGTTGAGGCCTCCGTGATTTCTCAACGGCTTTATAGAGGCCTTTGCAAGGCCGCGAGCCGCCACGGCCTTGCAGAGGCCTTCGTGCCTGTGACCAATTTTTTATTTTATTTTTATTATTTTTAATTGAGGTCATAATTAGCTTTTTCTTTTCTTTCTATCCTATTTTATCATAATAGGATATTTATATAGTTTAAAGTTTAGGATTTAGAGCTCTTATTTTTTTTTCTCTTTCATTTTTTATTATTTTTTTATCAATTATTTTTTTTCCTTTCAATAATTTCTTTTTTTCATTTGTTTCTTTTCCTCCATCTGCTGACAAAATAAAAAACAAAGACTAAGGATTGTTACATAAACTAAGGAAAAAAATCCCTTTAATGATGAAGGTGGAGACAAATTATTAGAAAAAGTATTTATAACAATCAAATACTAATAAAAATATTTTTAAATTAATAAAAGGGTAACCTGGTTCATGGAGCTCCCGCCATGCGGGATCTAAGGGAAGGGTCTGTTGTACTCAGCTTTACCCTACTTTGTAAGAGGCTGTTTCCAGGACATATTTTTAAATTAATATATTTTATATTTAAAAATGCACTAACGGCACAACATGATACAATACCGAAACCCATATAGTCATAAATCGAAACTCTTGTATGACTCGAAAATTTTCAACCTTTACCTTGTGTTTTTTACTATTACAATTTTTTTATCCATTATCTCCTGGAACTTGATATGCCTTCCTGGTCAGATGAAAACCTGAAAAATAGTTCGCTATCCCCTACCAACTAAGGCCGTGGCTACCAGGGTTGGACCAATGGCCACACAAATTAATCAAAATTAGAATTTACTATTGCAATCCTAAATCTTTAAGCTAGCCATCAGTGTCACGACCTTAGATCTGCTGGATTGAATCAGCGGATTTATACCAACCAGAAAGAAATCTTAAATTTATGAAGTCTAATAAATTATGCTGGGTCAATACTAAAGGCGTTGATTATACATTGTAAATTTGAATGTATTGATAAATTCCTTTTATATTGTGCTGAAACTTTTATATTTCCCTTCACTCTTGCTCCTACCTGTATCTCCCTTCTATTCCTTGCTTTTTCTTAGGTTTGCCACCAAATAAGGTTTATGAGAGTTTATCACAATTTGGTGATTTTTCATGTATTTGTTTTCACCGCTCTTGATCCAGTTCTTTGTTTTTCATATTTCTTGGTCATTGTTAAATATTGTTTGTTCATGTTTCTTTGTCATTCTCAAATAGCATATTTTTGGCATACCATTCTATCTTCCATGAAATCAATCTATCAACGTTAAATTTCTGACCAATTTTAGCTCTATTTCTGAAAATTTGCTAAAATTGGATGAGCCTCGAATGACAATCAATAAAAAGAGATTATCAACATCCTTCATATGTTATTCATCATTGTTTCAGAATTAAAATTGATGCCTTTGTTTCTATGAAGTTATGAGATAACTGGCATGAACATGGACTTGTGATAAAATCACTGAGACAACATTTTTGCTCGCGACATAACCTGATTGTGCTAGTGGACTGATGCACTCTTTTGGAGGTTTATCTTCTTATATTGTGTTTATACACAAAGGATATCAAGGGAATGGTTGCCTGTGATGTTTCTTTTTTAGGGCATTCTTTAATTAAAATTTTGTTCATTAAAATGGATAAAAATGATTGGTTCAATTGTCCACCTTTTATCCTTTAGATTCAATGAACATGATTGTTTGTTTTTATTATGATGTGTTGTTGTAGAATTAATTCCCTTCATAAGATTTAGATTCTTAAAACCTACCAATGCCAATCCCTAGCCCGGATGAAAAAGGATGAGGGTTGTACGTTAGGTTGTCTACTAGCGTGGACGTACATACAAATGTTCAATAATGGATCCATCAAAATATTCTGCTAATACTAGGTTATTCCCTGGAAGGAAAGGGTTGCAGGATTCGACTGTAACATCTTGGCAAGGATCACTATATCTCCATGAGAACTTGAGTGTAGTGTTAAATATGCAAAAGCTCTCACAACATAGGTTGGATAAGAATAACTATTATAGGAAAGTTAATTGTTTAAGATTTGGAACATGAAATTTAGGAACACTCACTTGTAAAACAATTAAGTTATTAGGAGAAGAATTAGTATTTTATGTGTGGAAGAGACAAAATGAGTAGGAGAGAAACAAAATGATAGAGAATTTAGATTTTAAGTTATGGTACACAAGAAAGAGAAATAAAAAATGGATAGGTATTGTTGTGCATACTTTGCTAAAGGATGTAGTAGGAGTATTTAGAAAGGGATAACATTATAGCTTTCAAGATAATTGTGACAAAATAAACTATTAATGTAATTAGTATATATGTACTTCAAATAGGAGTAGATGAATGAAAATGCAAAAGATTCGAAAGATAATGATATGATTATTCCTGAATCGATCATTCAAATTCAATCTATGAATTGGATAAATTTTTTATTCATAGAAAATGAAATGAAAGATCTTGCTGATAAGACAATCATAATCAGGAATCAAATTACAAGAAATCGCAAAAGGAAAATCTAGATTTTGGGACGACCTAAATGAGGTATTAGACAATATTCTGTCAACCGAAATGATTTAGTAAGAGGATATCTAAATGGGCATATAGGGTAAAAATGAGAATATGATAAAGTGCATGAGTTTATGGATTTAGAACGAGAAATGAAGAAGGGAAAATTATATTGAAATTTATGATAGTATATTACCTTATCGCTAATATGTTTTTTAAGGAAAGAAAAAAACATTTGGTTTCGTTTAAAAATGGGAATAATAAGTTGCAAATGACTTTTTTTTATTAGGAAGAAGGATAGAAAGATTTGTAAAAACTATAAGATCATCTCTGGAGAAACTTTAACTACCCAACATAGATTAGTAGTGTTAGATATACGCCTCAAGCATAATATTAATAGAAGAAAAATATGCACGACTCCCAAATTTATGTTGTGGAAGTTAAAAAATGGAAAGTAAAATATATTTATGGAGAGGATAAGAGTACAAAGATTAGGAGAAATATACTCTAATAGCATATATGATAAGATACCATTAAAATTGAAAATATTAGCTAAGAGTATATTCGGTGAGTCAAAGGGACGTGCACTACTAAGCAAGGTTTAAAATCTCGACCTGTGCTGAGGTTTTGGTCCTAGACCGGAACAGTATGGTTTCGGTATCGTATCGTGCCGTGTCGATATGATTTCGGTATTTTTTAAATATAAAATATGTTAACTAAAGAAATTAATTTAAATATTTTAAAAAATAAATATAAAAAAATTAAAATTAAAATTTTAATATATATAATTAATGAGATAATTTTTCTTGAATTTAATTAAGTCCATTTAAATTGTCTAGGAGATGATTGAATTTATTAACCTAACTGATTTAATTAAAACCTAAGTTCAACTTTTCCCTTCTCCTTCATTCCGGTTTGTGTGCTTCTCTTCTCCTCCTTTGTTTGCGAATTCCTGTTCTTCTCATTCCTATTCGCCAAGCGTGAGGCGTCCTCGACAATCACGAGGCCCACAGGAGGCGTCCTAGGTTCTTCGTGTTCGCGCGTTCCTCTTCTCCTTCCTGTTTGCATGTTCCTCTTCTTCTTCCTATTCGCATTGCCAACGACAATCGCTGGTCCCGTGGCACGTCCTTGATGGACGCGAGGCCCAAGAGGTGTCCTCTACTGCTGCGAAGCCGGTGCGAGTCGTCCTCGATGGCTACGAGGCCCGTAGGAGTTGTCCTTTGCAGTGTGGTACTTCGGGCTTGTCGGTGATGGTCGACGGGCGGAACACAATATTTCGCCAGTAGCGGCCGAGACGATACGAAGTTTTATTCCTTGCTACTAAGTAAAGAATCTTGGTGGTAGAATAAAAATGTATAGGCGAAAGTGAAGAAAAAACGAACATCGTACAAAGTATTATACATTTGTAAGTACGAAGAAAACTTTAAAAAGGATAAAAGAAGCCAAGAAAGCCGTGAATAAACTAAAAATGAAAATTTTGAACGCTTATATCGAAAATTGGATACAAAAGAAGGGGAAAAAGATATTTACAAAATAACTAAAGCGAGAGAGGAAAATAAGAGTTTTTTTAAAATAAATGTATTAAAGATGAATGCAATATGGTATTATTAACTGATGTGGAAATAAAAGACTGATAAAAGAGATAGTTTCATCAATTTTTTAATGAAGGTTTTGGTGATCAACTTTTCTCATTTTACTAGAACCACCTAATTACTCTTAAAATATTTTCAAGTATTTGTTTATTTTGTTCATTTTAGTAATTCCATAAGGCTTTCTCTAGATGATTTGTACCACAAATCTATAGAACCTATTTCAGCCTAAGAAAGACACATTAGTCACCCAAGAATCTCTTCTTATTCTTTATTCAATTAATTATATCTTCATTTGTATGCCCTTGCTGGATGGTAGGTTTGAAATATCTGAACTCATAGGGATTTCTTGTCCATCTATTCTAATAATTCAATTATGTTTCACTTGTACGACTTTTATTCTCTTTATCTCAAAATCTTTTTGAAGTTTAATTTCACAATTCAAGTTACATATTTCATCTAATTAAATTCATTAATTAACGCAATATAAATTGGAAATAATAAACACCATAAAGGCTTATCATATGCTTTAAACTTTGTTATGCTTTAAAGCTTATTAGCTGTTTTGCACATCTTTTGGCATGTCTAAAAAAATTTCATCTGAAAAATTGCTACACCAATTGCAGGACGCATTATCAACACCGTGGCGGAATCTTCCTAGGAAAATGAGCAAATTGTACTTTGCTTTGAGAGGTTTGTCTAATGACCACAATTTTTTTTAAAAAAGTTCAGATTTCATCCTGTTTCTGCTTTTTTTCTACAAATAAGTCAATTATTATTATTATTATTATTTGTCATGCAGTAATAGAAAGGTTTGAGTTATCTGAAGGGCGTACTCCCGGTGAATTGTCTAGTTCTGATTTTCCTGCTATTCTGAAGCTGAGGAAAGAACTATGTGATGCTCAGGTAGCCTTGTCTTAATTTTAGGTATGTACAGATTCTTGAACATTTGTTTGATTTCCTTTCTTCTGATTGCTTTGTAGTCCTTGAATGAGTCGCATGTGCCAGAAAAACTCTTTGAGAGAATACTACACGCAGGGAGTAAATTACACCCACCTATATGTGCTATACTTGGTGGAATTCTTGGCCAGGTGCATTAAGTTTTTTTAAGCTGTAATTTTCTGCTAGTTTATTAAGCTTCAGTTGATTATCCTTTAATTTTGTTTTATAAATAAAATAACATTCTACGAAGTTAGATCCATCTGCATGAGATAAATAAATTCCACTTCACAAAGAAACACAATTTTTTTCTGCATTATAATTTGATATACAGTTGTAAAAATAAACAGGAAATCAAATGAGATGAGCTCCATATCACTATAAAAATTATTAGTACATAGTTAAATATAAACAACTGTAAAAAGATTAATTTACTAGAATGTCTCAAATAAGATTGGTATAAAATTAGATTAATCAACTTGCAATTATATTTCAAATGGAAGATTTTAGAAGTTCTTTGGGTTGTATTTATTATTAGGGTAGGGTAAAACATGAAAAAAAATCTTTATCATAAATTTAATTATTTGAAACTGCAAATGAATAATTTTGACATTTCAAAGCATATGAGAAATTGACTTGTATCTTCTAATTTTTCCGATCTGCTGATTTCAAATAATCGGCTGCTTGAATTGGCTTTTACTTTTTTTTTTTTTGCATATCCAATCTATGAATCAATGTATTACTAACCTGATCTGACCCAGAGGGGTGCTTTGGCTTTTTTGGTCCAACTGGGGGATCAAAGGAGCAGCTCACTGCTCACTATCTAAATCCATAACTACTTGTCTCACATTTGTAGTTCTAGATGTAAGGTTCTATATTTTTCTTTCCCTAGTTATGACTCAACTTGCTGAATAGTTAGAAGAACTCCTCAGTCCTATTTGCCACATACTAAATTCACTTGCCAGAGGGCTACTGTTGATAATGAACAACGGGGAAGCAATATTTTATAGGGGCAACACAAGAAAATACCTTGGCAGTTGCAAGAGATCACTCTGCTACAAATAATGTGCAGCGAGAATCCAAGAGTAGAAAGGCAACAGCATCAATTCCCAAGGTTGCTCTGATCAGATGTGAGAGGAGATGAGGCTGTTTTTTTTTAAAGGGAAAAGGATCTTGTTACATGTGGGTCGCTGCTTATGACTGAACAGATGACAAGGGAAGAGTAGGCAGCATGCAAGTGAGAGAGACATGGATACTAGGCTGGAGGTGTGGTCAAGAAAACATGGGCAAAGGGGAAGCTCAGCAGCTTGTGTGCTTGACGGATAGGGGATGGGCCTGTAAACTCAAAGTTGTGCATTAGGCTAATTTTGCACTGTCTGAACCATAACATCATCAAGTTTAGTCTGATTAGACCCCCATTTTAGATCAATGCGAGCGCAAATCATTGCCCACCTTAACTAAGCCTAAATCAGATACAAACAAAACATCTTCATATATCAGTTCAGCTATAAAGATCACCTAGTTACAACTGTTTATCCTAATCTAATTCTAACCATGATTAGCCTAGCATATTTATGTAAGCATCCAATAAATATTCTAGTTAAGCGATTGAGACCATGGAAAATATGCACATTCATAGAGGGAGGGGAGACTAAAGAAGACTTGATTAATAACGATAAAACAGGATAAAATTCATTTAATTGTAAATGAGGTTATTGTAGAGTATCCAACCCAATGACGTAGGAGGATCTACATAACCATCTCACTTAGTAGGATAAAGACTTGGTTTTTGTATTAATTTTACTTTTAATCAACTTTTTTTTATATGGATTTGCAAGTTTTGGGAAGCATATCTAGCATATGATCGTGTCATTGCATATGCATATGCATGTGCTATTTGCAGTCTCTGCACTGCAGATACATAATAAGTGTTCCATATTTTAGATATTATGTTACTTTTTCCATTATATATGCATAAAAATGTTTGACAAACAACATACAATGATTAACTAAAAAAATGTAAACAAGACCTAAGTTTCTAGCACTTACACAAAAACAAACCTGTATTGAATATAAAATGATAAAAAAATGATGTATTTGTGGAAGTACCACATATTTATATGTTGGTTTGGTTGCTTTATAGAAAAATGTGAATTCATTTCTTAAGATGTTTTCAGGCTGCTTTTTTTAGTAAAATGCGGGCTCATTTCGTAAAATGTTTTTGTGTAACAATTTAAGATGTTTTCAGACCTTATTCTGCCACTTAGGAACTAATATGTTAGTATCTTGTTTTCTAAACATATGGTTTCAAAATCGTTACATTACGCTTTTACAACATTTTCTATATTTTATTAATTTAATCATAAAATCATTTATTCCAATTCTGTATTATGATTTTACCTTGATTTCATTCTTCTTCATCAAGCATATGAACTTACGGTTTTAAAATCTTTTATTACACTTTAAAAAAATTTTAAGTATGAAACTATTTGTTTTGATGGATTTAACACACTATTTTTGATTGAAAAATATGCATCTTTTTTGCATTATGTCTAGTAAAATTGATATAAGTTTTAATTAGTTAAATTTTTAGTCTGTTTCCTATTTTAATTGCATTATTATGCAACTCTTAAATTTGGGGAGTTTATTTTAGTTGCCCGCCATACGGTCTGATGGGGGGGGGGTTTGAATTTCTTATGATAATATAGGTTCATTGGTGTCTTTTGGGGCAATTTTCAACACAGGAATGAAACCTGAGAAAAGTAATTAACTGGGTCTTTTGGGCAATTGCTGTCTTCATTGTCTTTCAAAAATTTTCTCATGCAGGCTTTATTTTGATTGTCAAGCTTGAATAGAATCTCATTGTCTGCAAACTGAGTTGTTTCCTTGTGCTGCTACTAGGAAGTGATTAAGGCAATATCAGGCAAAGGTGATCCTCTCAAAAACTTTTTCTATTTTGATACTGCGGATGGAAAAGGGGTAATAGAAGACATCTCTTAAACTTGTCCAAGTTGATCCCTTTTGAGTTATTGCTGCTAGAACAAGAGAATTGTATGCTTAGTGTAACATATTGGATGCCTCAGTGCTCTAATTTATTGTTCGTGTCATATGAATCGTATCCTCTATTCTCCCCATTTCACTAGCTATACTACCCTAGTTGTACTATGTTTTTGATAATTTTGTAAACATTACTGGTGGACATGCTTGATCATAGGAGCATTTTGTAAACATGGGTACATCTTGTGTTTCCTGAGGTGCCTGCTATTGAGTTCGTATGGATCCTGAGTTGCAAAAACATTATCATGGGAGTTTGTTTATCATAGGCAAATTCAAGCATAGAAGTATGAGAAAATTATCGAGGAATGATTGATTGATGTTGAGTCCTGGAGTCAAGCCACTTTTATAGGGTTTTTACTGTCGACAGATAAAGCCTTTTCAGTTGACCGATACACAGTTTATCCTGCTCCATCTGCTGATCATATCGATTTTGTGGTTGCCCGTTTAACAATAAGGTCGATCGATGTTCATGTTAACTTTTCCGTTCATATTCATTTGCTGATCGGATCTATTCAATAGCATTCGATTGCTTGATCCTCCACCACATACTATCTCGCACCGTATCCCCTGCCACATCAGTTGTTTGAAGCTTATCCTTTATCACGTCAACCACTTCAAAGCCTCATTTGCCAACTCATTGATAAAAATTATTTGGCCCGACCATATTTCTTTTTTGGTTGCCCAAATTCCTATTTTTCGCAAGTAAAAATGCTTCTCATAACCTTATTTCATATGGACTTCTCTTGAATTTACCTTAGTTTTTTTATTGACAAAACGTTTTGATTTTGCCTTGCTTCTCCTTATACATTAAGATTTTTTTTTACTTAATGTTCGAACATACTGACCCATCAAGTCTTTTTGGCATATGTTTGATTCAATCTATCTAGTTTTTTTCTGTTAGGTGTCCAATCATTTGATTTACTAAGACTTTTTCTTCTGCAAGTGTTCGGTCTTCCTATTCATTAGGGCTTTTCCTGTTAAATGCCTTGCACATTCAATATTCAAATTAGATGTCTAATTTTAAATTCTTTATCATACATAAAAATACAAATTCGATTATATGATACCATCTGCACCATCACTACTTAACTCAAACTTGATTTGCTCTAGCAATTTAGGTAGAGCAAACACTTGATCATTTAATCAGCTTATGAAGCTCACTTATTCATAATATATTAGTATTTAAAAAATTATATAGAATAAAAATACATATTATTTTAAAATAAAGAATAGCTATTTAGAATATAAAAAAGTTATTCCTTTAATTGAAGAAACAACATTATAAGAGAATTAATATATCAAATTTATATTTGCAATTAAATATAAAAATGTTAATTTTATTAACCACATAATGGTTCGGTCGACTTCGCATCAATCTCACATCAATCCAATCATCAATAAAAGCAATTGGATCTTTTCTTCAATTATAGGTTTCGTGACAATTCAAATCTCTGTAGTTAATGTGTGAGCTATATTATTATGTCATATCATTATGAAATAAGTTAATTATATTATTTTTAATTTATTTTTATATTAAATTATATATTTTTTCTATTTATTTTCATTAAATTATTTTTTTAATTTATAAAAATTCATTTATATTAAATTATATTCTTTCCTATTCTTTCTTATTTATTTTCATATTAAATTATATTTTTTAATATTTATTTTTATATTAAAATAATTTTTTAATTTATAAAAAATATTCTAACTAGTTAAATTTTAACCATTTAAAATTATCATTATTAAAAAATAACAACAAAAAGCACCTAATTATCCTAATTTCTGAGACAATGACGTGATCCCTATTAGGGCTATCTCCGATCATTAAAATTTTAAATAAGTTTTTTTATAATATTAATATACCATATCAACATTATAAAAATTTATTAAAATAACTCCAATAATTTTAAAAACAAAAAATAGATTTGAATTTTCACCCTGTTCTTAAATTACAAATCTCAAATTTCACTTCTATAATAATTAATTTTTTTTTCAAGTTTTTTGATTTTATAAACTTGTCGAAAATTTTTTTATTCAATTTTTTTTTATAAACTGATCAAAATTTTGTATTGGAGATGATTCTTAACTACAATCGAACCCAAATCTCTATGCATCATCATTACTGCCCCACTAAACAATGATAAAGACAGTAATTAACAACCACTGTTGTTTTTGGTCGTATGCCACACGCGATTAAGAAGCAATCTCAAACAAGATATAGTTTAAACTCATTAATTTAACACCCCACACTCCAAAATAAAAAGACTAATTTTTCTTAATGATACTTATCTGTATGTTTATTATTATTTTTTGGTGAGAGTACAAGTATAAAACTCTAATAAAAATTATCTGTAGATTAAATGGGACTTAAGAGAGGATTAAAATGAACAAAGAAATCACAAATATACTTTAAAATGATACTGAGATTCAAGAAAACCCCATAAATAGACCTGGCATTTGCCCAAAAGAAAGTTTAATTAATATTTACATCGATCAGTACACCTTAGAGAAGAGAGCCCTGAGGCTTAAAAGTCCACCTCCGCTGCCTCCACCGGGGTTCTCTCATGCGCCGTCACCGCCATTCATATCGTTAACCGTGCAGCTTTGATGTCCGCCCGATGCACGTATTCACCTTCATGTTCAGCGCCCGTACGCCGGCGCCGGCATGCGTCTTCCTGCCACTGGTGGCGGCGTTATCTCTCTCCCTGTGCTCGGGCCGCCTGATCTGCCAAACAGGGCTGGCCCGGCCTACCTGGACGCCTCCTGCCCGCCCCGGCGCCACCGCGGCGTGGTGGTGCTTCGTCGACTCCCCTCGCGAGTTGCTCCTGGAGCAGGGGGCGCTGCTCACCCTGCGACCGGAGGTCGACAACCGAGCACGAGCGGCGCTACCGGAGGACCGGCTCCGTGAAAAGGGCCAGATGTTGATATTGAGCTCCGCGGCGGCGGCGGCGCCGTCTCCGCCGTTCCTCTCCTTGCGCCGACCCTTCTCCTCGGCCGGCTTCTTCTCGCCGACCTGGAAAATGTCCTTCCACCGCTTCGATCCAGTGGTCGGGGAGTACGAGATGGAGGCCGTTAAGTCGGTGGAACGCTCCATCGGAGCAAGGGAAGGCAGATCCAGCTCAGGCTCAGGCTCAGGCTCAAGTTTGGATTTGGAACAGGGTGGGGCGTCAGTGTCGGCATGAGGGTGAGGTCGGAGTGAGAGTCGGTGCAGAGGGATGATAACTCCGTCTGCAAAGAGTTCATCGGCAGTGAGGAGCTGCGCTGGCGGTTCACCTACCGCCCAGAACTCAAACTCCGGAGAGGAGGCAGAGAAGCTGCTGCTTCGTCTCGAGCTTTCGCCCATGAACGCATCCGGAAAATCAAAGAGAAGGATTGACTTCGGTTGGAAATAACAATATATAAGGATAGCAGTTTTATACATTATGTATATTATAATTAGAAAAAAAGGTACAAATATTGCGTTGTTATATATTTTTTTTAATCGATGTATCTAATTGTTTGGATTTGTTAATTTTAGGTGGGATCGATCGAATCTCACGAGAGTTTCTATTGACAATTAGAGTACATTTGCAAGCGCAAATATTTCATCGCACAGTAATTTATCCCATCGGAGAAAATCACTTTGCAGATGGAACCGATTTAATCCGTTGAATCCTATAAAAATTTTTATATAAGCTCTCGTGAAAGTCCATCCAAATGATCAATATTTTTAAATGTGTCATATCATGAAAAGAAAAATTTAAAGAAAAAAAAAAAAATTATAATAAATCAAAAATGAAATATAAAAAGATCATAATATGGATTGCAATATTATATCAAAAACGCAAATCATTATTAGATGAACCAAAAAATTTTTAAACTTCAAGAAAGATTTTTTTTTTTTTTTTTTTTTTTTTTTTTTTTTTTTTTTTATTTTTTTTTTTTTTTTTTTTTTTTTTTTTTTTTTCTAAATGATATCTTTAGTCTATTATCTAGTACATTATGTCATTTTAATAGATATTTGATACTTTTTTTTTTTTTTTTTTTTTTTTTTTTTTTTTTTTTTTTCATCATTACAAATCATCGTAATGGATTCAAATATAAAAAAAAAAAAAAAAAAAAAAAAAAAAAAAAAAAAAATAAAAAAAAGACGCATCTTTAGTGAACTTCCTCTTATACTCCTCCCGGTAAGTACTGTCTTTCTCATTCTCTTTATCAGTAATGAATTCCGAGACATTTGAATATGCTTTTTCAGACTTTTCATTTTAAAATAATATATCATGGAATCGATTAAAAAATGTAAGGTCAGTTAAAAAAATATCTATTTAACGTGATTTCAAAAATATAAATTGATGATTTGAAGATTTCAAAAATATAAATTGATGATTTTAAATATTTGATTAATATAAATTAATATATGTAATAATATTTAATAAATATATTAATATATTTAAAAAACTATCAAAACACATAATTTTATATTCAAACGCAGGGCATAAAATCACGCTAAGAGGGCCTGAAGGCATCTGACTTCAGGCCCTAGGAGGGCCTGAAGTCAAATGACTTCAGGCTCTGCGTGCACTCAAAATTTTTTATTTTAAAAATATTTTTTATAATATTTAATCATGATTTATTAAATTAAATAAAAATATATTAATAGTTCTAGGATATGATATTTTTGATGTCCAAACTTCTAATGATTATAAATTATGTTGCAATATGAGTTTTTTAGGTCTATCAGTGAGTTTTCACCAAAACCCACTGATAGACCTAGGATATTTGAATTTCTCAAAATCCAGTATCAATAGTTAAAGTTGAGCTAGGAGATGATATTTTTGGTGTTCAAACTTCTAATGATTATAAATTATGTTGCAATAGGAGTTTTCTAGGATAAATCAGTGGGTTTCGGTGAAAACCCACTGATGGATCTAGGATACTTGGATTTCTCCATACTTGATATCTCTATTTAGAATTTACTTAGGAGATGCTATTTCTGATGTGCAAACTTAGTAACAATAATTTTCAGTTATATTCTCTAACCGTATCAGTTGGCACAGAAAGATGTATAAATATGACTGCATCTTGGGCACAAATACCTCTTTCAATATGATTTCAAAAATATAAAGAGATAATTTTTTATGTTTGATTAATATAAATTAATATAATAAATAATATTTAATAAATATATTAATATATAAAAAAACCTATTAAAAAATATTATTTCAGATTCAAATGCAGGGCCTGAAGTCACCCTAGGAGGCCCTGAAGTCATCTGACTTTAGGCCCACGCAGGGCCTGAAGTCAAATGACTTCAGGCCATGCTCCACTGATAGATTTCTGGAAGTCTGATTGACCATAAAAGGATAAGTTTAGTAAAGGTTACTATATAAGTCACATATGATTTATTGAAATAGGATCAACCAAAATGCTTGATAGAAAAAAAATGATGAATACTGTTAGTGAATAAAGGGCAGAGCAAATCGGAATCATGCGAGGAACTTAAGTTAAACCACTTACAATAGAAGAATTTCAACCCTATAAATAATTAATTCAATAAATCATGATTAAATATAAAAAAATATTTTTAAAATAAAAAAAATTTTGAGTGCACGCAGGGTCTGAAGTCATCTGACTTCAGGCCTTCCTAGGATGACTTCAGGCCCTGCGTTTGAATCTGAAATCACGTGTTTTGATAGATTTTTTATATATTAATATATTAATATATTTATTAATTATTATATTAATTTATATTAATCAAATATAAAAAAATTATCTCTTTATATTTTTGAAATCATGTTGAAAGAGATATTTGTGCCCAAGTTGCAGTCATATTTATACATCTTTCTGTGCCAACTGATACGGTTAGAGAACATAACTGAAAATTATTCGTACTAAATTTGCACATCAGAAATAACATCTCCTAAGTAAATTCTAAATAGAGATATTAATATGGAGAAATCCAAGTATCCTAGGTCCATCAGTGGGTTTTCACCGAAACCCACTGATGCATCCTAGAAAACTCCTATTCCAATATAATTTATAATCATTAGAAGTTTGGACACCAAAAATATCATCTCCTAGCTCAACTCTAACTATTGATATTGAGTTTCGAGAAATCCAAATATTCTAGGTCCATCAGATTTGGGTGAAAACTCACTGATATATCTAAAAATCTCTTATTGCAACATAATTTATAATCACTAAAAGTTTGGACACCAAAAATATCATCTCCTAGCTCAACTCTAACTATTAATACTGGGTTTTGAGAAATCCAAATATCCTAGGTCCATAAGTGGGTTTTGGTGAAAACCCACTGATAGACATAAAATCTCCTATTGTAACATAATTTATAATCATTAGAAGTTTGGACACCAAAGATACTATCTCCTAGAACTATTGATATTTTTATTTAATTTAATAAATCATGATTAAATATTATAAAAATATTTTTAAAATTAAAAAAATTTTGAGTGCACGCAGGGCCTGAAGTCATCTGACTTTAGGCCCTCCTAGCGTGATTTCAGATCCTGCGTTTGAATATGAAATTACGTATTTTGATAGGTCTTTTTATATATTAATATATTTATTAAATATTATTTAATATATTAATTTATATTAATCAAATATTAAAAATATCTGTTTATATTATTGAAATCACGTTGGAAGTGATGTTTTTTTAAGAGTTAATTGGAGAAAACTCCCCAATCCCAAATTAGTCTTTGCATGCACTCCCCACTTGATAAATTCTTTGCATTCACTCCCTGATGAATTGAGTATAAAAGAGTGAAAACTCAGTATATATTGTAAAGATTTAAGTATAAATTGTTTGAGATTGAGTACTAATTTAAAAAATTTGAGTACAAAGTTTCGGTGACCCCTCATGTGAAAATCTTGATGTGTGAGTATAAAACAGTGAAAACTCAGTATACATTATAAAGATTTGAGTATAAATTATTTGAGATTGAGTACTAATTTAAGAAATTTGAGTATAAAATTTAGGTGACCCCTCATATGAAAATCTTGATGTAGTGGATGCAACCTCACATACTCAAATTTCTGATTTTTATACTCAAATTGTTTCAAATAATACTCAATTTAAATAATTCATATTTAAATTTTGATAATGTATACTGAAATTTTTACTATATACTGAAACAATGTATACTCAAATTTTTTCAAATAATATTCAAATTTCTTAAATTAGTATTCATTCTCAAACAATTTATATTCAAATCTTTACGATTTATAATGAAATTTTACTCTTTTATACTGATAAAAAAATAACACACAAAACTGTCTTGTCAATCCCATCAGGGAGTGCATGCAATGAAATTTTCAGTTGGGGAGTGCATGCAAAGCCCAGTTTGATGTTGGGGAGTTTTCTCAAATTTTCCTTTTTTTAACTGAAATATTTTTTCTTTCTTTACCTTACGTTTTTTAGCGGATTCTATAATATATTATTTTAAAATGAAAAGTATGAAAAACATGTTCAGATGTCTCGGAATTCGTTACTGAGAAAGATAAAGAGAAAGACAATACTTGGCGGAAGGGGTATAAGAGAAAGTTCACAAAATGGATGCGCCCATTGGTAAAAATGAAACCATAGTACGCCTTTTGGTAAATACCAATTCTTGGGTACACCCTTTGGTAAAAAGTCGAAATCTTTATAATGCATTATAGTTGAGATTCGCATCTTAAATGCATGATTAATCACTAGGAAAACCTAACCGCTGTACTATATCCTGGGGTTAAACTATAATAATTTTTTTAGTTGATACAAAATATTCAAGCCTTTGGCTCGACTAATCCTAGGCTAGTTGACATCGTCCCACGGAAATTTTCCGTTGACCGTTAGGACAAATCGGAGAAGCGCACGTGGAGACTCATCCTAACCGCCATTGATCTCGGGTCCACTACCCATTTAGGGAAAAATCTCCCTACAATACGCCACAATTGAGTCTCAAACTTTGGATACAAGATTTGTCATTGGAGGGCCTAAATGACACCTTACCCACGATAAACTATAATAATTGCATCATAAAGGTAAGGCTATCACCTTAGCAACTCCCTCTAGGGTGGCCTCACACAATTTGAAAGAGGATAAATCACGAGGAACATTTGCCTTATCATAGTGACTCTTTGCATGCGGAAATCAGATACGCAGCGAGACATTTTCACACTCGTTGGGAGTTAACCTCAAAGTTTATTGCATCAAATACCCATGCAGGTATCAACTGGGTCAACCCGTAGGGGCTCGCAAAAGATGATATCGATCACTCCAAGCGATCTAATATCACTGATTCTACAACAAGATACATGTAGGTAAATAACGGAGACATTTTGCCCTAGCGTAGTGGTCCTTTGCATAGAAAAACTAATAAAGTATAATAATTAAAGCAAAAGATAATAACGCTCACCCAAGGCGACCTAGTGTCACCCCGACTAGATAAAGGTAGGTATGGTAAATCATAATGAATATTTTGTCCTAGCACAACGACCCTTTACATGATGATGTCAAGCACCCAATAAGACATTTTGCACTCGTTGAGAATTGACACCAAGACCTATTGGAGCAACCACTCAAGCAGGTACTAACTGTGCCAACTCGTGGGGGCAGGTAATTGGAGCAAAAGGTCATAACCCTATGCAGCCCAATATGTGCCAACTCGTGAGGGCAGGTAATTGGAGCAAAAGGTCATAACCCTATGCAGCCCAATATCACTGACCAATTGGCTAGATATAGGCAAGTAAAACACATTGGGGGGGGGGGGATTTGCCCTAACACCGCCTTTTGCATGGGGGAGATCAGACACCCAACGAGACATTTTACATCAATTGAGAATTGACCCTAAGACCTATTAGAGTAACATTCATGCAGGTACTAACTGTGCCAACCTATCGGTGCAAGTAAAAGGTGAGAGCTTTATTTACTTTGATTATCAAAGTTAGATCGACCA
Source organism: Boesenbergia rotunda (assembly GCA_024364735.1). Lineage (NCBI taxonomy): Eukaryota > Viridiplantae > Streptophyta > Magnoliopsida > Zingiberales > Zingiberaceae > Boesenbergia > Boesenbergia rotunda. The sequence goes on from JAGFNQ010006679.1 coordinate 82,982, forward strand.
CAGTTCAGAACTGATGATTCGATGGTTCTTGGGGGGTTGACCCTTACCTTAACCATCCCAGATGATTACGGTTTATGGTTCAAAACTATCGATTTACGGTTCGCCACGGTTCATAGTTCGTGTACGGTTCACCATGATTCACGGTTCGCCATGGTTCACCACAATCAAAATTATTATATTAAAGAAATTAAAAATTCATAAAAAAGAGGGCATGCACTTATTTAAATTGTCCACGTATCTCCTTAGGATATAGGGGAATCAAAACATACATAGTTCTCTTACGTTTTTGTCCTTTTACCTTATGAAGTGACATTGTTACTCACTTTCATCTCTCATTCCCATAATATTTGTTCCTTCGGTATTAAATTCTTCGACTTCGTCATTTGAAAGTTACATTTTTTTTAAATTTTTTCTTTGGCTCTGGCCTAATGGTCGAGTAATACTTTGACTTCTAACGAGTCAGGAGACAAAGTCGATCGTTGTTCATCACATATATTACCGTCGACATTGAATGTATCTGCTACGTTATCTGCTTCATTAAAATAAAAAAAACGTAAAATAATTTTGAAGTTTTTATGTGAAACTTAAGGATCCTCATGAATGTTCCGTCTCTACTTTTAATAAAATTTGTGGGTTTGTAAAATTTAAATTACTTCTACTAATATTTTGTGTTTCAGAATATTTGTTAGTATTTCATATTTTATACTATATATTTTATAAATATTATATAAATATTTTTTAATATTTTATATAATATTATTAGGATAATGAGAAGAATAACTTAAGTAGATCCGCTACCTTAACAACCTTTTTAGAACCGATCCCACGGATATGAAGGGAGGTTGATGAAAATACACAGGTGAAAGGTGCATGGTGGGATTGAAAATGTAAATTATTACCTCTCGAGAATTAATTAACAATCTTAGATAACTTAATCTTATATGCTTCAATCGATATGGGCTAACTTGACCAAATGGTAGAGTTTTTCTAACTCAGGTTAGGGTACATTACTTATTTAATCACTTGATTAATCAATCAATCATTAAACTAATTACTAACTCAATTAATACTTTATTGATATCAATATTATTAACAGTTTCATCTCTTGAATTAATCCAAAATAATTAAATTGAGATATATTCAAATTAATTGGTTAAATAAATCAAATTCAAACCAAACATCTGATTAATTAATCAGTTAAAAGATATGCACTACGCCGTATCAAACTCAATGTAACATAGAAATGACTCGACTTTTCAAATAATATAACAGCAAGAAAATAGTTGGATTTATTGTTTGACATTTTTTTGCTATAAAATTTGGGAGGTGAGGGGTTGAGTTTGAGTTTAGGACAGAGAAATGAAATAATAATGAAATTAATCCTAATAAAAAAAAGACAATTTAATAAAAATCTAATCTATCTTAAACTACAATAGCAAAAGATTTAAAAGAAATATGAAATACACAATTAAAGGAAACTAACACAGAATAAAACCTAATTGCATCCAAATGAAAGACATAAACATAAGGAAAGATAAAACATTCAACAACTAAAGCATAGAAAACAATTTAACTAAAGAAATTACAAAACCTGAGCATCACAAGCATTTCATTTAACACGGACACGAAACCACTGTACCTTAATAGGTGCAATTTAAATATGAGAGATCATCAATTTTGTACAAGCAAACAACATAATAACCCAAGATCGGAGCTGGATTAAGCGAATTCTCCTCTTCTAGTGGCAAAAGGCAAAATGCTCGTCTCTAGTGCCCTCATCAGTCAATTACAGAATCAACACGAAAGAGATAAATTACGATGACTGAAAAGATAAAAAGTTAGGGGAGATACTTTTTATATAAGATACAGGGATTTACGTCCACCAATCCCGAGACTCGAACTCAAAATCTTAAATGCTAATCTACCAACCCCTTAGCTGAGAGGAGGTGGAGGCTTCGGTTCCTTCTCTTATAACCTGAAGAGAAGTGGGCGAGGTGAGGATAGTGGCCGGATGGGGCTGCCGTCGGACTAACCCGAAGTGGAGAGGGAAAGGGGAAGCTCCGGTGGTGGATGTGGTCGGTAGTAGGAAAAGGTAGATGAAGCTCCTCCTCTTCTAACCCGAAGAGGAGTTGAAGCTCCGGCGATGACGAGGATGAAGGGAGAGGGCCGCCGGCGTCGGGTATTGAAGGAGAAGGGATGGGACGGCTTGATGAAGCTTCGATTGTGTTAGCGTGAGATGGGGTGGATGGAGGAGACGAGATTGAAGATAGATGGCCGGCCGGCCGTGGTAAGGTGGAGGTGGCTGCGGGCCGGCCGGGGGTAAGCTGGAGAAGAGAGGGCCAGTGGCGGCGTCCGGGAGAAGAAGCGAGCGTGAGGGAGATTAGGTTTCTTAATGGGTTTGGGTTTTGGGTTGAGTAAAAAAGGTTTAAAATCGGATCCACTAAGCAGTGAAATTGGACTTTTGAATCCAGATTTTGGGTTGAGGTGAAATGATCCGAATCCACTCTATTAAGGTTCCTTCGATGTTGGGCTTTTGAAATTGGACTTTTGTGATTGAATTTAACTCTTCTTTATTGATCCAAATGGGAGAGGAAGCTCCAGTTCTCGGATAAATTAGATCTCAAGGATGAGGATTCGTCTTGAATGGGAGCTCTATTTTTTGGATGAACCGTTAGATGACTTGATTAATGGCGCAGATCATTCTTTATCTAGATGAACGATCCAAATGTCTCCATATCACCATCAAAACTTAGATGGTTCCAGATCAAGATGGATGATCAGGATGCATCTAGATCTTCATCAACAAACCAGATCATACTAATACTAAATCGGGATGGAGGATCAAGATACTCTAGATCTCCATCAACGATCTAGATCATCTCCTTATAAAATAAGAAGCAAATTCTTAGATATAATACTAGAAATCATAGAGAAAATTACTAAATAGATTCCAAATATTTCCAAATTTTAAAATATTAAACATGAATAACATGACATTATTTTTTACACGTTAGATTATCGTTCGGACAACGCCAATAGCTGGAACCAAACTATACTCTTAGAGACACGGTGAACCTGTTGAGGATCACTGTTTGCAATTGGAATGTCACTTGATCACGTTGAGTTCCATACTATAAATTCATGTTGTGAATCATTTTCCTAAATAAAATATGATTTATTACATAAAAATAATAAAAATAAGAATCAAAATAATACGTGAAATGTAAAATATCATATAACTTATTTCATCTTAATTTGATTAATTAATAACTTAATTAATTATTTAAATCCACAAAAGATTAATTTATTTTTATAAACTCATTAAGTCAATTAACTAACTAATTAACTTATTATTAAATGGATTAATTCTGTATTTAAACATATAATTCAATCGATTAATTATCTAAACTGATTAACTATTCAATTAATTATCCAGTTAATCGATTATTATTTTTAATAAATCAAATAAATATTTATCCATTACCGATTATTATCTTAATTAACCAACCAAACTCTAATTTAATTGTTTATTTGTCAAACAAATCTTACTTAATTAATTAACTAACCTTGATTAATTAATCAAATAAACTAACATTAATCAATTAACTCTTAATTAACCCATTAATTCTGAAATTGATTAGTAACAAAATAAATTATCTAATATAACAATTAAAATAATTAAACATCTAATTTATCAATTAAATAGATTAATCTATGATTAATAATCTTAATTAAACATCTAATTAATCATTTAATAAACTGATTTATTAAACCAAACGGGTTAAATTAATTAACTAACTAATTATTAATGATTAATACTCTAATTAGTCATATTAATCACTAATTATTACCTTAATCTGCTCTTCGTTTTCTCCGGCAGCACAGCTGGAGGCAGGCTGTCGACGGTGACGCCTACGGCGCAGCGCAGACAAAGAGTGAGAAGCAGAGGTCACCAATGCCGAAGCTGCCCATGGCGGCTGCCCGGAGGGGAGAACAGCGAAGGCAGGTGCGTGGCGGTGGGTGGCTGTTATTCGCAGTGTGGGCGGGGAGAGTCGGCAAAGAGGTGGCGTATCGGGAGGGCGCGACACGAGGCAGAGGAACAAGACACGCGCGTGATTCGCGCACGGGAGGGAGATCGGGCGTGGGCACGAGCATCGGAGCTAGCATGGGGAGCGGTGGCGATGGTTGCTGCTCACGGAACTTGAGTAGGCGTCGATCGAGTTGGTGGGACGCGCGATGTCGCGCGGGTGAGAGGCATGCAAGGGTAGGCGGAAAACGACGCCGGCTGCTCGCGTGTACACGGCGGCGTCAAGTCGGATGAGCGACGAAACATCACCGCGAGTGCGCGGGGAAGGAATAGAAGGAACGGCGAGGAGAATGCTTAAAACTAAGGTTTTTAAGTAAAATCTTAGGCTAATAAATCCAATAAACTACATAAAATGATGAAATAAATAAGAATCGAAGGATTGTTCAGTCGCAATAAATAATAAATCAGTTAATAATTAAATTTGAGATGATCCATTAAATCTTATAAATTTTTTATTAATAGTCAGAATAAATCAAAAAGTACTCTAACAGACATGTGTAACAGAATTATTCTATTAATTTATTATTTTAAAAAATATTTTAAAAATTTATAAATAATTATATTTATTTATTTTATATATTATCTACTAATGATTATTATTATTTTGATTACTAAATATTTTAAACAGAATCTTAGTCACTCTCAAATGAGAGTTGACTTAAAAAAGAAAGTATAAGACATCGATGCTAGAGGGGTGAATAACGTTAAAATTATTTTATTAAAAAAATTATAGATAGTATTGAATCAATTAGAGTTAACACAAAGGAAATAACAAATTAACTTAAATTGATTTAATCATATAAGACAAAGGCAATAATGAAATCTAACAGTTTAAGCATGTAAATTAATCAACCGAGTTAGGAGTATAAATACACAATAGTTTTATAAAAATTATTCTTATTTCTAATTCCTTCTAGGTGGAGACATTTTAAAGAAAAAGAATTTAAAAAAACTATGCATAATAAAATAGATTAAGGCAACACTAAACAAAGGAAAAATATTATTCTTTGTGTTGCTAATAAAAATGAAGTGTGTGTTACACCAGTAAGCGTAAGGCATTTGGAGCACAAGAACAAGAGTAGATTTTGTATAGATCAGTTGTTCTGAAGCTCTGTTTCCAAACTCCTTATATAGCACTCTTCTGGTCTGGAACCTTCTCGGTCGTCTATAGAGGTGCTGACGTGGTTGTAATTTTTATCTGTAAGATAACTTAACACAGTTTTGTAGTCGCCCATACACCCTCCCATCCCCTGAGCAGAGGTGAAACTTCATCTTGACCGCTTTGTTTGGATTGCTGATAACACCGTCTTCTGGTCGCTTGGAAGCTGCTCTGGTCGCCTAGACCCTGTACGATCATCTGGACCCTTTGAAATCCCTTTGTCTAGTGTTAACATTAGCTAGTTGCCCCCCGAACTTCATTCGGTTGTTTGAAACCGTCGAACATGCTTCCCTGTAGTTGTTTCCCGTAATGAGTATGATATAAAATGTGAACTTACTCACATTTACTTGACTAGATTAACTTGTCTAGTTCGATTTTGCCAAGCAATCAGCTTCCAACTGATTCCACATTGTAAGTATCCCAGGTTAGTTTGATGTGGTCAACCGAGTCAAGTTAGGTCATGTTGTGTTTTGATCCTTGTGTCTAAGTGTGCAGGAACTTAGGAGCGCAGAAAGTCGAGCGGATGATACAACGGTTGAGAAGGATGACACAGGAAGGGAGCCACGGGCTCGGTGCATCCGAGGGACGCGGAGGTCTACGGAAGAGTATGCGCGGTGGAGCGAGAAGGACGCGTGTGACATCCGAGGGACGAGAAGCCGAGAGGAAGCTTGCTTGAGAAAAAAGTCGGAGGAGGGTTTGGGTGAGCTCGACTCTGGAAGGCACGAAATCATCGAAGAAGTGCTGCGGGAAGTTGGTTAGCATTGGGCTGACCCAAACTCACTCGGATGCCCGAGAGCACTCGGGCGCCCGTGAATAAGGGCGCCGCTATGCTATCGGGCGCCCCTATTCTCAGGCGCCCCTATGCATATGGGCACCTGAGATGTGAACACTCATCCAGACTTAACCGCTTACGAATGTTGTGCATCAGATAACTCTCAAGCCACATGTCAAGCACTCTCATGCACTTGGGCACCCCTATTGTGCCACGTTAGCATTTAGATAGAGTTGACCGGGGTTATAAATATGCCCCTAGAGCTCAGTTCCAATGCATCAATCAATTGTAAATGAAATTCAGTTTAGTTTTCCCTATTTTTTGAGTTTTTTCATCGTGTAAGAGGCTTCTCCGCCCGAAGGAGTTATTCAGGAGAATCGAGCTACATTTTGCCTTGGATTAGCAACCCTCTAGTTACAAACCAAGTAACTATTTGACCTATTTCTTTTTCTGTATTATTTAATGTTGATGTTATTATTTTTATATTGAACGAACTTCCATCATTGTTTAGCAAGAACAAGAGATAAATTTTTATTTTCAGGGGCAATTCACCCCTCTCTTGCCGACCGCACGATCACCTTCAATTGGTATCAGAGCCAGGACGCTCCAGAAGGATTAACCACCATCTGAAGCAATTAACATAAATGGTCGGACTGATCATCTACCCGACAAAGTTCGAGGGGAAGTTCGCGAGTTGGAATCAAAAAATACAGGTATTTTTTAAAACAAATTTTGTATTACTTTTAATCATGAAAAATAATTTTGTAGCTCCCAAAGACGCGGATGACAAACCTAAAGACGAAAGCCTATGGACAAAGAAGGAGTAGGCAGACTTTGTGGCAAACAGAAAAGCAGAGTTCCATTTGCTGACCGTACTACTTGCACAAGATGTCAACCGAATCAGGAACTATCGATCTGCAAAGGAACTTTGAGAAAAGTTCTTAAAACTTCACGAAGGTACCTCCGAAGCCAAACTAGCAAAAAAAGCACTACTTCAGAATCAACTCAGCAACCTCCGACTGGAAGAAGGAGAGTTAATAGCTCAACTACATGCAAAAATTAAGGAGCTAATAATAGAACTCAACAACCTCAGAGAGTCGGTAAGTAATCGGGATGCTAAAGGTATGCATTAAATACCTATTTGAGGACTCCGAATTGGACTTCCATAATAGACGCCTACTTCATCTTTAAGGATCTTGAGGTAAGTACCTTAGAACAACTCTTTTCGACTTTAGAACTTCATGAATCTCAATGTGTAGGAAAGAGTAAAACGGACAACATCGCTTTAAGCATGAGGAAGATCCAACATGAAGAGGAATCTTCAGAAGATGATGAAAAGACGGTGTACATGGTATGTCTAAATATTTCAATGCTAAAAAATTTAATAAAGTGCAGGGTAAGAAGCAAAAGAAAATCCGCTGCTACAACTATGAGGAAGAAGGGCACATTAAGAAAACTGCCTAAAGCTAAAAGCAAACAGACTCAACATTCGAAACACAAGAATCTGAAGGCCACATGGGACGAATCGTCATCACATGAGTCAGATATCAAGGAAACGCCAGACTTGCGCCGATGGCTTCACATCAAGAAGAAGAGAGCATCGATGAAGGGGAGTCACGTTAGTAGATAACACCGACGAAGGGGAGTTTCGAATTTCGAAAGAGACATGGTAAGTGAGGTATGTTTTCTATCTTCTAATAACTTTATTCATGTATTACGGCTATGATGAAATCTATGTACAAATTAGAACATAAGAACCTAGAACTGAAAAAATAATTATCTTCTTCATGTCCATTAGAAATGATTGATAAATTGAAATTAGAAAATAAAAATTTGAAGTATCAAATTGAAAAAAATGTAAAATAACCATGCATGTTCAAATTGCTGTCAAAATTCAAAAGTTAAACGTTATGAAAAACTTAATTGATATTTTAAATTTTATAAGGGTCAAATTATAAGGGTTCCTAGGACTTACATTTCATCTAGATTTTTGCTTAATCCTATAGTAAAGAATTTATATTAGATCCCAAAATCTGTATTGAACTGTTAGATATTATTTATTGTTTATTAGACATTTTTTTAATTAAATGGTTTAGTTATAATTTTGTTAAATTATTTTTAAGGTAACTGTTATAGAAAAATTAGTTTAATATTTTTTTTTGATAGAATTTGCTTTATTCTATCTATAAATTTTTTTTTGGAATTTTTAATAGATAAACAAATTTATTATGATTTTTCATTCGAAAATATATTTTAAAATTTTAAAAATATATAAAAATTAATTTTATCAAATCTAATTTTTAGAGATCTCTAGATTATCTTCTAAACCTTGAGAAAACAAAGACTTTAACCCTGGTCAAATATCCAGTACCAATAGAAAGCATATTCGTTTGATTCATAAGAGTCTTTCTTTATCTGGATGTTTTTTTTCATACTTTCATGGCCATGTTTCAAATTTTAATTTCTCATAAATTTAATTATCTTTTGTTTTTTTATAATTCAAAGATTTAATTTTTCAAATTAATTAATTGGAAAATGATGGGTGCGATCCCACGAATTTTCCATTAACCATCAACATAGATTCAAAAATGAAAAAAAAAATTCATTAATCATCAACGTAAATTCAAAAATCATGCCGTGCAAATGCAAATTGATCATGGATATTCTTGTTGGTGACCTAATTACCTTGCTATTTGCGCTGTCCCCCTAGGCAATTCCCCTTACTTTTTAATAATATAAATTATAAATTTATTATATTATCAACGATTTCTTAAAAATTTTCTTTTTAAATAAAATTTAATTATAGACATAGTGGAAATATATAACTAATAAGTTTTAATCCTTTATTTATTATATTAATTTGGCCCATTCAATTTTTCTAGCATACAATAATGTCTTACTTGCGGGGACACTGACACAGTCGTGTCCCATACGAGCTGTCGAAATTATTATAATTATGCAAACTTAATTTTCCCGGCCAAGCCATCACCATATTCGTCTCCGACCTTCACGGCAGAATTCAAAACTAATTTTGTCCTCGGATTAGAATATAATGGTAGGACGATTAATCATTATCTTAGATATTTATAGTTCAATTCTCAGTTATGACGTATTTATAAAATTTTTTTTCAAATGGGGCACGAATCTTGATACGCTGAACTTTTAGAACGTCCATTACGAATACTTCTCGATTTATTCTAATGATCGATAAAAAATTTTCATAAAATTAAATTGTTGGTTCGATGTTGAAAAAACTTCATTAATTATGATTTTGCAACCTTCGCGGCGGGTCTGTTCGAGGACAACTTGAGATAAATATTCTCCTATATAATGACTTATTAAATTTTTTAATTTAGTTTTTGATGGCTGATTGTAATGTCGATCGTATCAAACGTTCGGGATCATGATTTTTTTATGGTTTTTCCAACTCCAACCTGCACAGCGGGACCGATCCCTTATCTCTGACAAGCCACGTATTCTCATCCCATATGTCAATAATAATATGTCCTGGGGACCACTTGCTATTTTTGTCTGTTTGTTCTGTTCTGTTTTTACGCACATCATTTCCATGGTCTATCTCGCCATTACCCTTGTCGACGCAGTCCATAACCAGGCTAAAAAACACAAATATTAATAAGATAATTATCGAATCTGAAATGTCCTCTGATCCGACTCTATTAAAAAAATTTATTAATAATTAAAATAAATTTAAAAGTACATAAAAATTCAATCATCAATATTTTTAATTCCGTTAATTTTTTTTAATAATGCATCACAATTGAATCTTAAATTTTAAATTCCTAATCTTATTTATTTATGGAGAGCCTCGAGAATGACAACCTGCCACCGGACATTAAAACCAGGTTAAAAAAGAAGTCATAAATGGTAGCAAGAGTCCGTGACAAAGCAGATTTTGGATTTCTAATTCTGGAGATGATAAGGGCGTTGCCGCAGAGGGCCTTGGTCCTGGCGACGGCCGCGGCCATCCTCGTCGCCGGCGCCATCCTGCTCTCCAACTTCCTACGCGACGCTGATCGCGGCGTCCTCTGCCCGTTTCCGCCTGTCTTCTCGCATATTCCCTCCGGCGGCAGCGGCGACGTCAAGGGTGAGCTAGCGGAGGCCTTGCTCTACTACGTTACCACGCCCCAGATTCCGCAACAGTCGCGGGCGGAGATCCAACTCACATTCGACGTGCTTCGCAGCCGTTCCCCTTGCAACTTCTTGGTCTTCGGGCTCGGCCGCGACTCTCAGATGTGGGCCGCGCTCAACGCTGGCGGCACCACTGTGTTCCTGGAAGAGGACAAGGAGTGGTACGAGCTAGTGCTCAAGGATAACCCTTTCCTGCGGGCGCACTACGTCAAGTACCGCACCCGCCTTGACGAGGCCGACAAGCTGCTGAAGGGCTACCGAGCGGAGCCTGAGTGCCGGCCGGGGCGGGCGGATGGCATCGCTGGGCTCCAGCACAACGGCGGCTGCCCTCTGGCGCTGGTGGGGCTTCCGCAGGAGATCTACGAGCGGGAGTGGGACGTAGTGATGATCGACGCGCCGAAGGGGTATTTCCCATCGGCGCCGGGGAGGATGGCGGCAGTCTACTCGGCGGCGGTGATGGGGCGGGGAAGAAGGGGGGAGGGGGACACCGATGTGTTCCTCCACGATGTCGACCGGAAGGTGGAGAAAGCTTTCGGTTTGGAGTTCCTGTGCCAGAAGAATAGAGTTGGATCCACCGGACGGCTGTGGCACTTCCGGATTCCAGCGGCGAGACCCAATGAGAATACCTCCGGGACTACCTTCTGCTGATCTTCATCAATCTAGTTACTGGTATTTTGGTCGACTTACGGTCGACTTGGTAGTACTGTGGCCAGTCACTTGTGTCGAGAGGCTCAATTTTCCATTTTTTTGGAGAATTGACCAAGTAATTATTTATTATGTATTATTGTGGACGTAGTGAATTTTATTTTTCATAAAAAGGAAAATATGAATGGTTACATGATTATGGATAAATATATAAGATCTTATCTATTTGTGAAAGCTTTCATAAATAGAACTCTATTTAATATGCAATGACCTGGTGGATTGGTGGATAAAGCTGTAACTTTAAGGGAAAATTTGAAAAAACTCTCCAATATTAAATTGGGCTTTGTATGTACTTCCCAATCGAAATTTTTTTTGCATATACTCTCTGATGGAATTGATAAGATAGTTTTGTGTGTTATTTTTTTATTAGTATAAAAAAGTAAAAATTCAGTATAAATCGTAAAGATTTGAGTATAAATTGTTTGAGATTGAGTACTAATTTAAGAAATTTGAGTATTATTTGAAAAAATTTGAGTATACATTGTTTCAGTATATAGTAAAAATTTCAGTATACATTATCAAAATTTAAGTATGAATTAATTTAGATTGAGTATTATTTGAAAAAATTTGAGTATAAAATTTAGAAATTTGAATATGTGAGGTTGCATCCACCACAACAAGATTTTCACACGAGGGATCACCAAAATTTTTATACTCAAATTTCTTAAATTAATACTCAATCTCAAGCAATTTATACTCAAATCTTTATAAAGTATACTGAGTTTTTACTCTTTTATACTCGCCACATCAAAATTTTCACATGAGGGGTCACCGAAACTTTGTACTCAAATTTCTTAAATTATTACTCAATCTCAAACAATTTATACTCAAATCATTACAATGTATACTGAGTTTTCACTCTTTTATACTCAATTCATCAGGGAGCGAATACAAAGAATTTATTAAGTGAGAAGTGCATGCAAAGAGCAGTTTAAGATTGGGGAGTTTTCTCCAATTAACCGTAACTTTAAATCACAAGGAGGTCATCTACAAATATACAGTACATTATTAAACAATTTATTTTATTATTATTATTATTATTTAAATAGTATATTATATTTTTAAATTTATTAACTTATGAATCATATTTCCATAATATCTTTGACCTAATCCACATAAAGTCCATTCATCTCATTTGGAACATTACGGACGGACGAGCGAATCATCTTTTTACCATTTTGTTTAAAATATTATGAATATACTTATCACATTTGAAATATCATCTGAATGATAAATTTTATCATGCTCAATTTTTTTCTTTTTAGGCACTATACAATCATTAATGAATTTTAATCAAAATTTAATGATAATCCTAAACATATCAGAACCGACTAAAACTAACACCATTAGGTTCTTTGCACACTCTCGAGTCTCATTATGCCCAAGCTTTTTTTTTTGGACATAGTACAAATATTAGTGAGTTTTGATAATAACTCATGGATGATCATAGACACATCAAAACCAACTCAAATATGGACTATTGGATTCCTTGTAGCCTCCTTAGTCTCACCATACCCTCAAACCTAATTTTCAAAGCATGGATTGCACCTTATCAATTTTTGAAATCCACATAGCCTTGAAACATTTTTGAACATACTCACTGAGGGACCTTGGCTCATTATACCCACTCAAGACACCACCAACGGATTCCTTAAATTCTCATGAGTCTGCTCATGCTCAACATTTTTGATTTTGGACAACATTCGACACTTAGTGAGTTTTGACTAAAATTTACTAATGATCCTAGACACTTCAAAACCTACCAAAACAAGAACCATTGTATTCCTTACACTCCAAAATCTGACCATACTCTTAAATCTAATTTCCAAAGCTTGGATTACATCCTATTAGTTTTTGAAATTTGCACAACCTTGAGTTATTTTGGAACAAACTCACAAAGAGACCTTGGCACATAATACCCACTTTATGATATCACCAATAAATTTCTCTAAGCCTCTTGAGTTTACCCATAATATTCTTGATTCTAGATACGATATGGTCATCAGTGAATTTGACCAAAACTCACTAATGACTCTAAATATATTAGAACCAATTGAAACAAGCACCATTGTGTTCCTTGCGCACACCCTTGAGTTTCACCATGTTCTCAAATCTAATTTTCAAAGCCTGGAGTGCATATTGTTAGTTTCTAAAATATACACATCCTTGTGTCATTTTAGAACGAACTCACTTAGGGATCTTGGGTTGTCATACCCACTATAAGACACTATGTACTAATGGATTTCTCTAAGCATCTTGAGTTTGCTCACGACCAATATTCTTGATTCTATACATTGTACGACCATCAATGAGTTTTAGCCAAAACTCATTGATGACCCTAAATACATCAAAAACCATTGAAACAAGCCTTACTACATTTCTTGCACGCTCATGAGTCTCACATGCCCTCAAACTTAAATTTCCAAGCTTGTATTGTATCCTTTCAATTTTTAAAATTTTAATATCCTTGAGAACTTTTGGCATAAACTTATTGGGAGACTTGGGAACATCATACCCACCCTAAGACATCACCAATGGATTCCTCTAAACCATTTGAGTCTAACTATACCCAACATTCTTGATTTTGAACATTGTAGGATGATTAATGAGCATTGACTAAAACTTATTAACCCTAGACACGTCAAAATTGACTAAAAGTAGGACTAATGAGTTCCTTGAACTCCTTGACACTCACCATGCATAAGTTTCATTTATTAGACATTATATGACCACTGAAGAGTTTTGACTAAAACTCATTGATGACCCTAGACATATGAAAACTGACTCAAACATATACCAGTGGCTTTCTTACAGGTTCTTGAATGTCACTATGCCTCAAACTCTAATTCCCAAGCTTGTATTGCATCTTATCAATTTTAAAATATACAAATCCTTGAGAACTTTTGGCACAAACTCACTAAGCACTTGGGATCATCATACATACCCTAAGATACTACAAATGGATTCTATTGATGTAAGGAACACCACATTGAGCCTATGTTTTGATATATTATGAGTTTAAAGTTATATTATTTGTGGATTTGATATGTGTGTCAAGTATGAAGTTGCAGGCAACTTAAGAAAGGGTAAGAAGTCTTGGTAGTTCAAATGATTAGATATAAAACAATAGAAAATCCCTAGTGTGTTAAGTGGCCAGACACTAGGCAATGGAAGATTTGGTAGGTACCAGCAGTACAGTGGTTGTCACGCCCCGAGGAGCCGCATGTCTGATGTAAATCAGAAAACATCTCCCCTATATGACGGATAATATGAATCTTTATACATACATAATATGACCTCCATGACCTCCACACATATCTCATCCAACAATATAGTAAATAAAGAGTAATTAAAGGAAAATAAATATCCATCACCATTAACAAAAAGTGTATCAACGCGAGCACTGCAAAACCAAACCAAGAACTCCAAAATGCCCTCCGGGCAGACCGACAACGCAAATACATAAAAATCCATAATATGCATAAGTCCACAAATCATATATAAAATGAAAGTACATCCCAACGGTAACCAAAAGAAAATGCACTGACTGTTGGCCTCTCCTGACGACATTATCTTGAAAAAGGAAAAACAAGCAAATAATTGTGAGTCTAGGGGGATTCCATGGGTATATAAACAGATAGATATGCATAACTATAACAAGGTTATACAAAAGCAGTACAGAAGTAAGCAGATGCAGTCTCATAGGGAAAAATCAAAATACATGGCTGGTAAACTAACATGTAAGTACATACCAATGTCAAAACCCGCCTGCAGGATATGAAAGTCATAAGTACCCGAATCGTAATGGTGACCAAACCATATGTAACCAAAATACCTCCAGCATATGCATGTCATCCAAATGCAATAATTATGGCTCAAACAAGTGCAATAAACACAAACAAATAAAATCTATACAATCGTGCACATGATACAATGACATGTCACCCCTGACGCCAGTCAACCACTGTCACCGATCATGGGTGAGGTCGAGTGGATAGGGCTATGATAACTGTACACACTCTGCCATTACTGCTCTTGAGTCATCGAGTGGACAGGATACTGGCGGAGGATACATTCATCCTATCCCAAATTATATGGCAGAGCACTACTCTTATCTTCTCGTATAACGAAAAGGAGGAGGGATCCTTGTTTGCTACCATGCAATAGATACTATTAGGACCTTTGCGTCTAACTAGATAGGGGTGAATAACTTCTCTTCGATTTTATCTACAAATGATTAGCGAAAGCATAAGAAGAATATAGACAAAATCAAAAACAACTAAAACAATGCTAACTCCCTTGATTTACTTGGTCTCTACCTCCTTGAGGTGACTAATCCAAGGATCCAGACCTACATAATCATTCTCCACTATGCTTTTCTCCTTTTCAAATCAAGCTTGAAGGTGAAGAAACTCTTACAAGATGATCTCTTTCTCTTACATGATCAGAATGATTTTTGAAGAAAGGAATTGAGAACTTGAAAGATTGGAGACTTAAGAAGGTGCAAGAAAAACGAGAAGATCAAGTTGTGTCTTCTTTAAGCTCAGAAATTTGCTTTTGTATTATCCTCGACATCAGTCGACTGGTATCATGATCAGTCGACTGATGAGCTTCAACAGTCACTGTAGATTGCATTTGATTTTCTGCTATCAGCCTACAACGATAGCATATCAGTTGACTGAGACTCGACCCAGTCGACTGATCTTTCTGTTTGGTCCGGTATTGGGTAGCAGTTGACTAATTCCTCTTATCAGTTGACTCAACTCTCTGTTTGGTGTACCAGTCTACCGATCCTCTCATCAGTCAATTGATACATAATGAATGTGAGGTTCTGCTTTCCCTTAGCGTAGACTTATGCCTTTAAACACCTTCCATCAGCCTTGCGCCCTTAGATTGCTTCCGAGCCCTCAACTCCTCATCCTTACGCTTGCCTTGAAGTGTTTCCCTCGGCTTTATTATGCTAAGTCTTCTTTTGCCAAGAGGTTGCACCTCCGAGACTTCATCCGCTAAGACAATCTTCTTGGACTTCCCTTACCAAGTCTTCATACCTAGACTTTCCTTTGTACCTGCTTACTCAAGTTTCATGTTAGATCACTAATATTGTCTAACTTAAACTCATTTAATCAAACATCAAAAGTAAATAATGTTTGGAGCATGATTGCACCAACAATCTTCCCTTTTTGATGTTTGACAAATTTGCTTAAGTTAGGTCTTTAAGTATATATAATGATCAGAAAGTATTAAAAGAATATGATGATAGAACTCATTTAACTTAACCAATTCCAATTCTCCCCCTTTGCCACACAACAAAAAGATAAAGGGAGTAAAAAAATAGTCAAAGTTCCCCCTTAAAGGAAGCTCTCCCTTAAACCATACTACCTCTTTACGAAGCAAACAAGAATTCACCACACAGACATATAAAATAGATAAAAAAATCACAATAGAAGGCAGCAGGATGGATAAATAATCATACAAACCATACTAAAGAAAAAGACATAAAGTGCATATATATCCATAAATAGTGTCACAAATATACATAACCAATAAACACAAGAAACTAAGATAATGTATATGGGGTTTGAGATAAAACAAAAGAACATGTCAAATCCAAAAACTCTCAACACCATCACATCTAAGCTATGCCATCTACGCATCATCGCCGGGAGGAGGAGGAGGAGCCTGATACATCAAATTCCAGGGCTGCAGCATCTCATATATGACAGCTAGACACTGCTGAAGTCCCTGAAGCTCCAGGCGGATCCCCTGAACCTCCTGTTGGACTAGCTCCTCCAAATGGGTAATCTGCTCATCAATAGTCATAGCAGGCACAACACCAGACGCAACACCACCTGGAGCATCAATGTCCTCATCCTCGTCATTAGAATCGGAAGACGCATGGTCACGACGCGAGACCATCAGCCCCTGATACCTCTCAATCCGTGCCAAGGAGAGCTGCCGAGATCTTATCTGATCAAAGTCCTTGGAAAGTTGATGCTGACCCCTAGTAACGTTGACACCTCTAGATACAAAGAATTCGGTCAAAATATGACCAAATGACATGTAGATCTTCTTTTGGATGGGATGCGAAAGATGCACAATGGACATAAATATGTGAAGATCAACGTCAATGTCGCCACTGCTCTAAGGCATACATTATGACCAAATGAGGGAGCCAGATCTTGGATCTCCCTTAGTGATAATAGGCAAGATGCAGTCAAGAACAATCTTATACAGAATGTTACTGACGGCTGACATGCCGTCAGTAACATAGCAGGCGGATCCCTGAAGTCCCTGAAGCTTGACACTGCTGAAATCCCTGAAACTCCAGGCGGATCCCCTGAAACTCCTGTTGGACTTGTTGGATCGATAGAATACGATAGAGGGGGGGGGGGTGAATATCGTAAAACCGTTTCGGATTAGATTGAGAGAAATTACGCAGCGTAAATAAAGAAAAACAAACGCGAACACAAGATTTTTTACTTGGTTCGGAGTCACGGTCGGCTCCTACTCCAAGGCCCACGGTCCTTGACCGTTTACTGCAGACAATACTATAATCGCGGAAGTTATTACAAGAAGTAGTAAGTAGTAGTGCAGTAAAAAATACAATTAAATTCTAACTCTTCGTTACCGATGCCCGGTGTGTATCGTTCTTCGGTGCGTAGGGTCGTCGTCGGCGCTAGAACCTTGAGATCAGAAGTTTCCGAAGCAGAGCGCTTGAGCGAAGAGTATTGAGGCATTGGAAAACTATGTTTCGAAGTCTTGGGGGTCGAACCCCTTATATTGTGCACCTGGAGGCGCCCTGGACGTTGGGAGCGCCCTCCGCGTGTCACTCGATCCGCAAACCTCTCGGTCAACCCTTATCCCTCCAGGATCGGGCTCGAGGTTTGACGGGGGCGCCCGGGACACAGGGTGCGCCCCGGTTGACCCAATCTGCTGGCTTCTCCGTCCGAGGCGCCCGGGAGCCTGGGGCGCCTGGCCCAGTGAGCTTCCGAAGCGTTTTCTTAGTCAACTCTTGTTTGGCTTTGACCATGGGCGCCCGGGACCTCCTGGGCGCCTAACCCAGCTGCTGCCCCTCTCTTTTGAGGCGTTCTGAGCTGCAGAAACTCGTTCCTTCGGTCCTGCATCTAGGGTTAGTACCAAACATCATAAAGCAAGTATGTTAGTGAATTTTACAGCCGTAGCTATCTTGGTTCTCACTTTGGGTCTCCAAAATGGAACCCTAGGTCGAACGGACGCCTACTGTTCCCTCGACGGGGAACGCGTCCTCACCTACTCCTCTCAGGAGAATTTACCTGTTGCCAACCGACTCCTCCGGTTGGACTTTTGCCCGGCAGTCCTTCGCCAGGTGCCTAGCAGCCCTTCGCCAGGTCTTTGGTACAAGCAGTCCTTCGCCCGGTGCCTAGCAACCCTTCGCCAGGTCTTTGTTTCCTGGCAGTCCTTCGCCAGGTGCCTAGCAGTCCTTCGCTAGGACTTTGTTTCCTGGCAGTCCTTCGCCAGGTGCCTAGCAGCCCTTCGCTAGGACTTCTTTCTGCACACTTGAGTAACTTCGTTAGATCACAAATAGTACTTAACTTTGAATCATTTGCCAATATCAAAATAAAGTTCGATATCGTGCTTCCTGCACCAACAATCTCCCCCTTTTTGATTTATGGCAACACAATTCAAAGTTAAGTAAAAATTATAACAGATTAAGCAATAAGGTTAAGACCAATTACATATAGCAATTCTGAACAGTATAAAGTCTAAAATCAATGTAATTTTGAAAAAATAATTTCTCATACTCCCCCTGAATAATTGTGTTATAAAACAACAATTAACTTAACTCTTAACTTTGTCCTTTCCTCCCCCTTTGACATATATCAAAAAATCATTTATGGGTGAACAACATATTTAACAGGGATTTTTGAGTTTTTCTAAGTGCTTCATGTTTTTGACAAAGTGTTTTTCAAAAATAGAGTAAAAGCATTTTCACTATCAAAACTTTTTACACTTAGATAATTTTTCATTATGAAAAGTTTTGCAGGCCTAAATTTTGAAACAAACTTTTACTTACAAGGCCGAAAAAAAATTTTACTTAGGCAAAATTTACATTCTTGAAGCTAAATTTCCAAAAAAAAGTTCAACTTTGGGAAAAATTTGGTTTACTAAAGAAAATTTTGCACATTTAGACGAATTTGCTTGGAAACACTTTGTGCATTTTGAAAAACATAATTCTTAAGAAATTTCTAGACAAGTTTTTCCCCAAAAAAACTTTACTTAGAAATATTTGCCAAAATTTTCTAAAAGTTTTGCTTAGAAAAATCTTGTTTACTAAGGAAAATTTCACTTAAAAAAAATTGAAATACTTAGATACTTAGAAACTTTTGCTTTACTTTTGAAAAAATTGTTTTTTCTCTTTCTTTCTCTCCCCCTTAATGTGAAACTCTTCTCCTTATGTTTTAGACCATTTCTAAGATAAACTTTCATTAAAAAGGGGAAAAAGTTTAAGGAAGAATTTAATTTTACTTTTTTAGCTCTCCCCCTTGGCTATATATCAATAAAGAACTTTTGAAAAATATGTTTTGAAAGAAATTTAAAATTTGTGTATCAGAGCTTAAGAGTCTTGAAAATATAAAAATACTTAGCATAATTCTTGTAAGCATAGCAAAAAGCTTTAAATTGCAAAACTCCACTTTGAAAGGTATTAAAAAAATTGTATTTGTAGGCAAGTCTTTTAGAAAATTCACGCACTTAGAACACTATGCCTTGAAAAATATTAGTACTTTTGAAAATATTATATAAAAGTACTTTTGAAAGATATTATGCATTTTTGAAGATATAAGCCAAAAAAAACATTTTAAAATAATATTTTGTAAGATAAATTACTTATGTTTTCGACACAATTTTGAAAATATAGTGTATGGAAACATATTATTTAGAAATGTTTAATAACTCTTTTAATTTTACCTCCCCCTAAACTCGACACAGTCCTTGGAAGCTTGTTGACAACAAGTATTCTTCCTTTGAGTTCTTAGGGTTCAGTTCAGATCAAAAGAATTATTTAATAATTTCAAAGCTAATTGCCAAAGAAAAAACTTGTTAGAAATAATTTCTTTTGGTTTAGACTCCCCCTAAATTTGACACATCCTAGGAGTCCTTGTAGATCATTAAGTAGACCTCCTTTGTGTCTTTAGGGTTTATCAAAATAAAAAAAATTTTGAACAACCTTTTGAGTATGATAACTTTCAAGGAGATAAATTTTTGAAAACATAACTTGAAATGATAGCACAGTTTTTGAAAAACATTTTGAAATGATGATAATTTTTCAAACAAATAGTAGTATAGGAAGGTTTTTGAATCAATTTTTGAAAACATTATTTTGAGATGATAATAAGTTTTAGAGCATAAGGTTTTTGAAAAATCTAAATTTTTCGGAAAAACAAAAAAACAAAAAAAATCCCTTTGTATCCGACACGTCTGACTTTATCTAAGTGCCTTAAGGGATTTCAATGTTGACTAGGAATGACTGTTTTGACCATGGTTGACTCAGTTAACTATGTTTGACCAATCAATAACTAAATCAAACAAGCCCTAGATATTTAAAACGGGTCTATTGAGATATTTAACATGAAATTCAATATATTAAAAAAACTGTTGGAGTTGAAA
The DNA here is from genome assembly GCA_024364735.1 of Boesenbergia rotunda. NCBI lineage: Eukaryota > Viridiplantae > Streptophyta > Magnoliopsida > Zingiberales > Zingiberaceae > Boesenbergia > Boesenbergia rotunda. The sequence goes on from JAGFNQ010006679.1 coordinate 103,499, forward strand.
AAGTATGGTACAGTAAACTAAATTAATTTGAAAACTAGAGATAATTTTGAATAACTTTTGGAAGCACATTGAGTTTTATTTAGAAGGATAGTGACATATACTCTTAGGTCCTAGATATCTCACCCAGTTTTACGTGATCAAACAAGTTAACCTTATGGGTTTTGTGAGATGCTTTATTTTTATCTTCAAATTAGTGTTAAATCTAAGATTTACTTAAAATTTATCTTAGATTCAAATCTGACAATAGTAAAGTGAATTTGATTTTCTATAATTGGCTTCTAGGTCTTGGCGAGGCACTAGGCCTTCTTTGGCCGTGACCTTATTGGATCATCAACCCTTTCCTTGACAAAGCCTTTTATAGAAAATTCATCTTCAAGTCACTCCTTGAAAGATTTTGGTCTAACTAGTTTGGGTCTTGGATCGGTAGCTTCGGCTAGTTCCACCAGACTAAACAGACCAAGTAGTGTATACTTGACCTTATTAGAAGGGCTTCCCTAACGTACTATCATCTCACCTCCTTCCAATACTAGGTTTTCAAGTTTTAAGTAACTCTTTAGTCCTTAAACTAGTCAATCCTAATTCTAAGCAAAAAAAATAAAAATAAAAATAAAAAGAAACACACAATTAAAGCAAACAATTATCTAAGTAAGGTCACAATTGGAGTAATACTCCGGATTTTCGAAATAAGCAAGATTATGAATTAAATTTTCTAACATATTGACCTTATGTTTTAGGGTTTCATTTTCTTGTTTCAATTTTCTAAAATTTGCCTTAATTAATTTACATGAATCAATCACATTATTCAAGGTAAATAACGGATTTTCAAATACTGTAAATTTACCTTTGTCGATTGTTTGTCCGGCATTCTTGGTAGCTCTTTTATCTGTGCATTCACTTTTGTAATGCCCGAACTCTTGGCACTTGAAGCATTGAATGCGACTTTTGTCCTTTCGTGCTTTTGGAACTGGTTCCTTTGTCGCCGTCAGTGGTGTCGTTCGAATCTTACGAGTAGGACACTCACTTTGGTAGTGCCCTCTCTCCCTGCATGTGTAACAAATTACATGATTTTTAAAATCTGAATTTACACTTTTACCTTTTGGTTCCTTATTGGGAATCTCCCCCTTGATTCTTGCCGCCTCGGATCTAGGCTCATTTTCTGATTCTGTGTCTGAGTCGGACTCGGGTACTGGTTGAAGCTCCTTCTTTGGTGGTTCTTTAAGAGTTTTCCCTGTAATAGAATTTACACCTTCCTCGACCATTACAATATCTGTTTGATTATTTAATTCTAATTTTGAAAAGAATTCGAAATCGGTTACCATCTCAGTCAATTCGTCGTCTGATTCTGGTTCGACTTTGGATTCAATTGTTTGTGCTTGGATCGAAAGGGCAAGATAACTTAACTGATCTTCTTCTTCATCTGAGATCTCTTGATGAAGGTTAATCAATTTTTCCCAGATTTCTCTAGCACATCTGCATGGACCTACTAGCTCGAGTAACTCCTTGGTTAGGCCACATTGTAGAATTGCAGTTGCCCTTGCACCGATCTCGATTTGGTTGAGAGTTCGTTCATCCAATTTATCCCACTTGATTGATAACTCATCTTCTACGGGAAAAGAGAATCCCATTTGGATGATCAGCCATAAGTCCATGTGGGCCTTCAGAAGGGACTCTATTTGACTTCTCCAAAAATTGAAGTTCTCGCCGGAGAATAGCGGTGGACGGGCACTGTTCCACTCTTGGTTGGCCATTTAGTTTATACCTTTCACACAAGAGAAATAACAGAAATGTACCAAGACTTGGTCTTGGATTAGTAGTGTGGGAGAAAAAAAATATAGCCCAACAAAAATATTACATGAATTTCGAGGTAAAATAATAATAAAAAGTTTTATAACAAATTTTCAAAAATTGATGGTTTTAACAATTCTAACTTATGGTGAAAAAATGAGAATTCAAAATTGAAAAAGGCGTAAGAATATTTTAAAACCACGCACGAATATTATTTATTAAAAAAAAAGATCGAGTGGTGTTGCACCAACCTCGATTAACGGAAAAAAAATATTTCGTAGAAATCTGAAAAACTCTCAAATTGGTGGTTGCACCAAAATTGAGCTTCCCCGCTCTGATACCACTTGTTGGATCGATAAAATACGATAGAGGGGGGGGGTGAATATCGTAAAACCGTTTCGGATTAGATTGAGAGAAATTACGTAGTGGAAATAAAGAAAAACAAACGTGAACACAAGATTTTTTACTTTGTTCGGAGTCGCGGTCGGCTCCTACTCCAAGGCCCACGGTCCTTGACCGTTTACTGCGGACAATACTATAATCGCGGAAGTTATTACAAGAAGTAGTACAGTAGTTGTGCAGTAAAAAATACAATTAAATTCTAACTCTGCGTTACCGACGCCCGGTGTGTATCGTTCTTCGGTGCGTAGGGTCGTCGTCGGCGCTAGAACCTCGATATCAGAAGTTTACGGAGCAGAGCGCTTGAGCGAAGAGTATTGAGGCGTTGGAAAACTGTGTTTCGAAGCCTTGGGGGTCGAGCCCCTTATATAGTGCACCTGGGGGCGCCCTGGACGTTGGGGGCGCCCTCCGCGTGTCACTCAATCCGCAAACCTCTTGGTCAACCCTTATCCCTCCATGATCAGGCTCGAGGTTTGACGGGGGCGCCCGGGACACAGGGGACGCCCCGGTTGACCCAATCTGCTGGCTTCTCGGCTGGATAGACTTTGGTTGCTTCGTTGGCTTGGACCCAGGTAGCCCGTGGCATCCGGGGCGCCCGGGAGCACGGGGGCGCTCGAGAGCTTGGGGGCGCCTGCCCAGTGAGCCTTCGAAGCGTTTTCTTACTCAACTCTTGTTTGGCTTTGACCTTGGGCCCCCGGGACCTCCCGGGTGCCTAACCCAGCTGCTGCCCCTCTCCTTTGAGGCGTTCTGGGCTGCAGAAACTCGTTCCTTCGGTCCTGCATCCAGGGTTACTACCAAACATGATAAAGCAAGTATGTTAGTGAATTTTACAGCCGTAGCTGTCTTGGTTCTGACTTTGGGTCTCCAAAATGGAACCCTAGGTCGAACGAACGCCTACTGTTCCCTCGACGGGGAACGCGTCCTCACCTACTCCTCTCAGGAGAATTTACCTGTTGCCAACCGGCTCCTCCGGTTGGACTTTTGCCCGGCAGTCCTTCGCCAGGTGCCTAGCAGCCCTTCGCCAGGTCTTTGTTTCCTGGCAGTCCTTCGCCAGGTGCCTAGCAGCCCTTCGCCAGGTCTTTGTTTCCTGGCAGTCCTTCGCCAGGTGCCTAGCAGCCCTTCGCTAGGACTTCTTTCTGCATACTTGAGTAACTTCGTTAGATCACAAATAGTACTTAACTTTGAATCCTTTGCCAATATCAAAACAAGGTTCGATATGGTGCTTCCTGCACCAACAGGACTACCTCCTCCAAATGGGTAATCTGCTCATCAGTAGTCATAGCAGGCACAACACCAGACGCAACACCACCTGGAACATCAATGTCCTCATCCTCGTCGTTAGAATCGGAAGACGCATGGTCACGACGCCAGACCATCAGCCCCTGATACCTCTCAATCCGCGCCAAGGAGAGCTGCCGAGATCCTATCTGATCAAAGTCCTTGGAAAGTTGATGCTGACCCCTAGTAACATTGACACCTCTAGATGCAAATAATTCGGTCAAAATATGACCAAATGACATGTAGATCTTCTTTTGGATGGGATGCGAAAGATGCACAATGGACATAAATATGTGAAGATCAACGTCAATGTCAAGCCACTGCTCTAAGGCATACATTATGACCAAATGAGGGAGCCGGATCTTGGATCTCCCTTAGTGATAATAGGTAAGATGCAGTTAAGAACAATCTTATACAGAATGTTACTGACAGTTGACATGCCGTCAGTAACATACCAGGCAGATCCCTGAAGTCCCTGAAGCTTGACACTGCTGAAATCCCTGAAGCTCCAGGCGGATCCCCTGAAACTCTTGTTGGACTACCTCCTCCAAATGGGTAATCTGCTCATCAGTAGTCATAGCAGGCACAACACCAGACGCAACACCACCTGGAGCATCAATGTCCTCATCCTCGTCGTTAGAATCAGAAGACGCATGGTCACGACGCCAGACCATCAGCCCCTGATACCTCTCAATCCGCGCCAAGGAGAGCTGCCGAGATCCTATTTGATCAAAGTCCTTGGAAAGTTGATTCTGACCCCTAGTAACATTGACACCTCTTGATGCAAATAATTCGGTCAAAATATGACCAAATGACATGTAGATCTTCTTTTGGATGGGATGCGAAAGATGCACAATGGACATAAATATGTGAAGATCAACGTCAATGTCAAGCCACTGCTCTATGGCATACATTATGACCAAATGAGGGAGCCGGATCTTGGATCTCCCTTAGTGTTAATAGGTAAGATGCAGTCAAGAACAATCTTATAGAGAATGTTACTGACGGCTGACATGCGGTTAACATCAAAAATGTATTTAAGTGGAGGTCTAGGGTTATTGAAATAATGCCTACGAATTTGGTCAATAGACACTTGGCAGAACGAACCCGTAAAAGGCTTAATGACCTTAGGAATGCATGTGAACAGGTTCTGCGAGACTCAACATCCTAAAAATGACCCTAACACACTAGGTGTGAATGGAATGGTGACCCCCCAATCATGGACTCATATGTCCTACCATCAGTGCTAATGCATTGTAGATTAGCATAAAACTCTTTGCAAAGATCTACATTGATATAATGCGTGCAACCTACCAACTTATCTAGCCCAAAATAAGTAATGATTTCAATGAAATCAGGGGCGATCTCTTCAAAATAAGAACAAATGAGATACCAAAAATTCATCAAAGTTAAATCGACATTCTCAAATCGTTGGCGGGTGGTCTCGAAATGAAACTGGGGAGCTGTAGGTTCAAGAGGTGGTTGTCGGGAAGTCCCCTCACCAACCCTACCCTTTTGCCTAACCTTAATATGCAAATGCAATATGCATGTACCAAGAGGACAAGAATCAAGAAAGAAAATAAGATAAACATTCAAAATACGAAAGATTAGTCACAATGTATATTATAAACGGGAAGGATTGAGTTGAAAAATCGTTACTTTCTCTCCATGAAGCTTGAGGAAGAAAATGAGGTGAAACTAGGGTTTTGGAACCTAAACTCAAATCTTGAAGTGGAGAGAGGTAGGGAAGAAAGTCCAAGGGTTTTGGAACCCTTGGAATGGCTGGAACGTCGAAGGAGGTCAAGGGGCGACGAGAGGCAGCCGAAACTATTGTTTCAGTGACACCTGTGCGTTGGGTTCTTTTTAAAGTATCACGACCATCAGTCGACTGGTTCATGGATTTCATGGATCAATCGGCTAATGTCGGTCACAGAATTATCAGCCGACTGATAATGTATCAATCGACTGATCTATATTGAAAAGCCTAGTTTCTCTAGACAACACTGTCACCAGTCGACTGAGACAGGTACCAGTCGACTGGTACCCTGAAATCAACCTTTTCAGCATTTTTGACTAAATTTCAAAAACACATAAGAAATTTCAGAAAATTCAAAATTTTACAAATATATTTCTTTTAATATCTTCAAGTAGGGGGAATCATATGTTTTCATTAAAAGATAAAATATTTTTGAATTTTGATCAAACCTCAAAATCCTGAAACACACTTAAATTATGTATCAACTTTGAAATCTAATTTTGAAATCATATATTTTTCAAATCTATACCACTATAAGTAGATCATAGAATGATTTTCAAAACATTTAAAATGTTTAACTATGATCTATGAGCAAGATGTCTATTAATTAGACATTTACTTTTCACATAGTTGGTCTATTATTACTATATTGATACATCTAATAACTTATCAAAAAGTCATAAGCACAAGTAAATTATTTGTATCATCCTAATATCTCATATGCATAAATACAACCATAAATCAAGACAATATGATATGAAATGAAGAAATACACAAGTAAGACCTCATTTATTCCTTAATATACCAAAAATCCCATAAATTAGGGGAAGTAAATATATCTAGTCTATTGTTCCATAGTGCACCAACAGTCGACTGATGCTGATAAAAGATAAAAGTTTGCAAGTTGTTCATGTCAAATAGAGAAGTGTTTGGTATATTCATTAAGGTCGTTTGAGTGTGGGTGTTGTTGCACTCCAGGCTGCTGCACATCGTTCCAAAGCAACTCTACAAATGATTATGTGATCAAGATCTTGTAATCTTTGTGTGTTGCATCATTATTGCTATATCTATTATATTTCTTGTATTTGGCCATATTGTTGTAAGAAAAGACTTGGTAAGAGATTTGTATGCCTCTGGAAGGTGTCCGGCATAGAGAAAGATAATGGCCTCTGAAAAGGTAAAATCAACGTTGATATGAGGGGGATCAAAACCATTTTAGTCATTCTTCATTCTTCCAAACTTTCTTTCGCTTAGTATTTTGCTATTTTTTTTTTCAAGCTCCATTATTGGAGTCCAACTTAAGTATTAGAGCAACATTATCAGGACCAGGACCAGGACCAGGACCACTCTAGCAGCACCGAAAGAGTGTTAATTCATACATGTTCATTTGTATCCTAGAAGGTATCTTTATCACCTGTGTCGTGTAAGGAGATAGATTTGTATCAATGTTTATTTAACAACATCGAAAAAAATTTAAAAAAAACATGCATTAATTTATATATCTTGCATAACTTTGCCCTGTTAGTGAGAAGATACAAGTAGGCACCGAGGCGAGAGATGAAAAAGAAGATGAGAAGAAAGGGCAGGAGTAAAACAGTGGGACTCCAGTCACAAGGTAGCAAGACACAGGTGCCCAACAGTCATTGGCTCAAGAATGGGCCATAATGAAAGGTAACAATAGGCAGTCAGTCATTCAGCTTTACTAAGCATGACAGTGACATCAGGTTGGCAGATGTTAAATGTCCTGGGGAAACCAAAATGGAACCCAAAATGTGGGGCTCGGCTTAGGAATAACAACAGCCAAGAGAAAGATGGCCAAGGTAATTTCTTGGAAGACACCTCTTTTTAATTTCAAAATTGCATTGGCCAGTGCCTCGCAACTTGTGTTACATAACTTTCAGTGTAGTAGAAAGGTGTTGGCGTCTTGTCAATTGTCATCTGTCACCGTAATGGAGTGATTCCAGACCTTTTCTTTCCCCCTCCAGGAACCAGTGTGCCTTAAAAAAGGGTGCAGCTTGGCTCAACGTTACGAATCTTGTCATCTCACAAAACGTGGAGTTGCAACTTAAAGCATGCATTAATCCGTCAAAGATTCGTATATAATCGTGTGAAGAATCAAACTGCTACCCTATCTCTTTGTTTCCTTGGTTTCCATGGAGGAAGAAGATCAGAGAGCACTGCAGCTATTGCTCCCGACTGCGGTTTGTCTTCGGTCCGATACGAAGAAATCCTGCATAGCAAATGATGCTTCCAACCATCCTCTGGTCGATCTTAATCTGTCCATGGGGTTCGGTGGTTTGGATTCTTCATATGAGGAATCCAATCGCTGCGCACAGAGAAAGACGGAATTGCAGCAGCAAGCTGCCGAGCAGATTCGAGTAGCCACCGCGGAGAATGCTTGCGCTGAGAGAATGAGAGAGCTGACAAGGAGGGAGTTGGAGCTGGCAGAGAGAGACTTTGCGCGAGCGAGAGGGATATGGGAGCGAGCAAAAGAAGAGATGGCGAAGGTGGAGAGAATGAAGGAGATAGCCACCAGGAGGATCAACTCCACCTGCTTGGAAATCACCTGCCATAATTGTCACCAAAGGTTCCGGCCATAGCTGACTCGATCGATTCACAATCGCATTATCAGGTCAATAACAATCATTTTTCTCTTTAATTCTTCGAGCTTAATGTCCCAAATCAAGTTCAATAGCCTCGCGTCTGCTTCACTTGTCCTCGCAATTTTTCTTTAGCCATTTGAAATGTACCAGCTTCCTTGCAACTGAACTGAAATAAGAGATTAAGATTGTTTTTGTTTTTGTTGTTCTTGTAGAAAAAAATAATTAGCTCTTCCAGTTAATAAGGAAAGTGTTTACAAGTTTTTGGTGTTCAGTACTATTCTTGAATAATGCAGCAGTTTTCGATCGCCAAACGACATGACACCAGAACAAAATTATTGTGTCTTCATCAGCTGTCAAGGTACATGCATGGCACTGAGGAACAGTGCCTAAGTGTTTGCGCTTGGGAGGTAGACAAAATAAAAAATTTATATGACAGGAATCTTCGATTTTCCAGTCTGTCTTGAATCATTATGAATAATTTGTAATAATGCTTGCAGAAGATACATGAAGATTTCACTTTCGTTATAGTAGAACTAGTTTTCCTTTCTCTTTACGCCAAAAGTAGTGGTTTCGTGACTATGTAGTAATCACTAAGGTAACAACAAGAGACAGCATTTGAATTTGAGTTATCGTGGCAAGTAAAATGACTTGACTGCCATTGCTTGGGAAAGTCTAGATCAATTTTGGAAACGAAAAAGTGCCCTTATTTAACATATATAGATCATAACAAGCTGGGATCCTGCATCAACGTCCTAATTCAATTATAATACCAGATAGTAATAAATATTAGGCAGTTTAAAGTTACCGACGGAGTATTAGGAACAGAGATCTCAAAACTCATGGGAGCCTGAATGATTAAGATGAGTTAAGTTCTTTATGCCTCTTATCTGTTCCCATAGTAGATGCCACTTTATAGACTCTAGCAAAGAGTTCCATAGTGTGGAAATAAATTATGCTTCAGTCTGAAGCTCTTCGAGTGTCCAAATCAATCAAAAACATGACAATAAACTGCTGCAAAGAGAACAGAACATCCATAAGCAACATGATTTTATTGGCACTGTAAAGAGCGGCCTTGCCTTCCATGTTGCGTATTTCACTGATCTGTGTTGATGGAAACAACCTTATGCATAAGTGCAAACAACTAAAGTTCGATTGTATCATTTTATCTATACCTGGATTTAAGTCTCAAGTCATCTTTGTGTCTACATACAAGTGTAAAACAAAACTCAAATAGCCTCTTTGGAGAACATTTTTTTGAAACACTAAGTGAAAAATAGCGTTGAACTTAACTAAATCTAGAATGTTACGAAAACTATTGGACCTTAGTCTAGTTGAACTACAACAAAGAGTGTTCCATGTCTCATTTCCATAGAGAAATAAAGAGGCAATTACTTTCTTGATGAACCTGCCAATCTATTAGTGTTATAAGACCTGACTATGAGAAGATTACACAATGATTAGCTATTGTTGTCAATTGGTCTCTTAGCTAATCATTCAATTTCAACCAAAATATATATGTTTTGATTAACTCTGATATACCTAAGCTTTTGTTTACCCATCTTGTCACGTCCCCAAAGACTCATGCTCGCTCGAAAAATGGACAGCATCTCTCTTTTACGACGGATAATCTGGAATATTTATACATATCTCACACAATATATGGCTCAACCAACATAGTTGGTAACACAAATATAATATAACCTCCATAACCACGTAGTATAAAAGATAAAAATAAAAGAGGTCATATATCACAATTAAAAACTAAACCCAACGACAAACATACCCAGTCAATAAATGCATAAACATAACTCCACTCACAACTATAAATCTACTGAAACAATAGATACCAGTCCAACAAAATAAATGCAGAAATAAAGAAAATGTGAAAATAAAGTAAATGCAGAAAAACTCCAAAATGTTCGACACTATGGGACTGATAACTGAATCCTCTCCTGGCTCTAAGTACTGCATCTACCGACTACCTGAAACAGAATTAAATGGTAGGGGTGGTGACTCCGAATGGACTCTGTGGGTAATCAAATAGATAAATGCATGAAATAAAATAAGATACAACAAGCAAATAAAAACAACAGTATACAATCTCCGAAACAGAATAACACATATACGAATATGTAAAACTGAATGAAAGTGCAATAATAAAAAATACATGTATGTCAACTAAATGTAATAATCATAGCTCATACAAATGCAGCAACCACAAAAAATGCAAGATGTAATAAATGTACATGATGCAATGACATGTGTCATCCCTGACTCCAATCAAGCCGCCATCACATCACATATATGAGGTCGAGTGGGTAGAGCTGTGACAACTGTACGCATTCCAACAACTACCACTACTATAAGTGGTTGAGCGGATAAGATGTTGGGGAGCCAACTATTCCAAAATCCCAAGAAAAAGGGGGAGTCACCAACAACTCTGCTATCCCTCGGAAATAACGGTAAGAGTGTCAATTGCTTGCCTACAACTACAACATCCACTACCCATGAGCGGTTGAGTGTGACACAATAGGACGGTTGCTCGCACTCTGGCAACTACCACTATCCATGAGTGGTTAAGTGGGCAGAGAAAATTAAATGACTGACGACGGGCTTAACCATAAGGAAGTCGATGTTTGTCAGCATGCAACTATGCAGATATGGTATATGATACTAATATGCACAATCAACCAGGTCACAACTATGTATTGGTATGAATAATAAATACCAAGATCAGTAATTATGTAACTAATCTACTGGGTAGGGTATATCTAATGTCAACCAAACTCTAGTTGTGTTTAATGATTATTCCTAAGTACTCGGATACAAGCGGTACTTTACAGATCAAAATATCAACAGGTAAGACTGTATGGACATAAATTTGATTAGCTCAAAGATCAAGCAAAAAAAAAAAATATCAAAGGATGATATCAAAAGACAAAGATAAGGTAAAACAATCCTACTTGAAAACAAAATAAGTCATACATTTAAGTTCAATAAACTACAATATACAAAGCAGAAGTACCCACCTCGTAAAGTAGTATACGAATTTGAAAAAACTTCCTCACGCTCAACGTGTGTATACAAAATCAAAATCCTGTATTAAGGACAAAGTATAGCTATTTATATAATTAATAAAATGGCTAAATTAACTACTAAGCATAATTTGAATCAAACCCTAATTTTATCATCCGTTTAATTAAATCTTAAACCATATAAAGTTCCTTCTTAACCTAATTTATCAAAATTTGATTATAAGATTAAACACCTAATTTTAACCCAAGAAACAACTCCGAATCCAATCCAAACCCTCAGATCTAACATCTGCCCACATCTAAGCAAATATTTAATCAAAACAGAACAAATAGCATAATCACCTTATCATCCACACTATCCATTAATGACCACCTAAATTCGTATGTAAACCATCCAACACATCAACCATAACAAGCATAAGATAACCTCTATTGCTCCAAGACAAATTACTCAAACCTTAACCATTAATCACCCTCCTCCACATCAAACCAAAATCAGGAATAGTAGCTAAACAAAATCAACACTCCCACCTCAATTCATAGCTTCCGGCAAAACATAAATCAACAAAAATCAAACCACACTAAATCCTAACTACATCGATCCCAATCTCTAAGCCAAATGAAACACATGGTTGAGGGTGATCGAAGGTCGGCAAGAGGGGGATGAATTGCCCCTGAAAATGAAAACTCAATTCTTTTGTCTATCTTTGACAAAGATGTTAGTTAGATAAAAAATAACATAAACAAATGAAGCAAACAATAAATATAGAGACAATCAGATTTTACTTAGTTTGCAACCGGAGAGGTTGTTAATCTAAAGCTGAATATCACTCAATTCTTCTGAATAAAACTCTTTCGGGCGGAGAAGCCTCTTACACATGGAAAGCTCAGAAAAAGAAAGAAAGATTACACCAAACTAGTTTGCTACAACTTGGAATGAATGGAATGAATGAAATTGAGCTCTAGGGGTCTATTTATAGCCCCGGTCTGAGTTATCCGTTTGCTGATGTGACACTTATAGGGCACCCGAGTGCTCTTGGGCTCCTAACACATGGCCTGATGCTTATCCGAAGAGCAACGTTCGCAAACAACTAAGATTAGCCTCTCGGGCTCTTGATGGCTCACGGGCGGCCAAGTGCCCAGGCGCCCGTATGCTCACGGGCGCCCGATAGTGGCTGTTTTGGTCAGCAACCACTGACCACTCTCCAGCCTGACTTCCGGTCTTCTTGGGTGATTTCTGGCTAACCAGAGTTAGACTTACCTAAACCCGACTCCGATCTTTCGCCCCTTGAGCATCCTTCCTCCTGGCTTCTCGTCCCTCGGACGCTGCGCACGTCCTTCTCGCTCCACCGGAGTACTCTTTCGCAGAGCTCCGCGTCCCTCGGATGCATCAAGCCCGTCGGCTCCCTTTCCGTGTTATCTTTCTCGACTGCTGCGTCTTCCGCTCGACCTCCTGCGCTCCTAAGTTCCTGCACACTTAGACATAGGGATTAAAAATGTCAGGACCTAACTTAAATCGGTTGACCACATTAAAACCAACATGGGGTACTTATACATGGTAACATTAACAAAACCTTAAAACCAATATACCAACAGGAAACCTCACTATTACCAATTTAATCATCAACAAAACCACTATTGTGAATCATGAGTTCTCTACCTTATTGAACATATAAGGGAACTTAAATCAAAATCTATAATCTCAAACCAACCCGATCTAAATCCATCCAAGATCATCATTAACGATACAATTCTTACCACAAGTTGGCAACAAGTGGTGACCTCCTATGTAGGCCCAAGCCGAATCGAATCAAGTCCCCACGGGGATCCGAAGTGGTTAGTACATGGGGGTGTTGTCTAAGAGGTCATGGGTTCGAGTCGCGCGAAGCACACTGGATTAAAACTCTGGGCGTTTGGTGTATTAATTCTTGGCCCAACTGTGTACTGATTACTCCGGGGACCGTGATTTACCTCCCTCGTGATGGCCTTGGGACGGGTGCGGCGGGGGCGCTGAGGGCGAGTAATTTCGCCTTTTTGTCTATCCAAGCCGAATTTAATCTCCATCCAAAAGAATCCTATTTAAAACTAGATCCATCAACAGGGTATAGCTCACGGCAGATCAAGAAGAAAAAAAAACGAATCAATCTAAACCAGAACGCAAGACCTAGCTACATCCTACATCCACCAGGAACAACAAAACCCCATACCTATTGAGATGCGCCGCCGCTGCCGGCAAACCCGCGCCGGCATGTTTACGCGAGGGTTGAGGGAGGTCGGCACTGCTCGCTTGGAAGAGGAGAAGCCGCGATTAGAGGGGGAAAAGGTCGGCGTCGGGCAATGAGAAGGAGAAGAGGAAGGTTGGGGCACAGAGGTGAAGAACCGCTCGCGTGCGTGCCTGCGGTGTCGGTGTCGGGGGGAAAACGAGAGAGAAGTCGAATAAAAGAAAATTAGCGCAATATATGAATTTTGGTATTTTACAAAAAACCCCTTCAAATCCAACTAATTCAAACCTCATCCCAAATTTTGGGTTTTACTTGTTTAAACCATCCTAATTTTCGATATTTAACACCTCTGAACTGGTGTCGGATACTTGGGCTTAGTCACCAACATTTGAAGTACGCATGATATGTCTGCTCATCACATGTAACTTTTGTTAGAAATAGTCATGTCAGACATGGATCCATAACCATATACAAAGTATTAGGAGCATAGAGTTTGCAAGCATGCCTCGAGTGGTCGACTTTGCCATTTGAATTTTGATATTTGTGTAAAAGATTAAGTTAGATCTGTAATAAAAAATAATATAGTAGGCACTTAAGTAGACAATAAATATAGATGCAGGAATCTGATATAAAAACGCAGAGTTAGGAATAGTTATCCGGTTGAAGCGCCGGCGTGCCGACTGTCCTTAGAGAATTGATTGCCGCCCTACGGTGCAAAGGCTCCCGGCAAAATTCCCCCAAGATCCGACAACCACGTAGCGTCGTAGGTGCACTCCAAGACGATCGCTGCCCGCGGAGACAACCTCAGATCGTACAAGGCGAAGCCTCAAGACCCAAAACCGAAACAGGAAGAAGAAAAGAAACTCGAAAGGAGAAAACCGCTGATCGCTCAAAGGGAGAAGGAGAGAAGAAAGCAGTGAATGAGTGAATTGCTTCTTCCCCTTCTCCTTTTATAGATCCGAAGAGGCAAACCTTTGCCTCTTCTCTCTGAGGAATCGCGTCCACCGAGGAGTCGCGTCGAGCGCCAGAAGGAAGGGCGCGGTTTCTCTAAAAATAAAAATAAATAAATAAAAGGAAAGAAGAAATAAAACCAAACCAAATTGGTTTAGGAATCAAACCGAACCGAAATATGCAAAACCAAACCGGGCCGCCCGCAAGCGCGAGGCTCACGGGCTGGGGATTTGCACCCCCCCTGCGCGCGATAATCGCGTGCCTCGCGCCCGGTTTATGGATTTCCGGCCCAGACCCCCTGAAACCACCTGGTTTGGGCTCAACCCGCGCATGCGTGTAGGTCACCCTAAGCCATCTAAGCATGGTAGGAATGACTTGATATATAAGGCATTCTACCTTTCTTGGCTTAGCAATGTGGGACTAAACTTCCTTCAATAAATTTGAAATTCCAAACAAAAATTCAACAATCCCCTACAAATTTCAAATTCTAATAAATAATAAAACAGGTCTTGAGGCTTTGTCGTAATGAGCTTTCAGTGAAAATACCTTCCGGTTTGAATTTTCACCTAAGTAAACCAATCTTATTCACACAGGTTTGAAGTGAACTAAGTCTTGAACTTAAACCTTTAATATGTGAAAATCAATTGGCAACAACTCATCACAGGCGACGGTTGAATCCTTCTGGGTTGGTGCATTACGACCATGCCACCGAATCTTGTTTCATAAGTGTTAAGGAGAGTTGCCCAGACCCCCCACACTGCGGCCTCACAGTTACACTTACATAGGTGAGTTCTCCAAGGATGTACTGCAAGCATCCTGTCATAAAGACCTCGAACTCATTAAGAGCCTTAAGCTCATCCTTACTAGCAGTCAAGCATCTATCCAGGGAAGAGACTTTGAGATTATATCTCAATCAATTTATGCTTACGATTCACCCTTATAGTTTGTTTATACCACATTGAACCTACTTCTTGGGATCTCCAATCAGATAGGTTGGGTTGCCGCTATAGATGAAACCAGAATAGGCCTCAGTCCCATTCCCTTACTGGATCTCTTGATTTTCTCAGAATCAAGTCCTTTTGTGAGTGGATCAACAATATTATCTTTTGAACTTACAAAGTCCAATGACACCACTCAGAGAGACACTAGCTCACGAACAGACTTCAATCTTATTCGTACATGTCTCTTCTGTTTTTGGTTATACTTGGAGCTTCTAATCTGAGCTATTGTTGTTTGATTATCACAGTTCACTGAAATAGGAGGTATTGGCTTCACAATCAAGGGAATCTCAGTAAGAAGACGCTTAAGCCAATCAGCTTCAGTTATTGTGGTATCCAAAGCACACAATTCTGCCTCAGCTGTAGAACGAGATATGATCGTCTGTTTAACAGACCTCCAAGCAACTGCACCGCCTCCAAGTGTAAAAACATAGCCAGTAACGCCTTTACACTCAGCGGTGTCAGCTATCCAACTGGCATCACTATATCCCTCCAGGACTGCAGGGAACCTCCCATAGCACAAGCCCAAGGATATAGTACCTTTCAGGTATCTGAGTACTCTGTCTAATGCATCCCAATGTGTTCTGTCCGGACAGCTGGTAAACCTGCTCAATTTAGTTATAGCAAACGAAATATCAGGTCTAGAACAATTTGCCAAATACATTAGACTACCAATTATTTGGGAATATCTTAATTGAGACACAGCCACGCCATCTTATTCTTGTGTAGAGTCTTTGAAGGATCATAGGGTGTGACTACAGATTTTATGTGGCTATAGCCATATTTCTCTAACACTTTCTCAACATAGTGTGCCTGAGAAATTGCTATTCCATCAGTTGAGCGAGTCAACTTTAGCCCTAAAATCACATCAGCACAACCCATATCCTTCATATCAAACTTACCACTTAAGAGAGCCTTGGTCTCGTTAATAATTGAAAGGTTAGATCCAAAAAGTAAAATATCATCTACATATAAACATAAGATGATACATTTATCACCTTTCATTTTAGTATAAACGTATTTATCACAGTCATTAATTTCAAATCCAAATGATATCATAGCTCTATCAAATTTTTCGTGTCATTGCTTTGGGGCTTGCTTCAAACCATAAAGAGATTTTACTAACTTACAGACTTTATTCTCACTTCCAGAAACTACATATCCCTCTGGCTGATCCATATATATCTCTTCTTCAAGATCTCCATTAAGAAATGCCGTTTTGACATCCATTTGATGGACCTCAAGATGATATATGGATGCCAGTGCTATCAATACTCGGATTGTAGTAATTCTAGTAACAGGGGAATAAGTGTCAAAATAGTCAATCCCTTCCTTCTGTTTGAATCCCTTAGCAACCAGGCAGGCTTTGAACTTATCTACTGACCCATCAGGTTTTAACTTCCTCTTAAACACCCATTTACATCCAATAGTGGTGCAACCAGGAGGCAAATCCACTAACTCCCAAGTGGCATTAGAGATAATAGAGTCCATTTCATTTTTAATGGCTTCTTTCCAGTGCTTAGCTTCAGGAGAAGTCATAACATCTCTATATGTCACAGGGTCACCTTCTATATTATAGGTGATAAAGTCTTGGCCTAAATCTTTAGACACACGTTGCCTCTTGCCCCTTCTCAATTCTGTACACTCACTATATTCATCTAATCTAGAGTGACTTGAGGAAGGTACACCCTCTAAGGATAATGGGACCTCTATGGAGGCAGTGTCATCTTTAGTAGGAGTACTAGAGATAGACTGAGGTGTTCTAGTCTTCATAGGAAATATATCCTCAAAGAATGTAGCATCACGAAGTTCTACAATAGTGTTTGCATCTATTCCAGAAATTTCTGATTTAATAATCAGAAACCTATATGCAGAACTATTCTGAGCATAACCCAAGAAGACACCATCTACAGTCTTCGGACCAAGTTTTTTCCTTTTATGTTCAGGTACTAGCACTTTCGCAAGGCACCCCCACACTTTTAGGTATTTCAAACTTGTCCTTCGACCTTTCCAAAGTTCATATGGGCTTTTATCCCTTGACTTCATAGGTACTCTATTTAACACATGACAAGCAGTGTATAGAGCCTCCCCCCACAAGAAGTTGGGTAACCCAGAACTACCTAACATGGAATTAATCATATCTTCAAGAGTTCGGTTTTTTCGTTCTGCTACACCATTATATTGAGGACTATATGGAGCAGTGACCTCATGAATTATACCTGAATCTTGACAGAATTTTTGAAACAGGTTTGAGGTGAACTCTCCACCCCTATCAGACCTTATCCTCTTAATGGTTTGGTTTGTTTGATTTTCAGCTTCAGATTTGAAGATCATAAATTTATCTAAAGCTTCATCTTTAGTTTTCAGCAAATAAACATAGCAATAACGAGAGTAATCATCAATGAAGGTAATGAAATACCTTTTATGGTCTCTCGTTATCAAACCGTTAAACTCACAACAGTCAGTATGAATTAATTCTAAAATATTAGAATTTCTATCAACTGATTTGAAGGGTTTACGGGGCTGTTTATATTGCACACAAACTTCACATTTTTTCTTATCACTTATGGCATGCTTAGGAATCATGTCAAGATTCATCATCCTTTTTATAGTTTGAAAATTAACATGTCCTAATCTATCATGCCACACATCATAAGACTCAATGTTATAAGAACAACCAATATCATTAATTTTATTGATAATCGTATTTTCAACATTGAGTTTAAATAAACCTTCATTAAGGTAACCCTTTCCAATAAAGGTTCCTAAATGTAACAATACAACTTTATTACATTTGAAGTTTAGCTCGTAACCAGCACGAACTAATTTTGATCCGCTAATCAAATTCCGTCGGACCGCCGGAACATGATGCACCTCATGTAGTGACAGGACCTTCCCTGAGGTAAATCTCAAGTCAACTCGTCCAATCCCTAACACTCTGGCTGCAGAATGATTCCCCATGGTTACGGAAGTGCCTTCAATTACCTGATAAGTAAGGAAGCAGAGCGATCAGCACAACAGTGCACATTAGCACCTGTATCAACTAACCACTCATTGGGTTGATAAATCAAATTTAGTTCGGGGTTAATGGAAACGAACCCATTGCTGGTGCTAGTCACAACATTGACCTGCGCCTTGGTGTTGGGCACATTGCCTTGGTTCTTCTTCTTGTCCTTCCGTTCAGAACAGAATTTGACAAAATGTCCAACTTGTCCACAAGCCCAGCACGGCCTAGTCCCATGCTTCTTCTGAACCTTTGGTTTGGGTTTCATTTTGTTTTTCATTTTTTGTTTTTGAATTTGTTCTTGTCAGAAGAGACCACCACATTTGCCTTTGGAGCAAATTCTATAGGTATCCCCTTATCATCATCCTTATGTTGCTTCCGATGTTCTTCCTCGATATTTAAGGCAATCATTAAATCTTCAAGAGAGATTTTACCTCTCCTGTGTTTAAGTGTCATGCCAAAATCTTCCCAACTCGGAGGCAACTTTTCGATGATAGACAAGACTTGAAGTTTCTCGGGTATCGGCATATCTCCCTCAGCAAGACCGTGAATCAAAATTTGAAATTCATGGGTCTGCTCAATGACAGATTTACCCTCAACCATTTTGAAGTTTAAGAACTTCCCCACGGTGTACTTCTCTAAACCAGAGTCCTCGGAGTTATATTTTTTATCCAAAGATTTCCATAACTCTTTGGCCGAGGTTGTAGAGCAGCACACATCAAATAGTGCGTCGGAGAGGGCAGACAGGATTCTCCCATGGCAGAGATAATCCCTCTATTTAAACCTCTCGGTAGAAGCACTACGGGCAGGTTCTTCTTCATCAGGTGAAGGAGGATCTGATTCTATAACGGAGAAAAGCCCCAGCGTTGTAAGCCAAAATTTCATTCGTTGTTGCCAACGTTTGAAATTTTGCCCGGAAAACCTCTCGGGTTTGGCGCTAGCCTCATCAGACCCCGACATTCTAACATTTAACATGTCTACTTAGGTACAGTCAATTCTCTAAGATTGTAATAAAAAATAATATAGTAGGCACTTAAGTAGACAATAAATATAGATGCAGGAATCTGATATGAAAAACGCAGAGTTAGGAATAGTTATCCGGTTGAAGCGCCGGCGTGCCGACTGTCCTTAGAGAATTGATTGCCGCCCTACGGTGCAAAGGCTCCCGGCAAAATTCCCCCAAGATCCGACAACCACGCAGCGTCGTAGGTGCACTCCAAGACGATCGCTGCCCGCGGAGACAACCTCAGATCGCACAAGGCGAAGCCTCAAGACCCAAAACCGAAATAGGAAAAAGAAAAGAAACTCGAAAGGAGAAAACCGCTGATCGCTCAAAGGGAGAAGGAGAGAAGAAAGCAGTGAATGAGTGAATTGCCTCTTCCCCTTCTGCTTTTATAGATCCGAAGAGGCAAACCTTTGCCTCTTCTCTCTGAGGATTCGCGTCCACTGAGGAGTCGCGCCGAGCGCCAGAAGGAAGGGCGCGGTTTCTGAAAAAAATAAAAATAAATAAATAAAAGGAAAGAAGAAATAAAACCAAGAAGGAAGGGCGCGGTTTCTCAAAAAAATAAAAATAAATAAATAAAAGGAAAGAAGAAATAAAACCAAACCAAAATCTGCAAAACCAAATCGGGCCGCCCGCAAGCGCGAGGCTCACGGGCTGGGGATTTGCACCCCCCTGCGCGCGATAATCGCGTGCGTCGCGCCCGGTTTATGGATTTCCGGCCCATACCCCCTGAAACCACCTGGTTTGGGCTCAACCTGCGTATGCGTGTAGGTCCCCCTAAGCCATCTAAGCATGGTAGGAATGACTTGATATATAAGGCATTCTACCTTTCTTAGCTTAGTAATGTGGGACTAAACTTCCTTCAATAAATTTGAAATTCCAAACAAAAATTCAACAAGATCTTATATTATCGATTGATATATATGTTTGAGTGTATGAACTTGCAAGCATGCACATGGAGCATTGAGAGCTCAAGCTAGGTTGTGTGATGATGATTTAGTGCAGCTAAGGAGACATACAGTGGCTTGAAGGTTCATGGAGATTGAAGGAGGTTGCACATGCCCACTCATTAAGGTGGTGTTAGAGTAGTTGTATGACACGACTTGGTACAACCAAGTGGTCCAAGTCGGCAACTTGGTGGCTTGAAGTCCCTAAAGATTGGAGAAGGATGGATGTGATATTGGACGGCCATGGAGGGTTAGCATTAACATAAGCCAATGGATGTGCACTACGTAGGTGAAGCATAAAATATGGCATATGGATTAGCAAGCCTAAGATTCAATGCATTCGAGGGATGAGAAACCTACACATATGGGAGAAAGGTAGAACTCGGTGAGAATCAATCATTAGGATGATCGAAGAGTTCTAGTGGTAGACTAGAATTGAAACTACTCGACTTAAGAGTTGAGCAAACTAGAAAATCGACTTTAGGAAACAAAATATTTCTATTCGTGGCTCAGTAAATTGAGCAGTCAAATAACCTATAGTGAGTTGACTAATGTTCGGATCCAACTAACTGCTGCTATAGATGGAAAGTTGGAAAGAGTCATTTATCTAATACGGTTGCAACGCAATTACCATTACAATAAAATTATCATATACCCACAATAAAAAATTATAGGTAAAATTATGAAAATCGTAGGTACAGATCTCAAAAGCCTATACCCATGAGAATTTATTACCGTCATTTTTACTATGTCTTTACCAACGGTTTTTTTGTCGTCAGTATAACATATAGTGACGGTACTCATTACCGTCAGAAAATATCTCGACTTATACCTACAGATTTCATTGTATCACTAGAGGTTTTAGTAACAGAACAAAAACCGTTATAAATAATCACAAGTAATTACCCACGAAAATAATTCTATCACTATATACATTAGTGCAAAAGTCTTTTTTCCGTGGGTATGACTTATAGCGATATGATTTTTAATTTTCTATGGGTATAGATTATAGCTACACTTTTATTAAATTTAAATTTTCCGTGGATATAACATATAATGATTTTTTATTATGAGTACAAAAAATTAAAAATTAAAATTTAATTTATATATTTAAATTTATATATAGTAGAATAATAATCATATTAAAAAAAAGGCTTCAATTATATTAAAAGTAAAACAAATTTTAAAATAAAAGTATCAATATATAATCGACTAACGGTTAATTTTTGTGGACTTAAGTAGTCATTCGCAAATTCTGGAAGGTGCAATGAAAGGAAACAATTGATTGATCAGTGATACATCTGATCTGCTTATAACAAGTGAAGATTGAACACAGGTGTTGAAGGGTATAAAAAGGAACCCTTGTGGAGGCTTGAAGGTGATCGAAATAGAGTTGGTTAAATCATGCTAGAAGCCTCTTATGTATTCCTTCGTAGCTTTCCTCTTGCATTCTTGTAACATTTGATTGATGAGAGGTAATCAACCTTGTAATATAATCAGGATTACACTACAAAATTGATTACTTTGTTTGGTATAATTTTAAAACTGTAATGTAATGTAATCTGTATTATACAAAGCTAGGTAAAATATTATAATCTGGATTACAAGGTCAACAATATATAATCTGGATTACAGTATAGGCCCAATTACATTACAAACTAGATTACATTATACCTAATCAAACGTAGCCCATGTTGTAAGAGTTTTGTCCAACTCCATTAGTTGATTGAGAAGAAGGAAGATAATGACTCTAGGAGTGATTCATCAATAAAACATAGGACATTGAGTAAGAGTCTCGGTGTAAAATTGTGTCCACGTTAGAGGAGGAGGGTGAATAGCATATACAATTTTTACAGATTGATAGATAAATAAATAAACAATCAATCAATTAATCAGAGTAAGTAGCGGAAAAGAAATTAACTAAATAAGCAGCGGAATTTAAACTAAGCATAATAAACTAAGTTAGATATGCAATTTAATCATTACTTTACTAAACAAACAATAAACTTAATAATTTATGATAATCAACCTAATAAAGATTGCAATGCCCGAACTATTGAAAAAATAGAGATTCTAATAAACAGTCTCCATTGCAGAAAGCTTCTAGAAGTGGAGAAAGACCTTTAGCAAGAATCTAAGTTAAGCACAAGAATATAAGAAGAATAAATGTACGACAATCAAACAAAGATGTAAATTACAAGTATGAAGTTGCTGGTTGAACTTGAAAAGCATGCAGGGCACAACGTATTAGAACAGACGAAGAAGGAAACGAGCACTGAAAGAGAGGTTTCGAATGAATGTTGACGTCAAAACCAGTGCCTCGAGCCTCCTTTTATAGACCCTGTCGAATGCTGACCTGACACTCTTTGTTGGAGGATATTCGAAGATTTTACAATAAATTAAAATTATAAAATTAATTTCAACTTATCTGTTAAGTGACCCCGACTGCTTTTTCCCCAAGCAGTAGTCTTCCGAGTAGAATTTCCGAGCTCCCGAGTGAGATCCCGAGTTGCCGAGTAAGCTCCCGAGTAGAATCCCGAGCTGCTGAGTGAGCTCCCGAGTGAAATGGCCGAGTGAAATGGCCGAGTGAGCTCCGAGTGGCCGAGTGAGCTCCCGAGCAGAATCTCCCGAGCTCCCGTGCGGAATTCCCGAGTGGAGTCTCCCAACTAGGATCTCCCGAGTGGTGGTCGGACGTCTCCCGACCGACCAAAATCGATTTTGCTGAGGCCTGCGCAGCGCAGTTTCCTTGAAACAAATTCGTCCTCCTCCGGCGGTGCTTCGAGGCTCAGATAGACTTCTGTCTCTCATGATACAATAGCAGACCACGGGCACAACGGAGCACTCGTTGCTCGTGGCGAACTGAGGAAGTACCTGACTGCTACCACACGAGATCGGGAACGAGGTGGAGTGGAGCGGAGGAGAATTTCTTTGTATCTTGTACGTCTGTTTTGCTCTTGGTCACGACCTCTTTATATAGGCTCAGACCCCCGCAGTCGTAAATGACGAATTAATCGTCATTTACTGTCATTTACCCGACCAGATCCAATCGTCTGGGGGTTACCGATCTTGCATTAATCAAAATTAATGCATCAGTTACATTTGAGCAAAAATAATTTGGTAAAACGTTGGCTCATCTGCTTGGACAAATTCTGCCCCGACCGGTCGGACATTCAACGTGCGCGGGTCGTGCATGGACACGAGTACACTTGGTTCAGTATAAATCCAGGCCCTGGATTTGCACCCCCCTGCGCACCCACGCGTGAGAGAGAGCCTCTCCCCTAGCATTTGTCCACAACTATCATGCTTGTGATACAATATAAATCAAACATTTTGCCTTAAAACTCCCAATGTGGGACTAAACCCCCACTCACAAGGGAGTCCCTTTATTCTCCTCCTCACTTTCTACTCAATAGAAAGTTTCAATGTAGGACTAAAGTCCCACCACCTCCCTTTCCATTCACACTAGATATCCAAGATATCCAACACTCTTCCGGTCTACTGGAAGTCTTTTTGATTGCCTAGAACATGTTGACTCGATTGCAAACTTGATCCACCTCAATGCTGGATCAGAATTAACTCGATGGACTCTGATCGCTTAGACTCCCTTTGAGTGCCTAGAGTATGGTCAACTCTTATCTTTGATCATCCCCACCAAATAGCTGGATCGCACTTCTGTTGTCGCCTAGAAGCTGCTTCAGTCACCTAGACACTAACATCGCTTGGACCTTGATGTGTGTGTTTCTTACGCTAAGTTTAGTGTTGTTTCACATACATTATGTGGCATTTCATGCCCCTACTCCTTGACGTGCCTGTGAGGTGGGCGATCCCTTGATCGTCGGCAGATCAAGCCCCGGTGAACTCCGGATAGTAGCAGCCTCCTTCTCGGTGGAGAAACCTCTCCACAAGTGATCTCAAGAAGATACAAGTTAAGCACAGAGACACTCGAGAAGGCAAGCTCACAAAGATGTAACAAGATCGCTCAAGCACAAAGCAACAGAGAGCACGAACACAACCCAGCCGAACTTCCCAAGTTTCTGTCTTGTTCGCTTCGGCTCCTCTGCATCCAGCTTTGTCTCTTAAGCTCCTGCTCAACGTCGCCAGCTCCATCAACACCACTGACTCACACCCTGACCCACTGACCTCTCTGAGCACTCAGTCCACTGGACACTCCTCCAGCTGAGCCTCCGTCAGTTGCCAGCCACGCCTTCGTTAGTTGCCAGTTGCGCCAGACGTCGTTGAGACCTGAAAACACAATAGATCCAAACCTGCTCCAAGGAAAGCCTCTCATTGACCCTCCTTGAGTGTTTGAATCACCTGCTATCACCTGCACACTCCAACAGAGGCTTAGCAATGCATATCAAAAAGAAATCAGCAAGTAGCAGAGAATCGGCAGTGAAAACAGACTTCTGACAACATATTTGAATTAAAGTTCTGCTTCTGATCGGTCCCCAGACCGATCAGGGAGGAGCCTGATCGGTCACCAGACCGATCCAGCAGTTTCTGCACACTCCTGATTGGTCCCCAGACTAATCAGGCTCCTGCCTGATCGGTCACTAGACCAATCAGGCTCCCGCCTGATCGGTCACCAGACCAATCAGGCTTGAGTGAACAGTGATTCTTTAATCAAAACCTAAGTCTCTGATCGGTCACCGAACCGTTCTGGACCTGATTAGCAAGGGAACTCAACTCACTGTTCGCTTCCTGATCGGTCACCAGACCGATCATGAGCTGTGCAGTGAGTGAAACACACACTCCCTGATCGGTCACCAGACCGATCAGACATCGCTGGATCGGTCACCAGACTGATCCACGAAGGAGCAGCGTGCCAACTCCCTGATCGGTCACCAGACCGATCCAGGGACGCAGACCTAGCCTTCTAAGCTATGATTTCATTCACCTTAGCCCTCCAAGCTAAGGATTTTTCAATCTAACTCTCCAAGTTGGGAATTTGCACCTAACCCTCCAAGTTAGGACTTTTCACCTAACCCTCCAAGCTAGGACTTTTCACCTAGCCCTCCAAGCCAGGACTTTTCACCCAACCCCTCCGAGTTAGACCTTCATCCAACCTAGCCCTCCAAGCTAGGCACCTGACCCTCCAAGCCAGGACTTTTCACCTAACTCTCCAAGATGAGACTTTTCACCTAACCCTCTAAGTTAGGACTTTTCACCTAACCCTCCAGGCTAGGACTTTTCACCTATCCCTCTAAGCTAGGACTTTTCACCCACCTCTTCCGAATTAGGACTTTTCAAACACCTGGCTTCACTCACCAGGACCCGGCTTCACTCACCGGGATTTCCAACACCTGGCTTCACTCACCAGGACCCGACTTCACTCACCTGGATTTCCAACACCTGGCTTCACTCACCAGGACCCGACTTCACTCGTCGGGATTTTCAACACCTGGCTTCACTCACCAGGACCCGGCTTCACTCACCGAGATTTCCAACACCTGGCTTCACTCACCAGGACCCGGCTTCACTCACCGGGATTTCCAATCACTTGGCTTCACTCACCAGGACCCGGCTTCACTCACCGGGATTTCAACCTAGCTTCACAAGCTAGGACCTGACTTCACTCACAAGGGTTTCATGTCCAATCCCCGACCAGGACTTTAACCCAAATTCGCTCAACCAAACTTAAATCATTGTCAAACACCAAAACAACAACCGGGCCAGACTGCATCAACAATCTCCCCCTTTTTGTTGTTTGACAACCCAATTTAAGATTAGGTATCAATCAATTGAAGTCCGTTCAATTCTCATAAGGGAATCATGATCCTCCCCCTATAATAACCATAAACTTAATCAGCCATTTTCTCCCCCTTTGTCAAACATCGAAAAGGGTATGGTTATTAAGTTTGAACATACCTCCCCCTCAAACACGGGTCTCTCTCCAAACCCAAAATAATCAAAGTGAAGTTTTGAATTACACATGAAAACATATACCGAATAATATCATGGTCAAACATGTATATGTTTCATATGACACGTAAGTCAAAGGATGATTTTGGAATTGCATATGAGAGGCATATACCATAAATGTATCATGGCAACAATGTATATGCATCATATAGCAATAAGTGTGAATTGCACATGTAAACATATACAGAAATATATCATGGTCAAACATGTATATGTTTCATGTGACAAGTAATAATGCAGCTTCATCAGACTTATGATTGATACAAAAAAATTTCTGATGTATCTATGAACGATCAGTTTTCAGAAAAATTTCTAGAATTCTGATTCATTCAAGATCAGACTGCATTAACATTTGGAATTTTATGTGAAAACATATACAGAAGTATACCATGGTCAAATACGTATATGCTTCACATGACAAGTAAGGAATGCATCTGTATCTGAAAAATAGTCCTGATTGGTCTCCGTGACCAACCAGGTCTGTTGATTACATGATACAGAAGGATATCTGATTAGTCTGGGGAGCGATCAGATTTCAGAATAATTTCGGAAACTCTGATACGTTCCTGATCAGATTGCATTAACAATTTGCATCTCATAACAGGAGAGAGGACTCTATTGATATTCGGTATTTCAGAAAAATTTCTGAAACACGACATTAAGAACAAGAGTCATGATTTGGATTTCTTGACTGAAAATTATCCCTCATCAAGGAGCAAGAGATTAAACGACATGATTCACACAACCCGTTCATATGAATTTCAAAAATTTCAACACGGCCTTGTATCAAATCAGTATAAGATTTGCTCCGAGTATGACTAGGATGATCCAATTATACTTGGTTTATATCAGATTTGTTTGTAGTATGATCATTAAACTGATACAATTCTATGGAAGGTGATTGGTCTCAGGAGTTTTTGGATCAATTTGGAACGATCTGGGAGTTCCTTGATCAGAATTGATCTGATCAGTCGCCAGACCGATCAGAGTGAGTCCTGATCGGTCGGTGGACTGATCAGGTATGACACAGACAGGTTTCTGAAACTGAGAAGTTTCAGAAACGGTTTTGTTTCAACATTTGAACACTCTAAACCCTAACACAATCAAATTTAACTCCTAACAGAGTTCCGTTAAACAATACTCATGTTCCTTAACCAAAGAAAACAACATGATTTGCATCTCTTTAACTAACATGTATATTTTCAAATCATGCAATATCTCCAATATAACTTGAGAGTAAAACTCATAAAAACTCATAAATACAAAGTTTAAAGTGTGATTCTAGAAAACATGGTGAATTTGAAAGTGATCAACATATGATTAAATTTCATAACATGCCTATATAACATTAGATTTCATGATACAAACTATGATCAGATTTCATGATACAAACAAAAGTATGATCAATCTTTCAAAAATATGCTTGTATCAAATTTATATCAAACTATGATCAATTTCTAAATTCTGATCAGTTCAAGGTATGTTTATAACATGTTTGTACCAAGATTCCAAGGTTTGTATACATCCATCATAAAATTCATAATCATGAATAGCACATAGTGTAAATCATGGCATACTCATCTAGGTTCATCTCAAAAATAAGAACACTTAAGCCTAAGATATATCATGTGTTGTTGGCTAACTTCAAGACTTACAGTGAGCTATAGAGTTCAAACCTAATCATGGCATATTGAAGTTAAAACTCATGAATTGGATTGAAAAGTCATACTTCCAAGTGTGTATTACAGTCATGGTTCCAACCGATTTCAAATCAAGTTTGAGTTAGGCTTCCGAAATAGGTATGCATGCAATCATTTGAATAGAAAATTCATAGACATGGATAGCACACATGATGAATGCATAATTCTATTTGGTAAAGATGAACTAGACAGTTCCTTCTTTGTTTTGGAAGCAAACTTGATCATGGAAGAATTTTAATACTAAAGTAGATCATACTTAAACATCATTAAGTTCTTTGACACATGAATTCCATAAAAAGTACTAGCCAAGGGTTCATATTGTTATAAAAACTAAAACAATAGAGATCAAAGTATTTGAGTCGAATTTTCCATAACCAACCATGTGAATGACAATTTTTTTCTTGGTCATGGGTTTGGAGCACCAAATATCAACCTCCCATGTTGATAGATGCTCCCCCTCAAATAATGCTTATACAATTCTAAAGATAGAGGTTTTAGGTACCCAAATTTTGGGACCTAAAGAACTTTCAATCAAAGACTTTGGCACCCATGCCTTAGTCATTTTCTTTTTAACCCTAGGAACATTTGATGATCTAAAATGTGTTCTAGACATTAATGACACAAAGGTCGGTTCTTTAGGTCGGTAACCTATACCGGCCTTGTTGTAAACCGCCCTTTGGGAGTTTAAGATCATGTCTAGGGTTTTTGAGCCAATTGAAAACTTCTCAAGAATATTCTTGAGGTTTTCAACTTTGCTCTTCAAATCCTTATTTTCATCCTCAACATTTTTAATATGCAAATTATCAAGATTCTCATCCTTAGAGGATTTCAATTTTTCTACTTCAAATTTCAATAACTTAATCTTATTATTTGATTTCTTTAACAACTTAGTTAAGCATGCTATCATCCTATAGCATTTATCTAATTCCGGAGAGATTACCTCTTCATCATCCGAAGATGATGAAGGCGCGATTGAGGAGCTTGAAGATTCATCACTGCTTCCTTCACTTGAATTCTCTACTGCTATGAAAGCAAAATGATGAAAGTTCTTCTCCTCCTCTTCATTCTTCATCTCCTTTCTTTTGTTACCTGTCACACAAGCAAACCCTTTCTCTTTTGGGCTTGTGTTAGAGATCTCGTGTAGCTCCATCTCACAAAACAAATCCTCTAACTTAACAAAAGATAAGTCCTTGGAAACCTTGTAAGCATCCACCATGGATGACCACAAGGCATTCCTAGGAAATGCTTTTAGAATGTACCTCACTAAGTCTCGATTTTCGACCTTTTCATTGATGGAATGCAAGCCATTGATGATTTCTTTGAACCAACAATGAAGCATACTTACAGTTTCATTTTCTCCCATTGTCAAGTTCTGGAGTTGACTGAGAAGGAGGTCCTTCTTGACTATCCGTGTATCTTGAGTTCCCTCATGGAGCTCAATGAGTTTGTTCCACAAGTCTCTGGCAGAGGTGAAGGGACCAATTTTGATCAATTGCTCTTTGGTCATCCCACATTGTAAGGTGACCACAGCTTTGGCATTTGCTTCACCCTTCCTTATTTGCTCAGCCGACCAACTTGAGAAATCGAGATCTTTTCCTTCATTGTCCTTTGGAAGGGAAAACCCCTCCTTGACAGTGAACCACAAGCTCATGTTGGTTTTGAGATAGAACTCCATTCTTGACCTCCAATATGGAAAATCTGTGCCGTCAAAGAATGGAGGTCGGTTTGTGTTGTAGCCTTCTCCTCCAGCCATCTTGTTGTAAGCTCTCGGATGTTAAGCCTTGAACAGAGCCACAAGCTCTGATACCACTTGTTGGAACCCGGATGGCTATAGAGGGGGGTGAATATAGCCAGACACAATTTCTTGCTCTTTGATACTTCTGCGTGATCAGATTAGTAGCAGCGGAAACAAAAACGCAGAAGCAGAAATAAAGAACAGCAAGCAAAACACAAAGGGAAAGCAAACTGAGGCTAACACCTCGATATACAAGGTTCGGGGATAACTTGCCCCTACTCCTTGGTGTGCCCGTGAGGTGGGCGATCCCTTGATCGTCGGCAGATCAAGCCCCGGTGAACTCCGGATAGTAGAAGCCTCCTTCTCGGTGGAGAAACCTCTCCACAAGTGATCTCAAGAAGATACAAGTTAAGCACAGAGACACTCGAGAAGGCAAGCTCACAAAGATGTAACAAGATCGCTCAAGCATAAAGCAACAGAGAGCACGAACACAGCTCAGCCAAACTTCCCAAGTTTCTGTCTTGTTCGCTTCGGCTCCTCTGCATCCAGCTTTGTCTCTTAAGCTCCTGCTCAACGTCGCTAGCTCCATCAGCACCACTGACTCACACCCTGACCCACTGACCTCTTTGAGCACTCAGTCCACTGGACACTCCTCCAGCTGAGCCTCCGTCAGTTGCCAGCCGCGCCTTCGTCAGTTCCCAGTTGCGCCAGACGCCGTTGAGACCTGAAAACACAATGGATCCAAACCTGCTCCAAGGAAAGCCTCCCATTGAACCTCCTTGAGTGTTTGAATCACCTGCTATCACCTGCACACTCCAACAGAGGCTTAGCAATGCATATCAAAAAGAAATCAGCAAGTAGCAGAGAATCAGCAGTGAAAACAGACTTCTAACAACATATTTGAATTAAAGTTCTGCTCCTGATCGGTCCCCAGACCGATCAGGGAGAAGCCTGATCGGTCACCAGACCGATCCAGCAGTTTCTGCACACTCCTGATTGGTCCCCAGACCAATCAGGCTCCTGCCTGATCGGTCACCAGACCAATCAGCCTCCTGCCTGATCGGTCACCAGACCAATCAGGCTTGAGTGAACAATGATTCTTTAATCAAAACCTAAGTCTCTGATCGGTCACCGGACCGTTCTGGACCTGATTAGCAAGGGAACTCAACTCACTGTTCGCTCCCTGATCGGTCACCAGACCGATCAGGAGCTGTGCAGTGAGTGAAACACACACTCCCTGATCGGTCACCAGACCGATCCACGAAGGAGCAGCGTGCCAACTCCCTGATCGGTCACCAGACCGATCCAGGGATGCAGACCTAGCCTTCCAAGCTAGGATTTCATTCACCTTAGCCCTCCAAGCTAAGGATTTTTCAATCTAACTCTCCAAGTTGGGAATTTGCACCTAACCCTCCAAGTTAGGACTTTTCACCTAGCCCTCCAAGCTAGGACTTTTCACCTAGCCCTCCAAGCTAGGACTTTTCACCCAACCCCTCCGAGTTAGACCTTCATCCAACCTAGCCCTCCAAGCTAGGCACCTGACCCTCCAAGCTAGGACTTTTCACCTAACTCTCCAAGATGGGACTTTTCACCTAACCCTCTAAGTTAGGACTTTTCACATAGCCCCCAGGCTAGGACTTTTCACCTAGCCCTCCAAGCTAGGACTTTTCACCCACCTCTTCCGAATTAGGACTTTTCAAACACCTGGCTTCACTCACCAGGACCCGGCTTCACTCACCGGGATTTCCAACACCTGACTTCACTCACCAGGACCCGGCTTCACTCACCGGGATTTCCAATCACTTGGCTTCACTCACCAGGACCCGGCTTCACTCACCGGGATTTCAACCTAGCTTCACAAGCTAGGACCTGGCTTCACTCACCAGGGTTTCATGCCCAGTCTTCGTCCAGGACTTTAACCCAAATTCGCTTAACCAAACTTAAATCATTGTCAAACACCAAAATAACAACCAGACCAGACTGCATCAACACTCTTGAGGGTTGGCGAGGTCAATTTGTAGAGCTTCATCAGTTTTCAGGTTCTTGTGGGCTTCCGACCTGACCTCCCCGCTGTAACATCGCTGGGAAGCCAATTCATCCCCCTTGACTTCGGCTACTTGCTTGGCCACCGGGAGCTTGATCTTTTAGTAGTAGACTGAGACCTCCGCCTGGAATATGCTAAGTGTTGGGCATCCGAGGATGGCGTTGTAGGATGACGACGCATCCATGACTAGGAAAGGAGTCCTCGTCCTCGTCCTCTCCAGCGTGTCATCTCCCAATGACAGGGATAGGGAGATTTTCCCTATTGGCTGTACTCGTTATCCAGTGAAGTCTAAGAGTGGAGTAGAGACCAGCCGCAGCTCATCCTGGTCGATTTGCATCTGGTCCAGGGTTGCCTTATACAGGATGTTCACTGAACTACCTGTATCCACGAAGACACGCTTAACTTCATAATTAGCTATGTGAGCGAGAATTACTAAGGCGCCCTCATGAGGGGTCTCCACGTCGTCTATGTCATCTGGGCCAAATGAGATGATGGGGCCTCTGCGCTAGCTACTGCTTGTTCTAATGGAATAGTTCTCCAGTTGTCGAGTGTGGGCCTTCCTTGCCCGGTTAGAGTCTCCTCCAGTAGGACCTTCAGAAATCACTCCTACGTGGCCCGAAGGAGGGCCCTGCATAGGTGCCTTGCCTTTCTTGGGGTCTCGCTCAGGGGAGAGAGATCGACGAAGCGCCACCTCTCAACTTCTCCCCCTGGAACACGATCGAGATTGCCGCCAAGCTCCTTCCTCTCTTGACGACCGCTTGCGGGGAGAAAGACTCCGTCGCGTGGACCTCTGGCGATACCCTGTTTTCTTCCATTGCTTCCGGGGCTTGTTATCCTCTTCCTCTGACATCATTTTCTTCAAGGCATGACACTCTTCTGTGGAGTGCGTGGTACTGCCGTGGAAATCGTAGTACTTCCTTTGTGGCTCAGGTTTTTTATGTAT
>JAGFNQ010006679.1:136016-264956 GCA_024364735.1 Boesenbergia rotunda
GCCTTGGAAGCAACGTTCTCAGTTGCGACCAAGTTTCTTTTTTAAAGACGAGTGCCTCCACTTTCATATTTTTTCGTCTATTCACCCCCTCTAACTGGTCCAACCCGATCCAACAGAATCTAATAATTGAGATACTATTGGAGTTTTTTTATGTATGACAAAGGGAAGAATTAAGATTTAATTGGAAAAATCTTATGTACCTTTGCAAGAAATCCTAGCTCAAGGGAGAGCTTAGGTGAAGGGGAAGCTTTGTTGCTCACTTATTGGCAAAGAGGGAGTCTTGTGATAGGTTCTTGAAAAAACCTTGGTAAGTCCAAGTGTAGCGGGAGCCTTTGATAGGTTTTAAAAACCCCTTGGTGTAAAATTCCTAACTAAAGTAGTCTACGAAGCTCTTGTGTGTGTGTGTCATGTTGTAGCGAAGTTTCTTCACCCACAAGGAGTTACACGAGCTAACCGGAGGTTTTTCGAGGATTAATCCACCGACGGATAGGGATCGTCCCCCTTATGGACAGCCATGGAGTAGGAGCGTCATCTCTAAACCACTTTACATTGGTTTATTCTTCTTGTTAGTTTTAGTTTAATTGTTATTCCGCTTGCATACTAACATCATAGGAAGAGAACTGAGAGAGTTGAGGGGCAATGTCTATTCACCCCCTCCCCTCTAGCCATTTGATCATTTCCACAGAAACATGTGAGGAGTGTGTGGATAAGGAGACAGTGTAACCGCCTCATTGATAAGGTTGTTCTTCCTAGAAAATGTGAACAACGATCATGAATATCCTAGAATACGTGGCACCAGATGAATGCAGAAGTGGTCAGGTACTAGTTATCAAATCTGGTCTTCAAATTGCCCTCCTCCAAACATATAGTGTTGGGTGAATACAGAGGTAACTAATGGTTGTCAAATTTGATCTCCTTTATGTTGGTGCTTGGATGACTGGAGAGGGGGGTGAATATAGCCAGACACAAATTCTTGCTTCTTTTGAAGGTTTCTGCACTTCAACGTTAGCAGCAGCAGCGGAAGAAACACGAAACAGAGTAATGCAGAAATCAAACCCCTAAACTAAGTGCAAGCTCAAAATGCTAACAAAGAGGATTTACAAGGTTCGGGGATAACTTGCCCCTACTCCTTGGCATGCCCGTAAGGTGGGCGATCCCTTGATCGTCGTCAGATCAAGCCCCGGAAAATCCGGATAGAATGGAACCTCCTTCTCTGTGGAGAAACCTCTCCACAGCGTTTCAACTGAGTGATGAAGTTAAGCACAAAGAAACACTAGAAGGCTTACAGAGCACTCAGACAGAAGGAACACACGAGCTCTTCACCGAGCTCCACCCAGCACAACTCTCACGCAAGAACTCCCTGCTCTTCGTGTCTGCTTGCTGATGGACTCGCCGAGCTCTCTTCCTCTTCCAAGCGCTCAAGTTTGCAGTCTCCAAAATGATGCTCAAGAGTTGCTCAAGTGATTCACAGTGATTGCTCAAAGAGATGGATCAATTGTTACTGCAACAGAGAACCTCCTTTCTCTTCATCGCCAGCCAACACTTAACCCAGCTGCCCGACGCCAGGTCACAGACGCTCCTCTGCAGCTCCCAGCTGCTCCTCTGCAACTGCCCAGCTACCCTGACCTCTCCTGGACTCCCTGAGCTCTCCTCAGCCGAGCCCCAGTCAGCCCCAGGTCAGCTTCCAGCCGTTGCCAGCGCCCGTTGTAACCTGCGATGGAAAACTGCCAAACCTGCTCAAAGGAAAGCCTCCCATTGACTCTCCTCCAATGTTTGAACCATCCCTGTAAAGCTTGCACACTTCAACAGAAGCTTAGCAAAACATATCAAATGAAATCAGCAATGTATCATAGAATCGGCAGAGAAAACAGCCACGATCAGAGCGTCTGACAGCGTATTTGAATTAAAGTTCATCTTCTGATCGGTCCCCAGACCAATCAGGGAGGACCCTGATCGGTCACCGGACCGATCAGGGTAAGCCCAGACCGATCAGGCTCCATCCTAATCAGTCCACAGTGAGAAAACTGGAATCGCGACTACTGCTGGATCGGTCACCAGATCGGTCACCAGACCGGTCCAGCAGTCTGCTTGCCACAACCCGCAGGAACCACACACACCTGATCGGTCACCAGATCGATCAGGATGTGGCCTGATCGGTCTGGGGACCGATCAGAGCACCTCCTGACCGATCAGGCTCCAGCCTAATTGGTCATAATGAGAAGCTCGCGACAATTGATCGTTCACAAGAACAATCTTAATAGTCTCCCTGATCGGTCACCAGACCGATCAGGAGCCGAACAGAAAGGTTTCCAAAGTCTCTGTATGCTCCCTGATCAGTCGCCAGACCGATCAGACATCACTGGATCGGTCACCAGACCGATCCACGAAGGAACTCCGTGCCAACCTCCCTGATCGGTCACCAGACCGATCCAGGCAAGGCCAAATCCACTCTAAGTCAAGAGAACGGGCTCCCAGCCTTCTCTGACTCGTGCTCAGTCCCCCGGGCCAAGACTCCGTGCCCAGTTTCACTCACTGGGACTTCAACCTAGCTTCCCAAGCTAGGACCTGGCTTCACTCACCAGGATTTCATCCAACCTAGCTTCCCAAGTTAGGACCTGGCCCTCCAAGCCAGGGTTTTATCCAACCTAGCTTCCCAAGCTAGGACATGGCTTCACTCACCAGGATTTCATCCAACCTAGCTTCCCAAGCTAGGACCTGGCCCTCCAAGCTAGGGTTTCATCCAACCTAGCTTCTCAAGCTAGGACCTGTCCCTCCAAGCCAAGGTTTCATCCAACCTAGCTTCCACTAGGTGTGCCTAGTCCCACTAGGTCTTTTCCACTTCACCTAGTCCCACTAGGTGTGCCTAGTCCCACTAGGTCTTTTCCAATGCCAGCGTGCGATCTCCCGATCCACCTGGACTTTATCCGAATTCATTCAACCAAACTCTTTGTCAAACTGGGCCATACTGCATCAACACTTTAGTGGCTCATATGAGGATGATGCAACATCTGACGTGGAGATGTTCTTGTAGTGTGTGTGTATATGTGTGTGTGTGTGTGTATTGTTGGTCCTTGGATGGCTAGAGAGGGGGGGTGAATAGATAGAAACTCAAATAGCTTGCTTCTTTTAAAAACTTTCTGCACTTGAAGGTTAGCAGCGGAAGATAAATAGACAGAAAAACAGAAACTAACAGAAGCAAAGAAACCAAACAGAAATGACACAAAGATTTAAAGGATCGGGGATAACTTGCCCCTACCCCTTGGCGTGCCCGTGAGGTGGGCGAACCCTTGATCGTCGGCAGATCAAGCCCCGGAACTCCGGATAGAATATCTTCTCCTTCTCGGTGGAGTAACCTCTCCACAAGCGTCTCAGTAGAATAACAGTTAAGCCCTCGAGACAACGTGAAGGAAAGCTCACACGGATGCCACAGAATCGCTCAAGAATGAAGACTATACAGAGAGCTCAAAAAACCCAGCAAAACTTCTCTCGTTTTCTGTCTGTTCTTCTTGCGCTCCTCTGCTTCCCAGCTTCTTCTTAAGCGTCTGCTCACCCGGCGCGTCTGCAACCTCTAATCAGCTCTGTCATCACTGACCCACTGACCTCTACTGGGCTCAGTCCACTGAAACCACTTCAGCTGAGCCTCAGGTCAGTTGCCGCTGCACCAGATAGTCGCCAGCCCGCGCTAGAAGCCGTTGAGACCTGGAAACAGAAAACAGACAAACCTGTCATGGTGAAAGTCACCATTAACTCTTCTCCTTAGCTTGTATCATCCCTGCAACGTCTGCACACTCAACAGAAGCTTAGCACAGCAAATCAAAAGAAATCAGCAGAGTATCAGAAGGATTCAGTGCATGATCAAAGCGTTATCAGAAGTCTGACAACGTTTTCAAATTAAAGTTCAGACACTGATCGGTCACTCGAACCAATCAGTGAGGATCCTGATCGATCAGGCTCCTACCTGATCGTTCCAGTGGCTCTGTGATCGGTCATACTAACCGATCAAGGATCAAGGATCGGTCACCAGACCAATCCACAAGCTTACTGGGTTCCAAGCCACAACCCGCAGGCAAAGGCACCTGATCGGTCACCTGACTGATCAGGTTGTGCCCTGATCGATCATGGTGACCGATCAGGCCACCTCTAAACCGATCAGGAGCTATAGTGGAGATTCACAATAGTAGAATGCTAGTCTCTATTTTCACATATTTAGTAATCATCAACTTTTCTTTGCCATACAATTTTCTTTACGTTACATATTGCACAAATATTATTACATCAGATAAAATGCTTATGGATTTCCTTAATTTTCATTAGGATCTATATGAACTTGCTAATAAGTATTATGACACATTTAACTTGCTTATGGATTTTATTGGTATCGTTTATCTCATTCACTAATATGACTTATATTATTTCACACAGAATCTCTAACACTAAATTTTTATTTTGATATAGTGTTAAATCATAGTTAAAGAGCTTAAGAAGTTGAGCCCCAAAAAAGGTGTCATAGTTGTCGGTGAAGGATGTTTTGATGATGATCTTGTTAAACTTAATATGGATATAAAGTTATTTGAGGATTGTGCGACCATATATATTTTTTGTTTGGATAATATGAAGTTGTATCTTTTGTTAAATAGTTATATTTTAAAAAAGATTGTGGATGCTTATATTTTTTTGTTTGTGGATATTCATATTTACTGTTTGTAAAGTTTGTGGATACTTTTTATATGTTTCGGTAAAATATTTATATTTTAAAAAACACAACACTTTTTATCTATTTAAAAAATTTGTTGTTTGTTAAAAGAGACAACGCTTTTTAAGCGTTGCAAAAACTTTGACCATGTAGAAAATGGCAATGCTTTTTAAGCGTTGTAAAAGCTTTGTCCTGGTAAAATATGACAACGCTTTTAAACGTTGCAAAAGTGTGGTCTTTGCAAAAATCAACCACGTTATTTAAGTGTTGCAAAAACGTTATCTTTATAAAAAAACAACGCTTTAAGCGTTGTCTTTGTATAGACTTTTAATAATAGTGCTTTTAACAACGCATTTTAAGTCACATAGACAATAGACAACGCGTAAAAAGTGTTGTTGTTTAGATTTTTTTTTCTTGTAGTGAACCGACTCCATCGCCATGCTCTGACCCTCACCGATCGCAGACCCTCCTCTAATCTGATTTTGGTATCGACGGCGGCTCTCCTTCTTGCCCTGGCGCCACCGACGATCGGCACAGAGGAGTAGTTGTTGACTTAATCGTGTGGAGAAGCAATCGCACAACGCGAAACCCACGATGAGGCCGCGGCACAGAGATCGTCGGCATCGGTCTAGCAAGGAGGAGGGAGGGGTCACGTGGGGAGGACGCGACGCAGACGATCGGGAGGAGGAGGAGTTCTCGCCAAGGGAGCTTTTTTAAGGCATACTTACAAAAAGGCCCTTCATCTTTTAATAATTGCAATTTGCTCCCTATATTTAACACCATCAAACTCTCTTCCGCTCTTTCTTTCTGTTTTAGCTTCATACCTCAAGTTAATCTTAACTTAAGCGGCGGACTAGCCTATCGGGATCCCTCTCCGGCATTATTCTAACTCTATATTGAAATGGGTTGCATGTCCATCTCATCCTCTTCACCAATAATCTTTGAAGAACGCACATGTTAGCTTGTTAACTGATCCGGAAGACATCAACGTGGATGATGAGTCATCAGAGTTCTGCCTGCAAGGATGACGACGAAGGAAAGTAGATCATGTCTTGCGAGATCAACACGAGCATTAATGGGAACACACTGGAGGTTTTCCGGCGGAGCCCACTCTAACGCTCAAGTCAGACTTCGATCGCTTGCAGGAGGACAACAAGGAAGAAGAATAGTTGTGAGTTTAGAGAGCGTACCCCCTTTACCTACGTGTCCAAGTACCTTATATATACGAGGGATTGATTACACGTATCTTTCACGTTCTCCTCCATGTTCCTTATTCGTCGGTTACACAATAGCTTTTGGGTAACGGTCGCAACGATTATTAAGGCTTTAATTGTCGCATGCGACAGACAATAACTATCTGACAACTTTCCTGATCCGAAAAGAGGAACGGCTACTTGAAGTCAAGCTATCGAGTGCATTGACCCTTGGGCTATGTTCGCCCGAGAGGGTCTCGGGCGTATATTATCCCCAGTTAGTCTAGGAGATCTGTCTTCCAGAGGGTCGGGGGTCTCGGGAGTCTACGGTCCGGCCTGGCCCCGGGAGTCTGTCTTCCCAGGGAGGTCTCGGGCGCATGTCATCCAGAGTTGGACTCGGGGATCTGCCCTTCCGAGGTGGTCTCGGGAGTCTACGGCCTGGCCTAGCCTCGGAAGTCTGTTTTCTCGGGGAGGTCTCGGGCGTATGTCATCCCGAATTGGTCTCGGGGATCTGCCCTCTCGAGGTGGTCTCGGGAGTCTACGGCCAGGCCTGCCCTCAGGCGTCTGTCTTTCCGGGGAGGTCTCGGGCGTATGTCATTCCGAGTTGGACTCGAGGATCTGCCCTCCCGAGGTGGTCTCGGGAGTCTACGGCCCGGCCTGGCCTCTGGAGTCTGTCTTCCCGAGAAGTCTCGGGAGTCCGAGCTAGGTGTTCGGGCTTGACGGACCCCGACACATAACTTTCCTATTTTATGTATAGATTCTGAGATGCTCAACTCCATCATTAACCATTCATGATATTTAACATAAAGAACTACATAAATCGCACTACAATTCATGCATGAAAGAAACTAGGACTCTTTATATTGTCGCTTGAATATCTAACTTGATAAATAAGTCTTACAAATTATTATTAAAATTTTAAGTTACCTTCGACAAGTCTCGTAATGTTATTTCAAGGAAGGAAGGAAATTAGAACTCAAATCCACATTTAATCATTTATACAAGCTCACAATAACTTTTTTACGATAATTTAAATTGCTTCTAAGTACCTCAAACAATAGCCAACTTAAACATCAAGATAATACTAAATATATAGAGAAATTAAATTATAAATGATTTTTTTTAAAAAAAATGTATATATATTGAAAAACATTGTCATGATCGCTTTAAATGTGATTTAGTCATGCCCTATTCAATTATGAGGTCTCTGAAATAACATTTTCGAATAACATCTAATAATAATTAATACACACCAATAATTAATTTCAGACTCTTCTAGTGGCATAATTAATTCCACTACCTATAATTATTGGAACCAATCCATCATCATATACCTTTATTCTTCTCCTTCTCCTTTAAAAAACATACACAATCAAAAAGCTTATTCTTCTTTATAGCTTCTTCCTCCATGTTATTCTTTATTGCCCTCCGTTGTAAACACACTTGGAGTAACCTATTTCATCAAACAATAGAAAATAAGATAAAAACATCACAATATTCATTTAAATTAATTTTGTCATTTTTCTTTTTTTAAAAAATGCTTATTATTTTCATTGGATAAGATTAAATGATGGTAATTTTTCTTGTTCTCTCCCTGCCCCCCCCCCCCCCCCCCCCCCCCCCCCCAAACTTGTAACTTTCCGTCTAAGTAAACTGATCTTAAGGAGATTATGAGGATTTCAAATTTTGAAGGGAGATTGCCAAAAAGTATATAAGTTTGATGGGGTGAATTGCAAATTTCCTTCGTTCAATTTAGTAAATTAGGGTAAAGATTGTGAGTCAAGAGATGAGTCCACGTACTGGGGTTGTCGGTGGTGAGGACTGCGGAGCCGGAGAAGTCGCAATCATAGGCGTTGCGGCCGGAGACCTGGTAGTACTGGTTCATCGAGTACGCCGCGTGCGATCGTACGGTGTTCGGCTCGAAGCACGCCCCTCCTTGCTGGATCGGGCTGCAGTCCACCGCCGGCTGCCCACAAGCATAGTCCAAGCTCGCCTGCAGCGCCGCCTCCGTCGCCCCCTGCT
Source organism: Boesenbergia rotunda (assembly GCA_024364735.1). Taxonomy (NCBI): domain Eukaryota; kingdom Viridiplantae; phylum Streptophyta; class Magnoliopsida; order Zingiberales; family Zingiberaceae; genus Boesenbergia; species Boesenbergia rotunda. The sequence continues at coordinate 143,925 of JAGFNQ010006679.1, forward strand.
TCGGCACGCACCATCCTTTCCCCACAACCCTCTTCGGCGGCGCCTCCGTCGTATTCTGCGCCACTTTCATCGTTATTCGTTGCCAAAATCTAATTTTGCAATCGAATTCGATTTTGACCGGAGCTCTCTGTTAGCTTACCTGGGAAACGGGGCCGGCGGCGTTGGAGGAAGACTTGGTGAGGCTGGCGTCGTAGGTGGGCGTGAGATCGAGGCGGAAGAGGCCGAACGAGCGCTCGGAGGTCGGTCCGGGCTTCAGATCCTCGTCGTAGAGCGCGAAGATGTAGGTGTCCACTGACTTGCCCGGCGCCATCGGCGTTCCGGCGAGGGAGCGCAGGTGAGCCACCAGGCCGCCGTTGTACGCCTGGGCGTTCTCCACTGTCGCTCCCTCCTCCCCTGCGTCCCCCCTGTACGGCCACCCGGTCTCCGCCACAACGATCTCCACCTCCGGGAACCCCGCCGCTGCGATGGCGGCCCTCACCGCGTCCACCTGCGCGTCGAACATGTTCATGTAGGTCGCCCCCGACCCGGCGTCGTGCCGCCCGGCGTTGGGCTGGAAGGTGCAGAAGGCCAGCGTCTCCGGCCTCGGGTCACTCTGGTACGCGAAGAAAGGGTAGGGGTTGATCATGAAGGGGCTTCCGGTGTCCTTTAGGAAGGCGAGGACTCCCTTGAGCGCGGGGAGCACGTCGGCGTGGAAGGCGCCGGAGGAAGGCGGGTCGGAGCTGGCGAGCACCGACATGATGTTAACAGTAGAGACCTTGATGCCGGCGGCAGCGGAGGAAGCTGCGGCGAGGGCGGTGCGGAGGTTCTGCATCGCCGGTAGAAGCTGAGACGCGAGCGAGGCGTCGCCGGAGCTGAAGGCCTCGTTGCCTAAAGCAACGACGGAGATGTCGGTGGCGGGGAAGAAGGGAAGGACGTTGGCGGAAACCCAGTTGGCTGCGGCCATGGGGTCAGAGGCCAGGGCGGGGATGTCGCCGTTGGCGGCGCCGATGACGACGGAGATTCCGGTACCTGCGAGCGCGCGGAGGATGTTGGGATCAGCACCGTAGAGGCGGACTTTGGAGATGGTGGTCGACTGGAGGAGCCGCGCCGTGTCCGCCGGCGGCGGGAGGTTGTCGGCCACCTCACCGTAGTTCACTCCGATGAACGACTGCGACTCTGCAATTCCACCATTAATCCGTCAATTTCGCATCAAAAATCAAACTTTCTTCCCCACACATCCGATTCCGCCGACTCCAAAAACGCCATAAAACCAATCGAAATCCCGATCAAATATCGCCTTTTTACTCTGCAATAACTGGAAGATTAAAAAATTGATTTTGCAGATTAAAAAATTGAAAACTTCACGACCGCAGCTCTAAGATCTCAACTTTCTCTACTAAAAACCACAGAATAATATATTTTTCTCAGATCGTCGATCGTAAAGGCAGGGAACTCACTGGCAAAAGGGAGGGCGAGAAAGAGAGCAGCGATGATCACGGCGCAGACGGGATTCCTGGAAGCCATGGCGAAGAAAGCAGAGTGTTCTTTCTCTGCTTTGGGGAAGAAAGCTGAGAGCTGTACTTAAATGGATGCTATAAGGAACCAGATTCCCGGATCGCGATTTCAAATATTACCGATCATATCAGATAGAAAATGATGCGCGGAAGAACAAGAGGAAGAAGAAGAAGCCGTAAATCCTGGTGCCTTTTCTTTACTTGGAACAGGAGTCGGGAGCTTAGTTGTGAAGGAATCCAGCGGCCACGTGCTTGTGGAAAGTGAATGATTTGAATGGTTTTGTTGGATCACGTTCTTTGTTGGATTGTTTATTTTTTGTTTGGTCGATTGCTGCTCGATTTACCTGATGATCTCTGCTTAAAGTTGGGTAAAGGGAGCGTGTTCTTCTCGAACAAGGCAAACGCTAAAAAACTTGTGTTTTTTTTTTGTTTTTCTGTTTTTCGTCTAAATTCCTACTTGTTTTTTTGACTTCTAATTCTATTGTTTGGTCACTTTACTCTTCCCCTGTTGGCGGTGCGAACTCTGAAGCTGGTGGGGTTTGTTATATTAAAAGGAAAAATTTGAGAAAACTCCCCAACATTAAATTGGACTGGACTTTGTATGCACTCTCTAACCAAAAATTTCTTTGCATGCACTCTCTGATGAGATTTACAAGACAGTTTTGTGTGTTATTTTTTTTTATCAGTATAAATGAGTAAATATTCAGTATAAATCGTAAAGATTTGAGTATAAATTGTTTGAGATTGAGTACTAATTTAAAAAATTTGAGTATTATTTGAAAAAATTTGAGTATACATTGTTTCAGTATATAGTAAAAATTTCAGTATACATTATCAAAATTTAAGTATGAATTGATTTAGATTGAGTATTATTTGAAAAAATTTGAGTATAAAATTTAAAAATTTGAGTATGTGAGGTTGCATCCACCACATCAAGATTTTCACATGAGGGGTCACCAAAATTTTATACTCAAATTTCTTAAATTAGTACTCAATCTCAAACAATTTATACTCAAATCTTTATAATGTATACTGATTTTCACTCTTTTATACTCACCACATCAAAATTTTTACATGAGGGGTCACCGAAATTTTGTACTTAAATTTCTTAAATTTGTACTCAATCTCAAACAATTTATACTCAAATCTTTATAATGTATACCGAGTTTTCACTCTTTTATACTCAATCCATTGGGGAGTGAATGCAAAAAATGTATCAAGTGGGGAGTGCATGCAAAGACCAATTTGTGATTGGGGAGTTTTCTCCAATTAACCGATATTAAAATTGCATTTCAATAAATTTATTTTTATTATTAGAATATTAGTATATGAAATTAATTATTTTTTTGATAAAGATAAAAAGAATAACAAACAAAAGGCAACTGCTAGATATTTTCTCTTATTGTAGCAAAACATTTTTAAAACGATCTCACACGATCGATCCCACGGGTTCATATGAATAGGAGGAAATCAAGAAGCTACATATAATACTTAATATAATAATATTATAGTATCTACTTAGTAGTTTTTATAGATTGTAACAACAGCCTAGTAGTTACTATAATTATTTTTTAAATAATTTTAACTAATTTGAATTAATTATAATGGAGTTTAAATCATTTCACTAAGCTGATAAAAAGTATTTTGATTTAATACTGGTTAGAATTTAAGGTTTAGGATTTAGAATTTAAGTATGACAATTTTTAAGCTATTTTGACTAATTTAAAATAATGTTTGTATAGTTCAAATAATTTTGACTAAGTTGGTAAAAATATTCTTATAATAGTGATTTATGCATAGTATTTTTTATTAAATGAAATGGTTGATTTTTCATGTTAAAATAGCTACCAAGTAGTTTTACCTAGATTAGCTACTACACGATTACATCTAAATTCTAAACATTAAAATTTTAAATTTTAAATTTTAAATCCTAAACTCTAAATACTATTATATAAAAATTTTTTACCAATTTTATCAAAATAACTATATATTAATTAAAATTATTTTAAAACAATTATAACTATAATAATTTTTACACAATAACTAATTATAACTACTATAATAAAATTAAAAATTAAAAATAATATTATAGTAATTACTCGATAAGTTATACATTATATCAGTTATAAATAGCTGTTATAATAATATTCAATAAGGGATATTTTAGGAATAAAATATCTAACGAAGTGTCTTTTTATTTTTGAAACAGAAGTTCCTTTTGTATAATTTGAAAAGACTTTTTGATTGGTGATATTTTTTTAAGGAAAATTTGGTGAAAACTTCCTAAATTAAAATGGGCCTTTGCATGCAGTCCCACTTGATAAAATTTTTATATACACTCCCTGATGAAATTGACAAGATGATTTTATGTGTTATTTTTTTATCAGTATAAAAGAGTAAAAATTTAGTATATATTATAAAGATTTGAATATAAATTTTATGGGATTGAGTATTAATTTAAGAAATTTGAGTATTATTTAAAAAAAATTTGAGTACATTATTTAAGTATATGGTAAAATTTCAGTATACATTATAAAAATTTAAGTATGAATTTATTTAGATTGAATATTATTTGAAAAAAATTGAATATAAATTTAAAAATTTGAATATGTGAGGTTACATCAAGATCACGATGGAGGGGGTCATCGCATCAAGATCTTCTCAGGAAGAGTCGTCGAAACTTTATACTTAAATTTCTTAAATTAGTATTCAATCTCAAACAATTTATACTCAAATCTTTATAATGTACAATGAATTTTTACTCTTTTATACTGATAAAAAATAACATTAAAAATCATCTTGTCAATCCCATCAAAAAGTACATGCAAAGATTTTATCAAATAGAAACTACATGCAAAGATCAATTTCGATTTGGAGAGTTTTTTGTAATTAACTTTTTTTTTAAAGACTTTTGACAATAAAAGGAAGAAACCTAAAGATTTTTTATTATTATTTATTCACATTTAAAAGGTGTTTTAAAAATACTCTAAAATTATTGTAAGTCTGATTAACAAAAAAAAAAGTTTGATAGGGTTAGATTTTGGCTTAATTCAACAATAAAAAAATAGGACTGAGGAACAAAACTATTGCCTTCCAATGATTATAAAAAGTTGAATAATTTATTAGTGATGTTTAATTCATGGCACTGGTCACTCATTTTTTAATTGATGATGGTTACTTTAACAATTGATGTTTATTTTAATACATTAAGTTTTTTTATCATAAAGAAAATGCCTATATAATTATATCATCAAATGCATTTTACAGAACCATTTTCAGGAAATTGAATGAGAACGATATTAGTGGTAAAGCAGATCATTTCCTAGCAAAAATTCTGACAGATTTAGTTCGAGGATAGAGCAAAAAAAACCTGTCAAAAAGGTTCACCATATTCTACTATTCAAGTTTCTGAAAATTAATCAGAAGCTAGAACTCTGCCCTAAGCAGAAACCTTCCAAGCCCTGAAACTATCAGCAGAATCAAGATAGACGAGATTTCAGTATCCAACAGAAGGACCATGAGGGCGGCAGCAAGCATTTGCTTCAGCATGGTAATTCAACCGTTGGATCACATCCAAAGGTTGAAGCATGGCATTGCGTAGGTAGGATCACTTACTCGCGTTCAAAAAAATTTCCTCTTGAAGTTTCGACTTGTGGCTCGATATGTGCGGATCAGCAAACCAACACCAATTCCAACACCGATACAAACACCGATGCTGATCCCGACTCCAACTTTGACGCCTTCATTAAACCATGAGAGTTCGCCATCCTCTTCTACGTAATCTGCACTAGGTTGCAAGTTCTCATAGTCCATGTCTGTGCTATTTTCAGATTTGCCGTCTCCGTATTGAGTTTCCTGTTATAAGTAAAAAGTGGAAGAGCGCAATGAGTAATAAGCATTCAACACTCGAAAAAAGATGAAAGGCAACAACAAATTAATGGTGACCGCCCAGCCAGGAATAAAAATGGACTAACAAAAATTAATGAATGATACATCATACTATCAATAAGCTAAGAGAAAAGCAAGAATATACGCCAGAAACACTTACACAGAGGAAAGCATGAAGATCATACAATCAATATCAATAGCTTATTAGATATCCTCAGATTTGAGAATAAATTTCCGACTCAATCATCTGAGAACTTAGTATGTGGGTACAAATTGAAGTCCTGTATTCAGAATCTTTATTTAATGTTATGCCAACTCTCCGTAGCATGATTTACTAAGTGTTGAATCTAATCTAACAAAGAACATAGTGTTCTAGTGCAGTTAACTAAACCTAGAAAAGATTATTATTGTAATTTTCAAAAAGTAGTAATTTAGATGTGCATATGTCCAACTGAAAAGTAGTGTTTATATTTGTCTCACTGAAGAGTCAACAAAACACAGAAGAAGCACACAACAAAGAACAACTATAGTTAGTTAATATCATGGAAAAGATTAAAAACAAAATGGGGCAATATGTGTGGAATATACTTGCATTACCTGTGAAACATCTTTGAGTGGTAAATCTTTCGTTGTATCCATGGAATTGTCATCTAGGATTGAATCTTGCATTAGCTTCTTCTGGCATTTCAATCGTCCAGAAAGTCTCATTGTCTTAGTCAAGATAAGGGGAGATTCTGAGGAACACCCAGCAACATAAACCTCAATCATAGGTGCAACTGCGGAAGATTCTGAACTCTTAATCTTGTCATCCAAAAAGTGAAAGGCTGCTGTAGGAACAATGTGGCATTTGATGCGCCATTTGCTTTTACTTATCTTTGTTTCAGCCTTCAAACCATTACTATCTCCCAGCTCCAGCACTCCACTAAGCAACATATCGTCTCCATCCCAAACATCAAACCTCACACTTCCGGTCATCCTTATGCATTCGGTTCCGACAAAAGTAGCTTCTTCTGATTTCTTATCCATCCTATCTCTTCTAAGCAAGCAGGAAACACAGTCCGAGTAAATACCGCTTCTTCTTCCATTGATTTCTAAAATGGTATCCGGAGTCAAGGAGGTGTGCTTAATAGTGAGATGCTCAGGCGTTGATTTGCCAACCTCATAATTGCTCAATCTCACATAGAAGACCTTCAAATCAAGCCAAGGTGATGACTTGGGAAGGTACAGAGGGTGGATGATGATGTTCCTATTATCCTCGTTACTATGGAAATTGGGCAATTTGTGGGAGGCAGAACCCATGTCGAAACGATCAATCTCCTCTTTTTTTTTCTTCTCTATATTATTCCTGTGTTACTAATTAATACCACTTTTGTGCCATTGATAGGGAAGAAGAACTCAATAGATTTTGATGAACCTTCATCTGATTATTCAAACAGTATAAATAATTAGTAGGGATGGTAGGGCTGGAGATTTATACAACATCCTCGGACAATCAAATATCAATAGAAAAGGCATTACTTTAACAATGAAGATCATTCAGTAGTAGAAAAGGAGACCAAAAACTTCTTTTTTTTTCAAATGATTTCTTAGTTAGATTCAACCACATATCAGAATAATCAAAACTAAATAGAGTTCGGGAATCGAAATAAAAGAAAAGGGATTTAGGCATCTTATGCTCATCGGAGAGAAGATGCGCCCATCTCATCTCAGAATTGTTAGTCACAGTATGAAGCACAATCAAAAGGCAAAACACCACCAATGAAATCGTAAATCTTCGTTAAATTACACGATATAGAAACCAAAACCTAAAATGCATTCGGAGGCAAAAGCAGAACTTTTGTAAGAGGCGGCGGTAAAACAACAGCAATCGAGCACAAACAATTAGTGATTTTCACGAAAATCACGATCTCGCGGTAGACGACCGAAGTTACCAGCAAAGCGATCGATCTCGGTGCCCGAATCCCAATCTGCTCTCCAAATCACGATCTCGCGGGTCATCCATGCGCGGATTCGAACGGTCCGTGCGAGCAATCGACATGGCCGAAAAGTCCACAAATTTTTTCTCTAACGTGGATGGAGGAAGAGAAGGGAAAGCGACGGCCACCGACGGGCAAATCGAGGATGGACGGATTCCTTATCGTCGGCTTCGCTCGCTTCCTCTCGAAATGGATAGGGATCGATGAAAAATATCGCTTTTTTTCGATTTATTTATTTTTCGCGACGAGAAACGGAGAAAGTAAAAAATATATATTCTAATATTAGTAGGGGTGAAAATGACATTCTAATCTAAGTTTTCGGTTATAATAGTTTTAATTAATATTGAAGTTTAATTATAAAAATAATTAAACTAAAAAATAATAAGTAGATAAATTCAAATGGATTTCAATAGTTACATTAACAATTATAATTACTAAGTTTTCGTTTTAATATAAAGCATTTCATTAAGAGCATATCTTAAATTTTATAGCTCTGTACTTATGTAAAATAGTAAATTTAAAAGGATATACATGCAATTTTGCAATCTAATGGGCTGGGCCCAGTTCTCAACTTCGGCCTCTTCCACATCAAAATCATAATTTAAATTTCAGAATTATATTTCAGATTATTTTATAATTTTAAAATTCAAGTAGCGCCTAATTCAAAATTTTATAATTTCATTTTAAATAAATAGGATTTATTTAAAAGTCAAATAAACGAATGTATATTTCTAAGGTATATATATTATATTTCATGATTTTTGAGGTTATAATTATCTACTGTGATTTTCCAATGGACGCATTTTTGGGATGGTCCAAAATGTACTTTTTGCTTTTTTTCACCCCTATAATAAATCCAATTTTTTCTTTTCTTTACCCTCTCCTTTGCAGCTAATATTTTTCTCTTCTCTATCCTCGTAAATTAAATTAAATTAAATTATTCTCTATTATATGCATGTAATAATAATTATAATACTTATTTTTTTAAAACCAACATCATAACATCGCAGCGATGTTGATTTCTAAAATTAATACCATAACAACGCTGCATTTCGAAACCAACACCACAGCGCATGATTTCTAAAAATTAGGACCACAGCAATGCTTGCAAGTGAAGCTATGAATTTATTTAAAAATAATAATAATGAAGAATATATTTGAACTCCGACGTATCGTATAAATTCATAAGAATTGAAATAAGTTCAATCAAAGTTCTCAATATCCATCCATGAGTTTTGACCGAAATTCATTATGAATCTAAGAGAAATAGAGAATTGAATTTTTTAAAGGTTGACATGTAATGGAGTAGAATAGTACAGTGAAGGTATTTATAGTGTTCATGTCTAGTTTTAACAACCCAACAATAAGTTATGTGTATATATCAATTGTCTTAAAATCATAAATTTTGAAATCTTTAGATCACTATTGTTAATGATTTTGAGTTGATATCTCTGGGCACATATAAACATTGGGACAGTTCAGAAACCTATAATACTTGAAATGAGACTGATCAAAGCTTTTTAGGTTTATTGATGAGTTTTGACCGAAACCCCTTGATAGATCCTAAAATGCTTTGGATATGTTTTTTTGGGCTTAAAACTGGATGGTTACGAGTTTCACTTGGTAGCATATATAGATCTCTAAATGAGTTCTAACTCAAACTAATGAGTATCTTATTTTAACACCCAAGTCAAAAATTATGACTTCAAAAAATAAGCAATTGACACAAATATATATACATAATTTATTATAGAAATGTCAAAACCAGACATATACATCATATATCTTCACTACACTATCTTCTTCTATTACATATCAACTTCTTAAAAATTCAAATATCCTAGGTCTATAATGGATTTCAGTCAAAATTTATTGATAGATTTGGAGAGCTCCGATCAAATACATTCCAAGTGTTATAAAGTTTCTAAAATGCCCCGAAGTCTATATCAAAGATATCAACTTGAAATCATTAACAATAATGATCAAAAAATTTCAAAGTTTATGACTTCAAAATAATTAACACATATACATAATTTATCATAGAAATGTCAGAACTTAACATGAATACCATCAATATATTCACTATACTATCCTCTTCCATTACAGATCAACTTTTTAAAAATTTAAATCTCTTAGGTTCATCAATAAATTTTGATCAAAGTCTATTGATAAATTTAGAGAACTCTAATTTGACCCATTTACAACTCATATGAATTTTTGTAATGTTTCGGAGTTCAAATATATCATTTTTTAATATTTTAAAAAATTAATATCACAGCGATGTTGATGTTCAAATTGTGATGTTAATTTTTAAATTCAGCATCATAATGAGTATTGTATCAGGTCAAGGAAAGAGAAAAAAAAATAATAAAAAAAATAAGATAAGAAAGTTGTAGGTAATAGAGAGAGAAAATAAAACAATTACAAGTCATCTTTCACGGTGAGATAAAACAAAAAAGAGATACATCTTTTAAACATTTTCAAATCTCAAGGTATCTTTTGGACAATATCAAACTTTAAATGCCTCTTTTGAAAAATTGCGTAATTATCTCTATAATGTTAGGTATAAATACTTAAATAAATTTCATAGATTTTAATTATCGAATGGATAGTTGAAAGGAAAATACATTTTGCATGTAAATTATAGATTGATTAAAGATCACCCACAAATTTGATACCGAATCCCATTCGTAGTGAGCAAAGCGTCATCTCTAGTCTTTGAAAATGATACGTTCAAAAAAAAATAATCAAGAAAAATTTAAAAAAATGATATAGCATCCCAATTATAACGATCTTTGATAGATTTATCGTATCTCTTAAAATATAATTTAATTTGAGACAGTGACCAAAAATCTCAGATGATAATCAAATATCTACATATTCATATTAACTGTCACATCATTCTTTTAAATTTTCTTTGAATTTTTTTCTCGAACTTTTCGGATCTAGATTCAAAAATCAAAGACGGTCTGTGCTTTGGACGCGAAATAAGTAGATTTTAATTGGTTATTAAAGAAGTATAGGTATAGCTTAGCATCTTAAGTCGGACTAGACTAGAGCCTACAACGGTCCCGCTTAAGATCTATACCTGCAAGCGTACAATTTTGAATCGGATTGGTGGGTGGGGTGGAAATTGGACGGCGGAAAAATCCAACAAAGATCTTTGACCACGTCATCTCCTGCTCGCCACAAATCAAGGAGTCGACGTGCGTGCATGTTCCATTGATTATCATTGTCTCGCTTTTGCTTTCCCAATTCTCCTCCTCCACTCCATCCGTCCTTGCGGAGTGGAGTTCATACAAAAAATGAAAATTTGTTGGCTTTCGACGGGAGGAGATGTGAGAACTTATCCCCCAAAACTCGTTTACACTTCCAATGGAATATAATTTATAAGTCATTAATAACATGATTACGTCAACATTAAAGCTAGTTCGAAAGGGGTGGCTTTCCTCGCGACGTAAGTTCTAGGGGACGAGCGTATTCTTTTGGTAGCCATTAAAAACTTACCCTGTTGTGTTCCCACCTTCGTCAACAACACACGCCACCTTTGAACTGGCACCCTCTGCCATGCCACTTCACCCTGCGACCTCAGCAATGTCAGATACATATAATACGCGGAGAGCCCCCACCGTACGGCTACTGTCTCCTCTTAATTTCTCTCCTTCCTTCCCTCATTATTTGACCACCGCATTTGCCTCTCTTCATCGTACGTTGTGAAGTTCTCGGCTGACTGATTGAAGGTTTGAGGATCTCATAATTGCAGGCTTCTGTTCTCTGTTTTTTTTTTTGTTGGGTTTCGGACACTTGGGTTTGGTTTTCAGGTACCTGCCTCCCGGCGAGAGATTGGATTTCGAAGTTCTTGAGTCGCCGGCATGGGCAAGAAGAAGAGCAAGCATGAGGTCGGAGGGGAGGAGTCGTCTCCCCGGGGTGGAAGAAAGAGAGGCAGGCCTCGCAAGGCGGCCGCAGGGGAGGACGATGAAGAAGAAGAGTTGAAGGAGGAGGAATTAGACTGCGAGGAGGAAGAAGATGATGTTAGTGCTGAGGAGGAGGAATTCAAGAGGAGGAAGAAGAAGAAGAAGAAGATAAATAAAAAAGAAAGCAGAGGAGGAGGAGAAGAAGAAGAAGAAGAAGAGGGGAAGAAAGTTGAGGTCTCTTCCTCCTCGGCTGCTGCCAAGAAGGATGAACCAAGAAGGAGGAGGAGGAGGAAGAGTCGACGGCCTCGCAAGAGTGCTTGATTCGACCGAATCGAGCTCTCGCTCCCTCTACTTCGATGGTTTTTATCTGCCTCAATTATGTTAGAACAAATCTGAGTGACCTGTTTGTTCTGATCTTCTCTCTCTTTTTTCCTTCCTTCCATTTCCATTCTCAATCCAGTTCCTTCTCTTACCTCAGACATAGTGTCGGTAACTAATTTTTTTTCTTCTTCTTTTCCCTGTAATTTCTGGTCAAATGTTTGGGTGCATGGAAGTTTGAAAAAAAAGTCAACGACTACTCGACTACTCTAGGCTTATTAGTATTGCACATGAATTCTCAGTCTTCTTGTTCATCTTCCTACACGAGGATATTTTCATGTTCAGAGTTGTTAAATTCTTAAAATACCCAGCTAACTTTTAAATTTATCAAGGACATGCTTATTTCTTATTTTATGCTTCTAACCAATTATTAGATTACCTCGTTTAAAAAACATCACTATAATACTGAATTTCAAAAACTATCACCAATATTGATATTAATTTTTAAAAATCAATACCACTGTAATAGTTCTAATTTTAAAATACATCTTAATAATAATATATTTTTTTTGAAATTCAACATGATTATAATATTATTCTTTAAATGCAATACTATGGCGATGGACGAAAGGATAAATTCAAAAATAAATTCGTTCGTAGCTTTTGAAAATTTTACAATTTTAAATGCGCCGGGGTGAATTACCGTATTTTTTTCTAAATATTTTATTAACAACACAACAAGGGTGGGCGGCTATGAAACTTCCACATGCTAAACTAAGACATTAGTCTATGAATGAAATGGTACACTATAAAGATTTGTAATTGAGAAAATAATTAACACAATGTGTAAGTGATTGACAGGAAAGAGTTTGGGGTTATCTGGACTGAAATAGGATATTATTTTAAATTGAGCTGGTTACTTTAGCTGTCATGCTAAAGTTGTATTAGATAAGAGTTAGGCGCCATCCAAATCCCACCAACTAATTGCATAAGAATTTGGACAAAATTAATGAAATAAAAGGTGAGAAAATAACCACTCACTGACTTTTATCGATTTGATCATAAACATATTTGATCCGATCAGACAGACGAGTTACAGTGATATTCAGATCGGGATCAAAAGCTAGCAGATAGGACCAAGCTGAGTTGGAATCAGACCCAAAAAGGGGCACAGGAAGCAGAAGATGAAAATGAATTGTTTCAGCAGTAGAATTCACTTTCTGAAGTACCAAAAGGGCTTTATATAGGGGAGGAGGAGGTCCCTGTCTTGTCGGGGCTGTCTTATCTCATTAAAAGTCAATCTTCTAACATAATCCCTGACAGCCTTAGTCTCCTCGAGGGTCTAGCACAATCGCCTAAAGGTCTGTCTAGACTGTCACTTTCATCCTCATTAATGTCTGATGCTCTCTGGAAAGACATGAATATGGCAGGTGTCTTTTCCTCATAATGAGAAGATTTGGAAGATTTTGCTGTATTTTAGAGGGTCTGATCATAATTAACCGACTCAGATCTACAGTACGATCACTCGGGATGGTCCTATTATGTAGCTGTGAATCCATCAGGATCTGGCCGGCCGACCGAAAGTGGTCACACGGAGGGGCTCGGCCTCTCGGCTATCAACGACTCTTGGGCGGGCCAGTCGCCTGAGTGGGTTCGGCCGTTCCTGCTACCTACCCGTCCGACCGGTTGGTTGACTATGCCCGACCGGACGGTCCGCTACAGATTTGTGGATCACTTAGAGCGAGGTGTGATCTCATTGGCAGGGGTGATCGAGCCGTTCGGTCAGGCATGCCCGACCGGAACTGTTCACTCGGCGTTCAACTACACCCTCGATATCCCATTTTTCAAAGGGGGTTGCGTGGTTTCGTCCGCCCGACTAGACCTTCTAGGTCGGGTTCAGTTGACCGGGATCATCCAACCGGATGTCACCGCTCGGACCGGATCCGCGTATCCCCTAGTGCATTTATCAAGCTAGGTTAACACCCTGTGCGCCTGACTGTCCTTACCCGACCGAGTCCCCACTCGACCGAGCTGTCTACCAGATTAGATGACATATCCGATCGGATCAATATTAAAAAATAAAAATATTGTAAATCGAAAAAAAACATAGTTGACCATAATTGAGAATATCATTATCCCTGATTATTATAAAAAATACAACAATTACCAGAATATCAAACGACTAAAAAATAAAATTTATTTATAGATCTGTCAATCTTGAATTATTATTCTTCATGTCATTTCTTTTTTTGAGTTTTGTATTTTTTTTTTTTTGCATTATTCTTCCTACTTGAACAACCATATTAGAAATACAAGTATTCCATGGTTATTATCAATAGAGAAAAATGTCAATTCCTAAATTACCAAACACTAAAATTAAATTTGAAATTTATATGCAAATGCACAATCATTCTTAAATTATCCTTCAAAGTGATTTAATTTCTTTTTGCATTAAATAGCTAGAAAAATGTATTTAGTTAACAAGAAATATTATCCTACTGGTTAGTTTAGGAAGTTGACCATGACTCTATAATGACTTAGAATAGATATAATAGATAAGCACTAGAGCAAATAAAAGTTAGATCAATATAATGTTATAATCAAATTCAATAGGTAGCACTGCTCCACAAAACATCCTAAACCGAATTTATCTTTCCTAATCCGAACAATTTACCAACTACAATATTTCTTAACTTCTAATATAAATCAAATCAACAGACAAAAGAGAGGGTAAAGACCAAAATCTTTGGCTCATTTTAGAACCTTTTTTGGTTGTCCAAAGTTGACAGCCATAGAGGAGGTGCATAAGATGCTGATCCTCACAGAGTTGCAGGGTTAAGGTAGTATTTTCTCACCTGTCAACTAAAATCTGATAGTTTAAATCAACATCAACAGCCTCCCTCGCCAATGTCATTATCTCTCGTTCTGCCCCTCATTTTAACTCATTAAAAGTTCTTCATATCTTCCATGCACAATTTGCCATGCAAGCGCACAGTAACGATCAGTTGTCATACATCCTATTCGTCCCATCATCAAGCCAACCAACCTTATCCAGAATTCGTTATTAAAGACACAATCAAACAGAACATCTTTTGCATCATCATAATCATTGCTGCATAAAGGACAAAGGAGTTACTGGATAGCCTCCACAAGAAACTAGAATTGCTGAGATTTTATCCCAATCTGCAACTATGAAGCAGTCTTCTACATTCTTATCTTAAAAAATTGTAAGAATTTCTAGCTGAGAGATTCTCATGCCCATCCATCAACCGAATTCAATAATCTTTACCAATCTGATTTTGAGCCATAGATAGATATAATGAACGCAACAGTATTCTGCACAAAAATTGTCCTCGACATATCTCCATTCCGATCCCCCGCCACATTCAGTTAATAAGAAACAAGAGAATACTCATCGCCGAGTCCACATAAGACATGCAGGCCTCAAGCTTAATGGGGTGCTCTTGGATTGTCCTAGATATAAGTCCTAGCACCATCACAAGCATATTTTGTCGATCAAATTCTCACCTCCTTAATAATACACCGTAAACATTTGAAGATCTGGAAGTAGTTTCCTACATTCATCCCAGGGTGCTAAGAGAGGGTATTCATTTGAAGCCTGACTAATTCAAACTTACTACTCTTTCTTGGATTGTCCTAGATCTGCCCGTATAACTTATTAAGCAATTATCTTCTTCTGGTTGTAGAGAAACCCTTGGTCAATCCTTTTAGCAGTCGAGAAATGAACAAGTATGGAATCAATAATTAAAACTGCTTTACCAGCAGCCTGAAAGATGAAGCTGCGAGATCTTAAGTTGACTTGTGCAACATTTAGTCCAACATAAAGATTTGGTAGTTGAAGTTAGCTGGAGCGCACAATCAGCTGCTACCATGTTTGATAGTAGATTCAAACGATCACCCATGAATGGGACAATCAGCTACTAACAATGTTCCATAGTAGAAACTAAGCATTAGCAACTAAATATTTGGTAGCTAAAGGCCCAAAATCATACTGAAATGGACAACCATGCACAAAGAAGAGTGGGACAAAAAAATCTTCCTTTTACTTCAGAATCATGGATAACTCACGAATCTGCCTTTTCCTTGTTTCTAGCATACTCCAACAAATACTGAAACATACTGAACTAAATTTTCAGTCTGACCTTGTGATTTTGCTTACCAATGTTGACTCATTTGGCAATGTTATCTTTGATGGTTGTCTTCTCAGTGAAGCGGTATATGGCGACCCCGACTCGTTTTCCAGGCAGTCGCGGGTCGGTGTGCAGCAACGAAACGTCAAACACCTTTCTGGCCTTGCGGAAGAACGCGGCGTTCATGTTCTTGTGACCATGTCATTGCATCATGTGCATATGATGCATTGTGCATTTTGATTGTGATTGCTAAATTTATTTGCTGCACTTGTTTGACATGCACATATAAGTTATACCATTTGTGTGGTTTAATGACTTTGCACTTGCTCGTGTGGTACGAGCCATTTTATGATCAGTATAGACTGATTTCTGGTATGTACAGTCAGTTGTACTTTCAGTTATGCATATTTTAATATTCCTGTGAAGGTTGTATCCTGTTGTTTCTTTATAACTTATTCAGCTATGTTATTTCAGCCATACATATCTTTCTATATACCCGCGGAGTCCACTTGGACTCACCACCCATTACAATGCTTTTGTTTTCAAGTTGATAGCTCGCCGGAGGAGCCCAGTTGCCAGTCCCAGGTTCCCACGACTCCATAGGATGGGTGCTTCCGTGCGTTTTGTTTCTTTTTATAGCATAGTTTATATTTTGTATTCATTTCGATATCAAAGGCTTGTATTTGATTTATTCACGCGGTTTTATATTTTTGAGTCCCTTGTTGGACTTTGTGATGTGATTTTGCTGTGCGCCTGCCCTGGGGGCGACTCAGGTGAGTTTTTACGAAGTTTCGTATTGCGATGTCATTATTTCCATATTATATATATCTGTTTTGAGGCCCGAGGCTAATTATACCGCGTGGGTGTTTGTGTAAATTGTCCGTCGGACAAGAGAGATGTTGTCCGATTTTATATTAGATTAGCGGCTCCGTTGGTCTTGAGGCGTAACAATTTATTTTGGTATCAGAGTCCAGGTTGTGAGATACCTTGGGGACTTGTGAATTTTTCGGTGTCTATCTGATACCAATTTTTTTGGTATCAAAGCCGAGGTTTTGGCGAGTCTTTTCGAATTTGTCGGAGTTTAATCTGATACCTATTCGATAGGTGTCAGAGCTCGGGTTAGATGAGACCTACCCGAGTACATTTCGTATTTTCGGAGTCGCTTTCCCGACGTGATTTGTACTCTGGGACTTGTTAGCAACGGGACATCTCCAGGCGGCAAGAGGTATATATTTCTAGAACTATCCTATCTTTAGTACTCATTATTAAATTTAGGATTGGTTAGACTATCCTAGTTTGGTGGGATCGTATATGCATATTGGGTGGATAAATATTTGTAGACTTAATTTCAGTTGGATTAGCATGATGTCAATCTATTTTATTCTTGATCGTTTATGATGTCAATCTATTTCAGTTTGCTGGCGACGGTGACTCTCTTGCAAGCAAACTGCAGGTTTGTTCGTTTGAGACTTTAGATGAAAGCAAATTAGGTTTTTGACATTTTATTTTTTTATTTTTTATTTTTAGAAAAAAAATAAAAATTAAAAAATAAAATAAATCAAGTCGGTTTACTTGGTTCACCAATTCTTGGCCGTTTCAGAATGATTCGCATCCAATTCTTGAGTAGTCAATTTTCAAAATTAACTTGGATCGAAAATCTGATCGATTCCTGATTCAACCGGTCCTGATCCAATTCGGTTTTCAGAATGCTGGTAAATTTGGATGATTTAAAATTTTTCATTCGGAAAAATGCAACGGTTCTATTGTAATAAGTGGTGCTTGACATTTTGGCAGGGAACGGAGTCACCTTACCGCCAGTTGAACATAAGGGTTCATCTAGGCCAACAATTAGCAAACACTGTGATTGTCGAGTACCCAATAATACATGTTTTCCTTCCTTCTCAGAGTTATAATTTCGAAGTGGAGACAAAGTCATTTATAAAGAATGGGGAAAATTCACATTTGCCACATTGTATCTCGAGCCCCAAGGGTGTTCCCCTTGGGGAAGAGGAAATCGAAGAAGTTACGAATGTTGTGGTTCTTATGCATTGCAGAACTTATGGGTCTTGCAATCGAATCGGAATCAGATTGATAGAAGTGGCAATGTATCTCCTGACTCACAGCTACAAGTTTAGGACCTTTTCCTAGTGAGACGCATAAAGCTGCTACCAAAGACACTAATGCCCATTTGACGGATCTATCATCAAAGAGATGTTTGGAGGAGGATAAATTTGACATAGCAACAAGTCAAAGATGCTTGTTCAGCCCTAATAGGGGAACTAAATCCGGACGATTTCCTATGCTTCGATTCTGAGTTTGTCGGAGAGCATGAAGACACAAGAAAAACTTTCCTCAGTTTTGCTGATATTCTTTTTGAAGATGAGCAAATAGAAGAAGGCGAAATCCCAAGTTAACTGAAAATAATCACTGTGCAGAGACCAGAAGATCTTCTACCAAGTACTTTAACTGTCAAAATTACTAGCTTTGTTCCATACCTTGGTAATTTGAAAGGGAAGAATATCTGACTGCATGGTAGCACAATCTTGATGCGAAGATACAATATCGATATCAAATGCACCATGCCTACACTCAGATTGAGGTTTTCTGGCGACGGCTCACGCTCGTGTATCATCAGCCAGAAGAGGTACAGATTTTATCATTCGAAAGACTTCAGTGTGAATTATATTCTTTATGCTTTTTGGTGTTCCATGATTGTAGAGATGAGTAGCTTGTCTAAGTTAGATGTGTTTTTTGGTCCGTTAAACTTAATTTTTAAAGTCCAATCTTTATCTGCTCTAGGCTGTGTTATGAATATGATGTTATTTTGTCATGGCAAGCGTATTGTGCTTGTAAATACAAAATTATAATATTTGTGAGCTTAAACAGTTAACTTAGGGTGATAAATGAGCCGAGCTAAATTAAATTTCATGATGTTTAAATATATTTGATAAAGTAATCAAGTAAAATCAAATCAAACTGAATCTTGAGTCTAAAATGAATCAAATAGTTGAAATAGTTATTAAAGCTTATTTAATTTCTTTCTCAAGAGTTTGAATTCGATTCAAATTTCAATTCAAGTGTTTGAATTTTTTTAATTTTTAAATGTATTTAATTGGTTATTTAAAATTTTCTTTACTTCTTTATTATATTTATAAGAGTTTATTAATAAATAGGGTTCACAAATGCTGACCACCCATAAAATATTCAAGTTCCACTTTCAACAAATTGGCTGATGTCACCAAGTCAATCACATGGCTCTGGAGCCCACATGCAGTGGCTCTTTAGATTCTATCAAATTTTATAAATAAATATTAATTTTATAAAGAGTACAAATAAGAAAAAAAAGGAGCATATTAGGAGCGTTAGAATATTATTCAAGTTATCGTCGAATGATTTAGATTGATACTGTTTGATTGGGTGTTCAATCGCGAGGTAGATGATAATTGCAAGCCATAGTAGCAGTCATAGAGTCATATTAGTTGTGTCAAATATAATAAGAGCATATGAGCAATGATAAAGAACGTGAAATTTTAGCGTGAAATTCAACGTGAATGACGTGGCACTTTTTATATACACGTCCGATTGTCGCTCGGACAGTGGCGGCGACCTTCGGCCGCCGCCCCGAACAAAACTATAACCTGGGGGGACGGGTGAACCCGTCGAGGATCGATGCAATTGGGTTTCATGTTGGATTCACGTTGAATTTTTCATGTTCCCAATCATTTTTCATATAATAATTATAACTGGTATAATAGACCAAGTTGATTAGAGTGTTGTGTTAATAATACTAAAGTCATATATTCAGATTCGAAACCTTCACGGGTAATATTTCAGCATCGCCTTAGGATAATGATAACATATAATCGATTCGGTTTCATACAAATTTTTTACCGATCATGATAGAGATCTAAAAGTCTAGCATCGCAGGACTTGCGTCTATTTGAAAGAAATTTTTTTTTATAAATACACCGTGATTGAGGATCGAATCACAGATATATGAGATAATGATTAATTACCCTACCACTGCACCATAGTCCCAGAGGCACCACCTTAGCAAGTAGCATAGACTGAGACAGGCCTAATAAGATACCATTGTTATGAGTCCGGTGCTAGACGGCCCTAATTGTGCTCAATTGGGCCAGAACTCCTGGTCCCTTTTTTTTGGGGGGAGGGGGAGCCCTTTCCATAATTTTTTTATTAGGGTCGTCCTAATTTTTGATTAGGGGTCGTCCTATCATATTATAAATAAAAGGGAGTCCTTTTGATTTTTTCGACCTATTTCGATCACTGCCCTTCCTTCCTCACAGTTCTTCAATTCTCCTAGACCCGACCCCGGGCTGGGTCCGGCCCGAAAACGGCCCGGGTCAACAGGTCAGGTGGCCCGTTGACCCGGTTCGTCGGGCCGAATCGGAACCGGCCCGGCAGGATGTCGGGCCGGTTACGGTTCGCGCAGCCAAAATCGCCAAACTGACGGTTAACCGCCGATTCAGTGCCGTTGGGAAGGTTTTGTTATTTTTTTCGACGGTTGAGATCATTTGACCGTTTTTTGATCAATAATTATGATTTAGTGATCGTTATGATCCAAATTCTATAAATAGGGAGCTCATTTCATCATTTTCACACACAACACAACTTTTGTTCTCTCAATCTCTCATTCTCAAATCTCAACTTCTCTACGTGTTCTTCATTTTTCGACGATAATGGAAGGAGGTCACGAAGCTTCATCATCTCGATCTCGGAGGGGAAAAGAAATAGCGTACGAGAATCACAACCTTCAAATTCAATCCACCGATGATGAGATCGAGGCTCAGCCCCAACGCACTCCGATCCTCGAAACGTAAGGAAGTACCGATGCGATTACTTCTAAGGTTCGGGAAAATCCTCCTTTAAAATCTTTTATTTTCACTAAACATTTTGAGAAAGTCACACTTCCGTCCGGAGAATTGTGTGCAAAATGCAAGCATTGCAATGCTTCCTACAAATTCCAAGCCGACTGCGGCTATGGCTCGTTGAAACGACATGTAAAAATGAAGTACCTGACGGAATATGGGCTTGATCGCTCTCAAACACAATTATCTAGATTTTCTAGTGGTAGTAGTACTGATTCTGGTTTATTGTTATATTCGGATAATAAATTAAGAGAATCATTAGCAAAATTTGTTCTGTATATCATCTTTCTTTTAGTTTTGGATCTAAATCCACATTTGAAGATTTTTGTAAAAAATCTCTTAATCCTACTGTTAAACGTGTACCTAGGACTACACTTACTCGTACAATTAAAAGATTAGTAAAACAAAAAAAAAATTAATTGATGAATTTAGTAAATTAAATAATAAAGTTTCTTTATGTTCCGATATTTGGAGTGATCATTGGTAACCTCATTCTTATATGGGTGTAACATACTATTGGATTGATAACTTCTAGATCCTCTAAAAAAAATTGTTAACTTATAAAGTTTTTGAAGAATCACATATTGCTCGTAACATTGCACAATTATTATACTTAATTTTAGAAGAATATGGATTGTCTCATCAAATATTTTCAATATCATTAGACAATGTTAGTTCTAATACCGCTTCTATAGATGAACTAAAATTTATTTGTTAACCTATTATTGGTGGTTTATTTTTTCATATTCGTTGTGTATGCCATATTTTAAATTTATGTGTTCAAGATGGAGTAAAGCATTTACAAAATTATATTCAACCAATTAGAACCGTAATTTCATACTTATGGTCTCATCTATCTATGATGAAACAATGGGGTAGCTTTTGTAAATCTAATAGAATGATACCTAAAAAATTTCCACGTAATGTTCCAACACGTAGGAATTCAACATATCAATTATTACAAGGTTCATTTCAATATAAAAATTTATTATGTTTATTTTTTTACACAAAATAGTAATACTAATATATATTTATTTTCACAACAATGGATATTTGTAGTAATATTTGTGAAATTTTAAAAGTTTTTAACGATACGACTAAACAATTTTCCGGTGTTTATTATCCCACTGCTCATTTAATTTTAGTGAATTTTTGTAATATAGTATTAATATTAAACTAACATGTAAATAATGAAGCTTTAACTTTATGTATATTAGTTATGAAAATTAAATGAGAAAAATATTTTTATTTTATTTCTGAAATTTGTTTAATTACATTTGCTTTAGATCGTAGATTTAAATTAGAAGTTTTACGAGAAATGTTAATTTTATATTCCGACGCTTTAATTCCTATTAAAGATTCTTACTCTCCGGATCCAGCTAATATTATATATAATATAAGAAATTATTTATATGATATTTATAATCAATATTATGTTAAATATGGAACATAAATTAATATTTCTGAAACACAAAAACCTATTACTATTTATTTAAAACTTACAAAAGCACAACTTTTATTAAAAGAACGGACGAAACGTCCACGAGGATCCTCAAGTTCCTTACAAGAACTTGAGAATTATTTTACGGCTTCTTTTCATTTTAATGAAGCAGATAGTGAAGACTTCGATATCTTGAAGTGGTGGTCACAGAAGGCTCAAAGCTTTCCTGTTCTCTTCGTGATCGCAAAAGAAATTTTAGCTTCTCCAGTGTCAATTTTACTATGGAGCAGACGTTCAGTGCCGGCGGCAACATATTAGATGAACGACGATCAACTATGTCTTCCGACTCATTGGAAGCTCAAGCATTACTATATGATTGAACCATAGTCGAGAAACGAATCCAAAGAATGCAACTTTTAGAAGACGAAGTCAAATAAATTTGATATCAAAGGAACAAATACAAAGGGAACGAGAGGAAATGAAAGTGAGTGATAATGGATAAAAATATAAAGAATGTAAAAGAATAAAAATATAAAAGAACTACGTGAGTTTTGATTCTCCTATACCCTAAGTAGATACATAGGCAACTTATATAAGCGTAAACTTTTTTTTACTAAAATTTATTTTTTTAATTTAATTTTTAATTTTTTTAATATAATAATCTTGAACCGTGATGAACCGTGAACCGAACCATGAATCGGCGATTTCGAACCGTGAACCGTAATTAGCTTGGGCAGTTTAGGTAAAAGGTCGACCTCCCACGAACTGTCGAACCTGCGATTCCGAATGGTCGAACCGTCGGTTCCGAACGTCTAAATTCTCCTTCGGGTCTAAATTCTCCTTCACGTCGCTCGCGTCTTTGCCGCCGCGCGCTTCTCCGTTGCGTTGCTGTCATCGAGGCGCCGCACCTTGCAGAAGCTCTGGTCGTCAGAAGCGGCGCCGCAGCCCTCCTCCCCCTGGCGCCGCAGCTTCTCCGTCTCTTCCATCCATTCACCTTTGCCTGCGGACTGCCTCCGGAAACAATATAGCATCCTGCCCTTTCATCCTTCGATTGAGACGGAGAATTGTCAGATTGAAACCCTAGTAATATTTCAGTTGCACCAGAGAACAACGTCCAATTTCTCCACCTCACACCTTCGCGATGGAGCTGGAGAAGTATCAGATCGACTTGGGAAACCTCATGGCATTCGATACCACTCACCATTTCGATTCCATTCCCCCTTCTCGGTGCGTAACCATCTCTTTTTCTACTTCTACTTAGCGTGAAAGCGGAATTTTTTCTTACTTGGCGATTGTGTTTCACCGGCGGACTTTTTTCTCGATTTGGGCTTAGGACTCTTTTTGTTTGAGCTTGTGTGCTAAAACTCTAGCCGTACTGTGCTAAAACCCTATACTGCTTCTTTTGTTTGAGCTTCTGCATTTCTCTTTGTTGATGTTTAGGGAGGAGCTAACCAAGGTGTGCCTGGAGAAGGGAACGGAGCTAGTCCAAGCCACAGCCAATGCTCTTTTCGCACTCCCTGCAACTGAGGATCGTGATGGTCCCATCGTTCATTTGCCGCAGCCAACTACCAAGCTTCCGAGGGAAAAACATGTATGTATTTAGTTCTGTGTCCATCAGGCCTTACATTTAGTTAGTTTCGAATTATTCTTAAATTAATTGCATTTTGTTATAATTAGAAGAAAATGTAAAATTTATTTCTCATCTTTCAGTAATTTGCAATGTTCTTTAGTGTCATCACAAAAGTAATATAGATCTTTTAGCGGTGAAAATGGCCAGTATTCGAATTATCTGTACCTGCAAAATAATGCTATATCTGTTTAAATGGAAGAAGAGTGGATAAATTGAATTGAACGTTGGGAGGAAAAAGGGTAAGGGAGAGAGGGATTTTCTTTGTTTCGTCTACTTGAGAGGAAGGAAGAGTATTTGATAAAATGAAAACTTTATTTGATTCTGTTATTCCCAAGAGATACAAGGTTCA
This sequence comes from Boesenbergia rotunda, assembly GCA_024364735.1. NCBI lineage: Eukaryota > Viridiplantae > Streptophyta > Magnoliopsida > Zingiberales > Zingiberaceae > Boesenbergia > Boesenbergia rotunda. The sequence goes on from JAGFNQ010006679.1 coordinate 167,974, forward strand.
ACTAGTCTTTTCAACACATTTTTGTTCTTTCTCTTTCTCCTCTCTTTTTTGGAAGGAACCAAAAGTAGGGATAAAAGTTTGGTTTGCTAGTTTCCATGTTTTTATTTTCTGAGAAAATACGGCTGCGTTTGGTACGCTTATTTTCCATTTTCATTTTCTGTAGAACATGTGGTTTTCTGGAAAATGTATTTGTTTGCATTTTCCAGCCTTGTTTTCCAGAAAAAGATATAGCGTTTTCTGGAAAACTAGAGAATGAAATAAAGTCATTTTTCAAAAAATGAGAAAATACGGTTTTCTGGAAAATGAAAAATACAAAATGGAGCAAACCAAACACCTCCTACAGTTTTTCAAAAAATGTGTTGTGTTTGCATTTTCTATACTTGTTTTTCAGAGAAAGATATATCGTTTTCTGGAAAACTAGAGAATGAAATAATGTCATTTTCCAAGAAATAAGAAAATACAGTTTTCTAGGAAAATAGAAAACGGAGCAAACCAAACACTCTCTAAATTGTTCCTTTCTTTTTGTTTTTGTTCTTCCATCCAAGTAAACAATGGAAATGATTTCTAGTTAATTAGGCAATTATCTTTGTGTGTGAATGACACTATGATTGGCAAACACAAAGGGTGTGTTTCCTACGAGGGAAGGAAAACAAGGACATGAGTCACTGGATTTTTTTTCAAGTGCTCTTTCTCTCCGTTTTCTTTGGTGGAAACGAGGGAGCAAAGAGAAAGGTAGGGGAAATTTTGCTTTGGTTTTTCTCTAACCAATATTGCTTTTATCTGATTTGGACAGAAAACTCACTTTTACATGCAATGTAGCTCAAATCTAAACTTAAAAAAAGATTAAATCTTTTTTTCTTTTCATATCCATTTTTGGTTAATGACTTTAATATGTAAAATTTTAAAATTAAACTTTTCCTCCCTCCCTTCCAAGGAAACAATTGGATAACAAATATTTGATAATTCATTTTCTATTTTTTTCTCTTATCTTTTTCTTTCTTTGATTATTTTCTTCTTTGCAAGAACCATGGTCAAAAGTTGCTTAACCTTTCTTTTTGACTTTCTGTTTTCCAATTTTTGTCATTGCAGATGCACGGAGTGTTGATGTAGTAGTCTGTTCTATTTTGATCCCTTGTGTTTATTTGGTTTCCGTTCATTTTTTAAAAAATTCTCATATGCCTCTAGGAGTAATTAGCCTTAGTTTCTATTCACTTATATGAATATAATTCCAATTTTTGTTCATGCCAGTTCAATATCTGTTGCACTGACTTTAGTCAAGAAAAAGCTTCAATCAAATTATTTATGATAATTTTCATTAGCTGCTTATGGACACTGTTCTAACTTCCTTGCATTTTCTTCCTGTAATTTCCTATATTATTACAGTGATTCAGTAAATCCATTTTTGTCAACTTTTATTCCTTTGTTTACATATTCTCAATAACACTGATCCAGTTTCTGTCTCTTTTCAGTTTCCCAAACCTAAGCCTCCTACAAAGTGGGAATTATTTGCTAAAATGAAAGGTTAACACTTAATTCCCTAAAGTAATGAGTCAGTTTTAAAATGTTTCTGTAATATTTCTGTTGATTACATGCTGCCAAGTCTAGAATGGTACAACTTAATATAACTGAACATTAGTTTTGCAGGTATAACGAAGCAGAAGAAAGGGAAGCGCGCTTTTGATGAACAAACTGGTACTTGGAAAAGAACTCATGGTTATGACCGGGTCAATGATGACAAAGATATACCAATCATCGAGGCTAAATTGTCAGATGGTAATGGTTCATTTTATTGTATTTGATTAAAATTGGCATCAATATATATATATTTTTTATTGCCTTGTACTATCTATGATATGCTAATCAATTTGCCATTTTGGGATTTTTTTTAGATGCTTATAAATTTTAATATTGTTTCAATATGTATGTAGGAAAAAATATTTTTACCTGCTCAAGGGGTGCGAGAAATTTTCCAAGTCTAAATCAATCAAATGCTAGTAGTCAAGATACCACGTTGTCTACTTCATGTCTAGATCAACACTGACAATTAATTGAAAATGAAAAATATATAAATATATTTTTCAAATAAGTCTAAGGTGAAGTTCATTTATATGTTTGTGTATGTTTATATACATAAATATACTGGACCAGAGCTGGAATAACCAAGCCATTTTTTCCTTTTGGTTATTGAACACTGAAATCAGACTCAAGATTGAAGGGATAAAGCATCAAATTATATGTATATTATGTTTACATTTCTTATCTCTTTTCTCTAGTTATGCATACCTGTATATAACTTCTATTTCCCATTAAATATTTAATAGGTTATTTCAGGGTGTAATTTACATCCCCATAGCCTTGGAGCTACACTCATGCTATTAAAAAAATCATTATTGTCACGTAATGCTCTTCTGCATAATCCAATATGAAATCTCCAATTCATTTCTCTTTTCTGAAAAAAAAAAAAATCAAACCTAATTTTCATGTAACTATACTTTGCTTGCAACTTTTGCCTGTAACAGTGATATTTGTGATATCTTTGTTGATCAGTTCAACTTTTGCCTCTTAAGTATTTTGTTTGACAACCTGCTATGGTTGAATCATGTTTGTAGTTGTCTGAATGGAGTTCAAATATGGTTATTGTTGTTTCCTTCATTTGACTCGTCTATTGGTATATCACGCAGAGCCAGGAGAGGATCCCTTTGGCAAAAGAAAGGATGAAAAGAAAAAACGAATTGAAAAACAAGAGAAAAATCGGTTGCAGAACCTCAAGCAAGCTGCTAAAGCTGGTGCCCTTCCAAGGTTATCTTTGTTCTTGTTCTGCCTTTAACTCTGGAACCAAGAATACACAAGGAAATAATTATTTTTCTTCTTGATGATTAACCATCCATATTTCTTATGTCAGTTATGCCATCCAGCGAGTCTTAAAAGACGTTTTAATGCTGAAAAAACTCAAAACCGTTCCTAACTAGTTGAACCATAATATTAAGGCCTTTAAGCTTATACGGTTAGCTAGCATGTATTCTTTCTGCCGATGGATTGCTAGCTTTACCAAGTTTATTTGTGTTATATAAATATGACTTCATTGTCAAACTTGTAGTTTTGGCATTGAAGTATTTGAAACTAGTTTTAATAGAATCATCAACTATTATCTAGACATGCCATAAATTTTATGCCACTTTGTAAATGTTGCTCCCCCATGTATATAAATTAGTTATCCAAGCAAACTCATTAACTCCCTAAAACTTATCATCTAATCTAGTAACACAATTTCCTTTGCAGTCACTTACAATTGGCATGTATATATTATTGGGAATCGATGGACCGACTAGAGGGGGAGGGGGTGGTGAGTAGCCCGTTGCCCCCAAAGTGATCGTTTCTTCCTATAAGTGTTAGCAAGCGCAAACGGAAATATAAACTACAAATAATAACAATGCTAACACAAACTGTTTATGTGGTTTGAAGATAAGACTCCTACTCCACGACGTGTTCTTGAGGTGGACGATCTCTATCCGTCAATGGATTAGACCTGGAAGACTTCCGGCTAGCTCTTGTTGCTCCTTGTGGGTGGAGAAACCTTGCTATAATCTTTACAACAAACCCTGAGCACCAAGACTACTAATTGGTCTTTGACCAAAGTCAATTTTGTCAATCCTAGCCAGCCAAATCGAGCTCCCTTAAATAGAGCTCGTGGTCGAACTAGCCGTTACTAGTCGACTGGTGCCAACACCAGTCGACTGGTTCCAACCGAATCCGAACGTTACAACCCAACGTTCGAATTCCCGGCCGATACCAGTCAACTGCACAGAAGATCAGCCGGTTGATCTTTCTGTGCCAACTACTTGTCGACTGATCCAAGCATCAGCTGACTGATTAAGCCCTAAACCTAGGGTTTCCCTTCCGAGTACAATTCTCTCACACTCAGACCCTTACGACTTAGCTGACTTTTCTTTTGCAGCTTTGACCTGTTGCCTTCAAGCCTTTTTCGACTTTGGCTTTCGTCCCTCGGATTCATACAAGCCCGCGACTCGTCCTCATGTCATCCTTTGCGTATGCCTCGAAGTGCGCTTCCCTCGGCTCATCGTTCCTGCCTTGTCCACGGTCCCTCGGATGTATACAAGCCCACGGCTCGTCTCCTCATGCAATCCTTCACCGGACCTGAAGCCGTCCAGCTAAGTCTATGTGTATCCTGCAAACCTGTACACTCAAATACACATATCAAACACAAGGGTAAACCTAACTTAAACCCTTTCCGCAAACATTAAAACACATGGTCCCACGGACCATAGATTGCTTTACCAATCTCCCCCTTTTTGATGTTTGACAATACGTTTAAGTTAAGGAAAACAAATAACAAATAATAAATGCTAATCAATATTTGGACTTACGTTGTCAAGACTTCACTTGGACTTATACCGCTAATGCATATACCAATGTAATGCAAACAGCCAAACATACATGGATCCTATCATAAGACATCCCCACACCTAAACTCCCCAAAAGTTAGAATTTTTACCAAACGGACTTTTTTAAAAACCTCTCCAAGGCTCCCCTTACATTGGACTTATAAAGGTTTTTTAAGAACCTTTCCAAGGTACCCCCTTTGCCAATAAATGAGCAACAATGCTCTCCTTTCACCTAAGCTCCCCCTTAACCAAGGATTTCTTGCAAAGGAGTGTTTGGTTTCCCACTTAATTCTAACATTTCTCCCCCTTTGCCACACATAGAAAAAACTCCAACAATCTCTCAATTACCCTCTAATGATTACAAATATTGTGTAATAATCCCCCATAAGATTATACACAAGTTTAATATCATTAGGACACTTTTCGACCTAGTTGAAAACAGTTTCAGCCTGTATCAGTCTACTGAGACAGTTACCAGTCGACTGATCCCTATCGAAAAGGAATCTCACAGTAACATCAGTCGACTGATCTAGTCGAAAAACCCAATTCACAGAATTATCAGTCGATTGCCCTCTGCATCAGTCGACTGATATCCTAATATCAGCTTTTTTAGCATTCTGAACCCAATTTCAGAAATGCGCTGATAATTTTATAATTCTTCAAAAATTCTCAAATTTTGTGGAGAGGTTTGTGGTATCCGTGTCTACTTAGGAAAAATACATTCAAAATTGCATCTATCACCAATCCCAAGATTGACACAAAATCCAAAACTAGTTAAATGGTTCAATACAATCTTGATCTAAAGTCCTAGTTTTGGTTTCCTCTTGATGTATCTGCCCATACCAAACCACAATACATCTCTAGGATTGGTTTATATGACATCTATACATCAAAAATTAATTTTCAAACAATATAACCCCCAATGTCATATTTTCAAGCATGACACTCAATTCTAATGTGCCAAATCCCTATGATTGAGACTCAAATCCGTCTCCAAGTCCTTTGGCATATTTCATGGTCCATCTAGACTTTCGGGAGAAATCCTCCCAAGATCCATTGACCATGGGTTCCAACTTAGCTCTTAGAGCTCCCCCTTGAGCTCTTAGCCTTAGCCACCTCCCTAGGTGACTCATCTATAATCACAAGGTCACACTGGTGTACCTCCGGTGATTCTTGGCCTATAAACCTAACCTTCTTAACCTTAGATACCTTGTCCTTAGTTAAGATTTTCCCCTTTAACATTGGACATCTTGTCCTTAGTTAAGGACTTTTTGCCCTTAAATGACATTCCATTTCCATTCTTGGACTTTCCCTTATTATAGTCATATGACATCTTTGCATATAATTTCAACATAGCATTGGAGAACTTAGATCGGTATCCTAGATCCGATCTATCATTGTTTAGGGTATTGACCACCCAACACTATACCTGAACCCTTAGATCCATTAGTGAATCTATCTAGTGTTTTCTCTAATTTATCAAGCTTTTTCCCTTTCTAGGTTCTTAAACCTAGAATCGACATGTCCATCTTGGACATTCCTAGACCTACCCACCTTCCTAGGCATGTGTCTTCCCTTCTTGGGATCAATGCCTCTGTCCTTAGGTTTAATGGTCTTGATTTTATCATGATGCATAAATTTTCTAGGGTTTTGATTTGCAATATTAATCCTATTCTTATCATGATATTTAAAATCATAATTATGTATGGGAAAATAATTACCATTATGATTCCTAGCATGCATGGAGGAACTTAAATTTGAATTAAATTTAAGGTTAGGGTTTACCTCCTTACAACTTATGTTAGTTTTCAAATTAATTGAATTGAATTTAAGGTTTACCTCTTTTTTACCTAATGGGCACTTGTCCTTGTAGTATCCCTTTTTATTGTATCCAAAGAAAATTATGTGATATTTGGATTTTTGCTATGATGGAGGTGGAGACTTCTTCTTGCTCCGGTATTGAGGATGGTCTCTCCTCCCCCTCAATCCTTGAAGCGGAGACTTTTTCTATTTCTTCCTCACTTGAGGATATGGATGGTTCATCCTCAATTCCCAATTCACTTGAGGAGGTGGATGACTCTTCATCTTCTTCTTGGACCATCAAACCCATCTCCTTGAGCTCTTCTTCTTGTGTAAGCTTTTGATGAAGAACAATCACTTTGCTCCATAGTTTATGAGCACACTTGTACTCACCTACATAACTAATTGTATCATTAGGTAAAATATTAAGTAAAATTGATATTACCTTATCATTTGCATTCGATTGTATTTGTTGCTCCTTAATCCAATATCGTGGTCGGAGCTTTTTTCCGTGCTTATCTTTCGGGGCTTCTAATGGTTCTTCAATTGGCGATCATTAGATCTCAATCCATGTTGAACCACGTCTTTGTCCGCAACCTCCAATAATCGAAACTCTCGCGATTGTAGGAAGGTGGAACGTTGATGTCGTCTCTTAGGCGTTCTTCAAACGCCATTTCCTCTAGCCTTTTGCTCTTCCGACGGTAAGTCTGTAGATGAGCGACCCCGACTCTGATACCACTTGATGGGGGTCGATGGACCGGTTGGGGGGGGGGGGTGAATAGCCCGTTGCCTCCAAAGTGATTGTTTCTTCCTAAAGTGTTAGCAAGCACAAGCGGAAATATAAATTACAAATAATAACAATGCTAACACAAACCGTTTAAGTAGTTCGGAGATAGGACTCCTACTCCACGGCGTGTTCTTGAGGTGGACTATCCCTATCCGTCGGTGGATTAGACTCCGGAAGACCTCCGGCTAGTTCTTGTCGCTCCTTGTGGGTGGAGAAACCTCGCCACAATCCTCGCAACAAACCTTGAGCACCAAGACTACTAATTGGCTTTTGAACAAAGTCAATTTCGTCAATCCTAGCCAGCCAAACCGAGCTCCCTTAAATAGAGCTCATGGTTGAACTAGCCGTTACCAGTCGACTAGTGTCAACACCAATCTACTGGTTCCAACCGAATCCGAACGTTACAGCCCAACGTTCGAATTTCCAGCCGACACCAGTCGACTTCACAGAAGATCAGTCGACTGATTATTCTGTGCCAACTACCAGTCGACTGATCCAAGTATCAGTTGACTGCCCAAATCCTAAGCTTAGGGTTTTCCTTCCCGAGTATAATTCTCTCACACTCGGACCCTCACAACTCAGCTGACTCTTCCTTTGCAGCTTCGACATGTTGCTTTCAAGCCTTCTTTGACTTTGGCTCTCGTCCCTCGGATGCATACAAGTCCGCGGCTCGTCCTCATACCATCTTTCGTGTATGTCTTGAAGCGCGCTTTCCTCGGCTCATCGTTCCCGCCTTGTCCACGGTCCCTCGGATGCATACAAGCCCACGATTCGTCTCCTCATACAATCCTTCACCGGTCACGAAGCCGTCCAACTAAGTTTATGTGTATCTTGCAAACCTGCACACTTAAATACACATATCAAACATAAAGATAAATCTAACTTAAACTCTTTAACTAAATATCAAAACACATAGTCATGCGAACCATATTACTTCAATATATATGTCTTCATTCTCAAACTTGTAGTTTTGGCATTGAAGTATTCGAAACTTGTTTTTAATAGAACTATCAACTATTATCAACATGACTATTATCAACATGTGCTATAAATTTTAGGCAACTTTGTAAATGCTTCTCCCCCATATATGAAATTGGTTACCTAAACGAATTCTTTCCTAGAACTCATCATCTAATCTAGTGACACAATCTAATCTAGTGACACAATCTCCTTTGCAGTCACATACAATTGGCTGCAACAGCATTGCCCATCACAGGAACCCGTGCAGATCTGCCCACCAAATCTACTAAAGAAGAACTTGAGAACGTAGCTGGGATGGCAGCGACAGCTACAGCAAGTGGTGGGAAATTCGATCGGAAGCTTCCAGGAGAGAAACCTCTCAAGCATACTGGCAAGCATCGAAAGGTTGGTAGTACCTACATGTTTCCTCTTTTCTAGCATTTCTATCTCATCTTGCATACTGATGCTACATTAATTGCTTTCTTTTGTTCGTACAGTTTCTCCCTGTAGTTGAAGGCAAGGGAATGAGCTCACAAGAGCAAAAACAAACAGCAAAAATTCTTGAACAGCTAATGGCCCAAAGCTCCAACAATATACTTGATGTGAATAAGGTAAGATATTCAATAGTGTTTAAACCAACAGATTCAACTTGTAGTTTTCGTTTATATAAACATAATGAGTGCCAAAAACACCACCTTATTGTTTTTATCATCACGAAACAGGCGGTCACAATGTTTAACGTGAAAAAGGAGAGGAAGCGAAGAATGGAAAAGGAGAGCCAGAGATCTACGCCCAGTAAGCTTAAGCCAAAGAAATCTCTTAAGAAACCATCAAAGAAGCACTAGATGGTAACACCCTCACTTTATGCAACTTATTATTGTCAAATTTCTATCCTATTATGGAGTTTACTTTTCTGTATCGATAAGAAACTGAAGACCTGGTCGACGATAGTTTAGAGTATTAACACTAATTGAACAACAAAAGGACTATACTTTTCTGATCTGGTAACTTATCGTTTCGTACTGTCACTGAGCTCCGGCGATTGAAGATATTGTAGCTACCGAAGTTGATGATGGATACGATGTCATATAATCCTCAAAATTCTTACTGTGCTGCAGCGATATCGTTTTGAAGCTCAAGTATGTCGCCGCCAGCTCTGGCAGCGGCGAGCTACCCTCCAAGTACTCCACCACCCGGCGCATGCTCGGCCTCACCGCCGGCAGTGGGTGCGTGCAGAGCAGCCCAAGCTTCAGAACCAGCTCCACCTCCGCTGCCACAAATTCCTCGCCCAACCTGGTGTCCCTCGTCTCGAGTATCGACCCCTTCCGCCAACTTTCCAGCACCCACTCCAGTAACTCGAGCTGGTTGATGTCGGCAGTCCAATCCACTGGCCGCCGCCCGCAGGCGACTTCAAAAAGGAACGTACCGAAGGCGAACATATCGGTGGCGGCCGAGGCCTGCCCGGTCCGCACCAGCTCTGGCGCGATGTAGCCCATGGTTCCGACAATGTGGGTGGTCTGCGGATCGTTGCCATGGTCGTAAAGCCTCGCCAATCCGAAGTCGCTTAGCCTTCCGTTCATCTCGCCGTCTAGCAACACATTGCTCGCTTTGATGTCTCTGTGGATCACCATCTGATCCCAGTCTTCGTGGAGGTAGAGAAGGCCTGACGCCACGCCTGTGAGGATCTTAAACCTCGTCGGCCAATCGAGACGTGGCCGGAGCCAATCGTACAGCAGCTTATCCAGGCTGCCGTTGGGCATGTAGTCGTAGACCAAGAGGAGCTCCCCCTTTCGCCGGCAATAGCCCAGCAGCCGGACGAGGTTCCGGTGCCGGAGATGGCCCAGGCTAACGATCTCCGAGACGAACTCCTTCATCCCCTGCCTCGACGCATGAGACAGTCTTTTTACGGCGACATCCAGTTTGGTCCTCCGTAAAACCCCTTGGTAGACCTTGCCGAACCCACCATCACCGAGTGAATTCTCCTCCGCAAAGCCGCCAGTGGCGTCGAACAAATCCTTGTAGGAGAACCGGTGAGGGCCGTACTCCCTCTCCCAGTCTTTGAGAAGCTCCGCATACTTCATCCTCCTCACCACCAAAGACACCACGCCGGCGACCGCCAAAACAACTCCGGCAGAAGCTAGTGGGTTCCCGACCTCCAATAGCTTCGATCTGCCACCGGATTTGGTTTGAGGGAGTGAAGGGAGCAACGAGTAGTCTAGAGCTCGCGCCGTGCCGTTGATCTTGAAGCTCCAGCCGAGCACATAGTGAGCCGTTTGGTAAGAACCAGAGGAAGCAGAGAAGCCAACAAACATAGAATCCAAGAACACCGTTGAAAGATTGATCACCCTCGATATCAGCGGCCTCCTCGGCTTCGCCGTTGGAACCGGAGCCAAGGTAACATTGAGCCGCATGCTCTCTGCATCATATTCCACCCAAACTTGCATTTTTTGCTCACCGAGAAGGCTCAAATTCTGGAACACACCAGTGTCGTCAGAAAAGAAACCGGCGGGGACCGAATAGTTGGACACTACGCCGTTAACATCGATCCCGACGTGGTTGTCGTTGCTGTCCTGGATATCAGGGTTAAAGTTGGTGTCAAGCTCGATGGCGAAGACGTGGTTGGTGGAATTGCCATTGTTGTTGAGATTAAAGAGGCCGAGGTAACTACTTCCCAGCGTGTTGGAGAAGTTGTTGGAGCCAGAGATGAAGAAGGTGAGGCCGTCGCTGCCGATGTACTGGTATTTGAGGATGGTGGCCAAGACGAAGGTGGTGGAGAAGGAGAAGACAGTCCCGTTGGGATGAGGGGGCCGAAATTGAATTTGCGACGGGCGGAAAGCATGGCCTCTCACCTGCCTCGTGTTGTTGGTGAGCCTCAAGAGGCCGTTGGAGGTGATCGTGGCAGTGCCGTCGAGGGTGAGATTTGCTCCCCGGAAGCCGTTCAAGATGAAGTCATCGCCGGTGGTGACTCCGGCCGAGAGATGGTGGTGGAGGAAGAGGAACAAGAGGAGGCAAAGGAAGCTGCTCTGCCACATGTTACGAGATTCAATCTCTGGAACAGCTAGTCTCGATTCAGTCACCTAGATTTATGAAATCCAATCGATTCAAAATTATCTGTTACTCCAAAATTGACCAGCGAAAAAATCAGCGACCACAAAGTCAACCATCCGCGTCAAGACTTGTGCCCATGACTTCTCTCCCTCCAGCATTAAAAGCCAATGACCTTCCTAGAATGTATTCCGTGGTGGTAATTGGCTATGCATTACCGGCGGATCTTTCTTAAAATCCTGTCATATTCTTGGCTGGATCTTCAGACTTTATAAGAAGACACATAAGCTGCCAAAACCAATCAGGATCTGAGTATTTCTGGCAACAAGAGTCAAGTAGAACATGTTTGAGACATCTTTGATGCTGACAGCTACAGAGTTGCTTGCTGATGTCGCTCTCGTTACTAAAATAATTGCTCTCGGATTGGCTATCTCATAATGCATGTCACTATTTTATACATCATCCATTATCTATTTTTACTATTATCTACATGATATACAATAATTTAGATAATCGGTATACATCATAATCTAAATCTTAACGCCAAATATAAGGTAAATAGTACATAGAACCAAACCACGCAGAAATAAAGAACAGTAAACAGTACAGCTAAACAGATACAACTACTTAACGAAAAGATACAAAAATAGAAGTATTAGGTATCCTTACTGCTATCTATATCTAACTATGCATAAAAGCGATTATATCTAATACAGATATAGTCAAAAGTACCCGCCTCGATATAAGGAAGTCCGAGCGACGAGAACTCCCGTCCAAAAGAATATCCGCAACGCAGATAGCCGCGACAACCAATGTCCTGCATCAAATACGAAATCACTTAGCTACCAACCCATAAGGTACTTATCCAAAAGTACCATTTAATTTAATTAGGATCAATTCTATTTAATTAATCCTAATTAAATATCCGCTTCCTATACTCTACTAAGGTTCAATTCAATAATAGTAATCAAACTACTGTCCAAGCTAAACACACAAACAGAACCTGATCACCATAACTATAACACCCGCAAGCACCCAAGCCTCAAATTGAACAGAGAACACAAAAAAGAAAACAGATTAAAACCCTTGCATGATTGAAATCAACCATAAGCAATCTCAAAATAGAGCCATGAACAGAAAGCTCACATTAGGAAGATCAACACACAAAACCTAATCTAAACCATCCGGATTCACAACAACAGACAACCACAGAAATTAAACACAACCGAAAGCAAGAAGAACTAATCACAGCTCTGGATAATAAACAATCTAATCATCACCCACAGCAGAAATCCTAAACCACCAAAGAAACCCAACACAGATCGCAAGTAGCAATCCAAGACCATGACAGTAATCAAAATCACGACTGATCAATAACTACCCAGCCAAACAAAATTCAAAACATCCTAACCCAAAATCTCGATTTCACGAGGGAAAATCCCACTTCAATCATCAACCAAAACTGATCAGGATAGTGATATCAAGAACCCAACATCAAGATTAATGCAAGATTAGAGATCGGAATCCAAATTAATCACCAACAGAGATTGAGCTTACCTTAGCTAGTACAAACGAACTCCTCTGCCCACGTAACACAGAACAAACTCAAACACAGGAAACAACCACAAGCTCTCTTAGCCGGAGCTAGGCATCGACCCCAAACCCTAATCCAATGGAGCCTCTCCAATTCACGATCAGCACCCAAATCTGGTTCTCCTAACAGAACACACGATTAGCAAGATCAAACCTCATTGATCGGCTCCAAATCCAAACAGAGAACCTCGACGACAACACCGACCGCTCTAACCAAAGAAAGGAAAAAGATCTTACCTATCCAACGTTTACGACCGAGGGCGACCAAGATCCGAGACGATGGGATCGGGAAGGAGAACAGGAGATCGATCCGGCCCTGTCGTGCGTTCTCGAGATCACGACAGCGAAGAACAAGAAACCTCTGCAAACCGGCGATCTCGGGTGAAGGTGGCGAAGAGAAGAGAAGAAAAACGACCAGAAGGGGCGAACTCGATTCGGCGGAGAAAACAGAGAAGAAGAAACTAATATAGAATGACCACTTTGCGATTAACCCCTCCTAATTTGGCTATTTGCACAAGAGCCCCTAAGTTTCGGAGACTTTGCATATTAACCCCAAATTTTTCTGTATTCTCACATCCTCTCCCACTAACAAAAAATTTGGTCCCCAAATTTGTTATCTAACTGTGTCAGATACTATCATGAAGTACAGAAAACTGAACAGGAAGTAAGCAGTATATATGTACTGAATGAAATGACTCACACGTACCTCAATCAAACAAGTTGGGGGTAGCGAGCTCAGATAGTATCCTTGAGCTCCCAGGTCGCCTCGGCATCCGAATGGTGCAGCCATCCGACCCTAACTAATCGGATTGCCTTGTTCCGCAACTGACGCTCCCCGTGCTCTAAGATCCACACCAGAACCTCCTCGTAGGTAGCATCTGGTTGCAGTGAACCCGGTACCTCTGATAGAATGTGTGCTGGGTCGACCACGTATCTCCTCAGCATAGAGACGTGGAACACATCATGCACACCAGCCAATGAAGGAGGAAGTGCCAGACGGTAAGCTACGGCTCCGATCCGCTCCAAAATTTGGAAGGGTCCAATGTACTGCGGGGCTAGCTTACCTCTAAGACCAAACCTCTTCACCCCTTTCGTGGGTGAAACTCGAAGAAAAACATGGTCGCCTGCCGAGAACTCTAGAGGTCTCCGTCTCTGATCTGCATAACTCTTCTGGTGGTCCTGGGCCTCTGACATCCTCCGTCTGATGGTGCATACTAGCTCTGCCTTCTGCTGAACTCTCTCGGGTCCTAGCAGCCGGGCCTCACCAACCTCCTCCCAGAGAGTGGGTGTCCGACATGCCCTACCATACAACGCCTCATACGGCGTCATCTGAATCGCCGAGTGATAGTCGTTGTTGTAGGCAAACTCAACAAGATGCAAATGGTCTCCCAGCTGCCCCCGAAATCCATATCACAAGATCTCAGCAGATCCTCCAGTGTCTGAATCGTACACTCTGACTGCCCGTCTGTCTGTGGATGGAAAGCTGTACTAAAACGAAGATCTGTACCCATGGCCCTCTACAGACTCTGCCAAAAACGAGATGTGAAACGGGGATCTCTATCCGATATGATACTCAAGAGAACTCCGTGTAGTTTGACAATCTCCCGACAATACAACTCAGCTAATCTGTCCTCCGAATAGCTAAGAAATGCGCCGATTTGGTTAATCGATCAACGATCACCCAAATCGCGTCATGACCTCTCCTGGTCCTGGGTAGCCCTACCACAAAATCTATAGTGATATGTTCTCACTTCCACTCTGGAATGAGAATTCTCTGTAGTAACCCAACATGTCTCTAGTGCTCAGCCTTCACCTGCTAGCATACCAGACATCTAGCTACGAAGTCCGCGATGTCCTTCTTCATATCGTTCCACCAATAGGAACGTCTCAAGACTCGGTACATCCAGGTCCCGTCGGGGTGAATGGCAAACCGCGAGCGGTGAGCCTCCTGTAGCAGCTCCTCCATGACCGGGTGTGACTCCGACACACACAGTCTCCCTCGGAAAACAGGATGCCCTCATCATCTCGGGTGAAATCTAGCGGCTGCCCGACGACGATATGGCTGCCCAGGAACTGCAGATGCTGAACACCGGCCTGCATCCCTCGAATCCTCTATCATCTGAGACGATAAACAACTAATACTATCTATGCTGTATCACAGTAGGTCATGTCCTCCAAACATATCATCTAGGATATTTATCTATAAATGAGGGTTCCATGAGCTAAGGTGAGTTGACCTTATACCGATCAAGTCAACTAAGGTATACAACCATCAATAGGTTGTCGTCTGATTCGACCCTAAATCCCCGACTCATCATTCGGCGCTGTTGGAGAATCAACATCCTCCGCCATACGATTGAAACCACAATGTGTCCACCGATTACCTTCAGGGTCAAATATATGTTATAACCAGATACCGTAACTACGAACAAGTGTCATAACGCAAACAAACCACAACTACACTGAGATGCATCAAGTGCACCTGATAGTAGTGACACGTGTTACTCTCTTGACGTGCTCAGACTATCGCTATATCAGGTGGCCAGGCGATAGGACAACCTAGCACCTATGGTTGTTTAACTCAAAAACCCCCCTATGCACATTGCAAGAGAAGCCAACGCACCTGGGCTATGCAAGATGCATGAATAGCCAACGCACCTGGGGCTATGAGGAATGCATAAACAGCCAACGCACCTGGGGTTATGCAAGATGCATGAATAGCCAACGCACCTGGGGTTATGCAGAATGCATGAGTAGCCAACGCACCTGAGGCTATGCAAGACGCATGAGTAGCCAACGCACCTGGGGCTATGCAGAATGCATGAATATCAAACGCACCTGGGGCTATGCAAGATGCATGAGTAGCCAACGCACCTAGGGCTATGCAAGATGCATGAATAGCCAACGCACTTGGGGCTATGCAGAATGCATGATATGTCTGATGACCCATTTCAACCACTCGGAATCAGGGGTCGCCAAAGTATACCTCTACTCTTTTGACATGGCTGACAACCTGTGTTCAACCACCAGGAAGCCAAGAGTCGTCCGTACACGCATAATACCGACATGATGCATAACATCATCTCATGCAACACTTTCTAACAAATCCTACAATCATCAACATGATACGTAGGAGTCCAAGATTAATCACGCACCATAGTCGTAACTAAAGCGGATTGACCACAGGTCATCCAGCTAAACTATATCTACGAGTACCTACCGACCAAGTATATAAGTTGATATACAATTCCATCAAAATAAAGAAATGTCTAACCCTACATTAGACAGTGGATACAAAAGTGGTAGATGAGTCATGACATATACCTCGTGTCGCCTGGAGGATTCCCGTCGCCGCCATGTCCTAATTACGTCCATCGAGAAAATGACTCTGATATAAAATTCGAAAACGCCCACAAGACCACAAGGTATCTCGAGAACCTGGGCTCTGATACCAAATAAATTGTCACGCCCCGAGGAGCTGCCCGTCCAATATTGACCGAACTTCCACTCCCTCGACCCGGTGGACAATTCGGAAACCTAACCCCTACGACTCGCTCAGCAGCTTGTATTGCAGCCTATAGGGCAACAACAAGCTGCCGAATAAAAAGAAAACGGAAACAACGACAAAAGCTGTGTATCGATACGACTTACGATAAAGCAAAACGAAATCAAGGCCTCCATAGCACACAAAAGTACAACTATACTGCCGTGAAAAGAGACAACGCAACAGAGCACAAAATACAATAGCAGAAATGAAAGGACAAAACGAACAAAGAAAAAGGGGTGCCAACATGTACCACTGTCAAAATACAAGACAACATCAGAAATCGTCTCGGAGACACACGAACTGGGATAGGCTGCTGGGCAATCCAGACGATCATCCTAAAAGGTGAAAAACAAGGCTAACGGGATGAGTCCAAAGAACTCATCGAATACAGTCCAATATGCATAGAAAGCTATACTAGCAGTAAGTCACCAACTAACGCCATACTGAAGATAAATGCAATAGAAAGAAATGCAGAACTGAACCATAAGAAAGAAAGGAAGTGCATACCTACGTGTATCGATCCAAACCCCAATAGCATGCATGCTAATCAAATGCAGCAACCAAGTGCAGCAAGCACAACCAAATGCAGAGATGCAAAGCATGCTCAAGATGCAACATGGGCCACCCCTGATGCTAGTCGGCCACCATCGTGCATCACGCGAAACCGATTGGGTAGGGCTCTGACCAGGTCCTCCCTCCACTCAGACGGTTACCGTCACGCATCACGTGAAACCAAATGAGCAGGGTCTCAGACCGGAACGTACCTCGCCCTAGGAAAAAGTACGCTCCCTCATCCCTATCTCCAGACAGAATAGAGGACCTGCTGTAGGGCCGTGGGACACCACTGGGACTACACGACAGGTCATGTGGCAAGTCTGATGGTCCATCTCAACCACTAGGGGAATCAAAGGTCGCCTACATATGCCCCTACACGAGTAGTAAGTCCGATGACCCATCTCAACCTCCAGGGAGTCAAAGGTCGTCCATCTATGCTACGTGTAACAATGATGCATGTCACTATCCCATGCATCATCCACTATCTATCCCTACTGCCATCTACATGATATGCAGTAGTTCAGATAACCGGTATGTGTAAGTACCCCTGGTTGATTTTGATGTGATCAACCAATTTAAGTTAGGTCCTGGTATGTTTAATCCCTCTGCTAAGTGTGCAGGAGCTTAGGTACGGAAGAAGTCGAGTGTAAGACGTAGCAGACGAGAAGGATTGTGCGGGGAAGTTAGCCGACGGGCTTGGTACAATCCGAGGGACGCGGAAGCTGCGGAAGAGTACACCGGTGGATCGAGAAGGACGTACACGACGCCTGAGGGACGGGAAACTGGGAGGAAGCACGCTCGAGGGGCGAAAGGCCGGAGTCGGGTTCGGGTGAGCCTAACTCCGGTTGGCCGAAAATCACCCAGAAGATGAACCAAAAGACTGGTCAGTTTGACCAAGTCAAACTAGGCACCTGAAGCAAAAAGAATTTTATTTGTTGCTGTGAAGATTCGAACTAGGAACCTCGCCTGCGTATATCACCAGTCTTACCGACTGGGATAAGAAAGAGATGTGATTAAAGTTGTTGCGAGCAGATGATAAAGTTATTTATCTGTTGCGAGTAGAAGACAAAGTTATAATTAAACTTTATCTCTTAAAGGATAACTTTATCCTTTAATCAGATCCAATGGATGCAGTTTAATCCCATCCAAGATCAACCATCCAGATTATATTCAAAGATCAACGGTCAAGAGAAAATTTCTCAACAATCAACAATCCAGATTTATTCTCTTAGGCTATAAATAGGCTTAGAGTTTCAACCTTTTCAATGAATCAATTAATTCATTCTTGTAAACTCTGTAAAAGCCTAGCGTGCTATTTTTGTAAGGCTTCTCCGCCACAAGGAGATTTTTATTGAGCGTCCACTGCCTTGGAAGCAACGTTCTCAGTTGCGACCAAGTTTCTTTTTTAAAGACGAGTGCCTCCACTTTCATAATTTTTTTTTCCCGTCTATTCACCCCTCTCTAGTCGGTCCAACCCGATCCAACAAGTGGTATCAGAGCCAAGGTCGCCGCAGAAGGACTAACTGCCGACTGCAGCAATTTCAAGAAAATGGTTGGAGTCGTAATCTACCCACCGATGTTTGAGGGGGAGTTCGTGATGTGGAAGCGCCGAATGCAGGTATTTTTTTAAAACTGATATTGAATTGCTACTAATTATGAAAAATGGTTTTTCAGTTCCAAAAGACAACAACGACAAGGATAAAGAAATAGAGTTGTGAACCAAGAAGGAGCAATCAGACTTTGAAGCAAACAGCAAAGCTGAATTTCATCTGCTAGCCGTTCTTCCCGTGCAAGAAGTCAACCGCATCGAGAATTACAACTTGGCAAAAGAGCTCTGGGAGAAATTCCTGGAATTGCATGAAAGTACCTCAGAGGCAAAACTGAAGGCCACTTGGGACAAGTCCTCGTCAGAGGAGTCGGAAGGTCAAGAATACGCGGGACTTGCGCTGATGGCAAATCATCAAGAAGGGAGCACTGATGAAGGGGGAGAGACGTCAGAAGAAAGCGACGACAAAGGAGGAACCTCGCTTTTCAAAAGCGACCCGGTAAGTGAGGTTTGTTTTCTTCCTCATAATCAGTTATATGCAGGAGTTAAAGCTTTGCTCAAATATAATTGTAAATTAGACAAAGAAAATTTGAAATTAAAAAATAAATTGGCACTTATTTCCTCTTCTGAAATTTTGAAAAATGAAAATGATAATTTGAAAAACTTAGTACAAAAATTAGAACATGATATTGCATATTCACGCCAAAAGAAAAATAGCTATCCTGATAATTTAAATTGGTATTTTAAAAATCATAAGGGCCAATTTAAAAAGGTGCCCAAAAGTTATATTTCACCTAAGTTTTTAATTAATCCTGTAGACAGGAACTTATTCTGGGTTACTAAATTTGTATTAAACTGATAATTTTTTTTGTTATTATATATGTGCGCATTTTTTTCTCTACAAAAATTATGTCTTTATTTTTTTATGCACAATCATGTTGTATATCTACTGGAACTTCTTTCAATAATTTTTGAATATTTTTTTCTCTCGAAATTTGAAATTAAGAGTTTAGGGGAAAGACTCATTATAATTTTTTTTTTCAAATTTTTCGAAGCATTTTTTCGAATTTTTTAAAATTTATTGTTCAAGAACTTTTATGTGTTGATTTGTCATTTTTGGACTTGATGAACGAATTTAAAACTCAAAATTTTTGTCCAAACTCATATCTTCATCTTCGACTTTAACAAAAATATTCAGATTTTTTTTCGATTTTTTATGAATTGTTTATGGAAATATGATTTTTTTTAAAAATTTGATAGAAAAATATTTTGACCAGATCCGAATTTTTTTGATCTCCTTATCATCTGTGGATTTTATCAATTTTTTTTGGATTTTATTTAAGTCATTTTTTTTTAAAAAAATGGAATTAACTTTGAAAAAATGTCATTTTAAATTTGAAAAATTTGTGGCAACGCGATTTTTTTTCACTTAGAATATTTTTTATCGCACTCAAAAATTTTCTTCTTCCCTAATTATATTTTTTCATTTTTTGATGTGATCAAAGGGGGAGGAATAATATTAAGTTAAGGGGTAGAATTTTAATTTATTCTAAATTAAAATTTTTTTGAACTTAAACTGTTTACATTATTATGCATGTTTTTTTTGTTTACCCTAACTTAACTTGGATTGATGCACATCAAAAAGGGAGAGATTGTAAGTACCCCTAGTTGATTTTGATGTGATCAACCAATTTAAGTTAGGTCATGATATGTTTAATCCCTCTGCTAAGTGTGCAGGAGCTTAGGTATGGAGGAAGTCGAGCGTAAGACGTAGCAGACGAAAAGAATTGTGCGGGGAAGTGAGCCAACGGGCTTGGTACAATCCGAGGGACGCGGAAGCTGCGGAAGTGTACACCGGTGGATCGAGAAGGACATACGCGACGCCCGAGGGACGGGAAACCGGGAGGAAGCACGCTCGAGGGGCGAAAGGCCGGAGTCGGGTTCGGGTGAGCCTAACTCCGGTTGGCCGGAAATCACCCAGAAGATGAACCAAAAGACTGGTCAGTTTGACCAAGTCAAACCAGGCATCTGAAGCAAAAAAAAAAAAATTTGTTGTTGTGAAGATTCGAACCAGCAACCTCGCATACGTATATCACCAGCCTTACAGACTAGGATAAGAAAGAGATGTGTTTGAAGTTGTTGCGAGCAGATGATAAAGTTATTTATCTATTACGAGCAAAAGACAAAGTTATAATTAAACTTTATCTCTTAAAGGATAACTTTATCCTTTAATCAGATCCAATGGATGCAGTTTAATCTCATCCAAGATCAACCATCCAGATTACATTCAAGGATCAACGGTCAAGAGAAAATTTCTCAACAATTAACAATCCAAATTTATTCTCTTAGGCTATAAATAGGCTTAGAGTTTCAACCTTTTCAATGAATCAATTAATTCATTCTTGTAAACTCTGTAAAAGTCTAGCATGCTATTTTTGTAAGGCTTCTCCACCATAAGGAGATTTTTATTGAGCGAACACTGCCTTGGAAGCAACGTTCTCAGTTGCGACCAAGTTTCTTTTTTAAAGACGAGTGCCTCCACTTTCATAAAAAAAAATTTCCGTCTATTCACCCCCTCTAGCCGGTCCAACCCGATCCAACAGTATGCACTATAACCTAAACCCTAATGCCAAGTATAAGGTAAGTAGCACATAGAACTAAACCACGCAGAAATAAAGAACAATGAACAGTACAGCTAAACAGATACAACTACTGAACAAAAAGATACAGAAATAGAAGTATCAGGTATCCCTACTGCTATCTATATCTAACTATGCATTAAGGCGATTATATCTAATACAGATATAGTCAAAAGTACCCTCCTAGATATAAGGAAGTCCGAGCGACTAGAACCCCCGTCCAAAAGAATATCCGCAACGCATATAGCCGCGGCAATCAATGTCCTACATCAAATATGAATTCACTTAGCTACCAACCCATACGGTACTTATCCAAAAGTACCATCTAATTTAATTAGGATCAATTCTATTTAATTAATCCTAATTAAATATCCACTTCCTATACTCTACTAAGGTCCAATTCAATAATAGTAATCAAACTATTGTCCAAGCTAAACACCCAAACAGAACCTGATCACCATAACTATAACACCCACAAGCACCCAAGTCTCAAATTGAACAGAGAACACAAAAAAGAAAACAGATCAAAACCCTTGCACGATTGAAATCAACCATAAACAATCTCAAAACAGAGCCATGAACAGAAAGCTCATGATAGGAAGATCAACACACAAAACCTAATCTAAACCATCCGGATTCACAACAACAGACAACCACAAAAATTAAACACAACCGAAAGCAAGAAGAACTAATCACAGCTCTGGATAATAAACAATCTAATCATCACCCACAGCAGAAATCCTAAACCACCAAAGAAACCCAACACAGATCGCAAGTAGCAATCCAAGACCATGACAATAATCAAAATCACGACTGATCAATAACTACCCAGCCAAACAAAATTCAAAACATCCTAACCCAAAATCTCGATTTCACGAGGGAAAATCCCACTTCAATCATCAACCAAAACTGATCAAGATAGTGATATCAAGAACCCAACATCAAGATTAATGCAAGATTAGAGATCGGAATCCAAATTAATCACCAACAGAGATTGAACTTACCTTAGCTAGTACACACGAACTCCTCTGCCCACGTAACACAGAACAAACTCAAACACAGGAAACAACCACAAGCTCTCTCAGCCAGAGCTAGGCATCGACCCCAAACCCTAATCCAATGGAGTCTCCCCAATTCACGATCAACACCCAAATCTGGTTCTCCTGGCAGAACACATGATTAGCGAGATCAA
This sequence comes from Boesenbergia rotunda, assembly GCA_024364735.1. Lineage (NCBI taxonomy): Eukaryota > Viridiplantae > Streptophyta > Magnoliopsida > Zingiberales > Zingiberaceae > Boesenbergia > Boesenbergia rotunda. The sequence continues at coordinate 190,041 of JAGFNQ010006679.1, forward strand.
ACCTCATAGATCGGCTCCAAATCCAAACAGAGAACCTCAACAACAACACTGACCGCTCTAACCAAAGAAAGGAAAAAGATCTTACCTATCCGACGTTTATGACCGAGGGCGACCAGGATCCGAGACGATGGGATCGGGAAGGAGAACAGGAGATCGATTCGGCCCCATTGTGCGTTCTCGAGATCACGGTAGCGAAGAACAAGAAACCTTTGCAAGCCGACGATCTCGGGTGAAGGTGGCGAAGAGAAGAGAAGAAAAACGAACAGAAGGGGCGAATTTGATTCGACGGAGAAAACAGAGAAGAAGAAACTAATATAGAATGACCACTTTGCGATTAACCCCTCCTAATTTGGCCATTTGCACAAAAGCCCCTAAGTTTTGGAGAATTTGCAAGAGACGAGGAGTTGCAGAAGAATACTTTGACATCCAAGGGACAAGAAGCAGGGAGAAAGCATGCACAAGACATAGTCGACTCAACCGAGAGTTCTGAGCAATCGAAAAAGTGTTTTTGGTAGACCAGACCAATGAGATCGGTCGACCAAATATCATGTCAATAAACAGTCAGGTGAGGACCGTTGAGAGGATGAACCTTATTAGCCATGTCAACAAATGATCGTTGAGTGGAAGAGCCTTATCAACGGACCGATGTGTGAATGAACCTTATCAGCCATGTTAGTAAACGATTGTAGAGTGGATGAGCCTTATCAACCATGCATATGCCACGTCAGCAAATGACCATTAAGTGGATGAGCCCTATCTGCCATGTCACCTGATCCGATCGATTGAACAACTCAATTGGTCGACTGAATGTGCCACGTCGGGACTTCGAACAATGACTATAAAAGGAGACGAGGAGTTCGGTTGCAAAACACACTCAAATTTATTGTCTTTCAATTCCTTTTATTGTTCTCGTACTCAATTGTTGTAAAATGTTTATCCACCTCCAAGACATTTCCGAAGAGGAGAAGATACTGGACAAGTGTTTTCATAGTTCTTGGACTAGTAACCCGTGAGTTGTAAACCAAATCTCCATACCTCTTTCTCTTATGTTTTATTTGTTTAATTAATGCATGTGTGTCCTTGCTAAGATATTAGCAAGAGAAAGATTGCTTTAAATTTGCAGGTTTCTATTCACCCCTTCCATCTAACGATCCGGACCACTTCCACTGTAGCAATATCCTATTCTTAGACTTCCTGACCTCTCCAAATCATTGGAGTTAACATGTGACGCATCAGGAGTAGGTATAGGGGGCACACTAAGTCAAGAAGGTCACTCGGTTGCATTCTTTAGCAAAAAATTCAATGAGACTCGATATCATTATTCCACCTATGACAGAGTTTTATGCTAGTATTCAGGCCTTAAGACATTAGTTCTATTATCTACTTCCCCATAAATTCATTCTCCATTCAGACCATAAAGCACTAATTAAGAGTATGCTAAACATGTTAGGCGGGTTGAGTTCCTCCAAGAGTATGCTTTTGTTCTAAAACGTCATTTCGGTGTGGATAACAAACCAACAGATAGGCTGAGTCACATTGTCGCCAATTGCATACTATGAGCATAACTATAATAGGATTTGATCACCTAAAATTGACAATACTCACGTATTAATTATTAGCCGAACATTTGATCACCTAAAGATGAATATACTAGTTGTCTTGATTTTGGAATAATATTTCAAGAAGTCCAAAATGTGAGTCGTCATGGTTGGATAGACTTTGTGATCAAAGACGAGTATCTATTTAAAGATAGATGCCTTTGCATCCCTACTTCACTTAGATATTTTCTTAATTGGGAATTATATATATGCGGGTTACCAAACTGGAAATTTAAAAAAAGATAAAACAACTGCCGATGAATAGATTTTACTGGCCCTCATTACAATGAGATGTTGCTCAAATCGTATAACAATGTAGCACATCTCCAATGACAAACATCACAAAGCAAAATACAGGATTGTACATGCCACTGATTTTAATAGTAATAGATCGCACTTTTCTAAAATGATACATTTTATTCCATGCAATAAAACAAATGATGCATCACAAAAATTCTAAATTATTCTTTAAGGAAGTCGTTCGATTGCACTGGTTATCCATTCCTATAGTGTCACTTAGGGATGTAAAATCCATCAATTAATTTTGTAAAATCCTATGGAAGTTATTTGGGATTCCACTTAAATTATTTTTTTCATTTCATCCGCGAATTTGATGGTCAAATAGAGGTTGTTAATCGCAAGTTAGGAAATTTATTAAGGTGTTTAGTGAGGGAAAAATCCAATATTTAGAACTCCAATCTTTTCCCGCGCTGAATTTGCTTACAGCAATTCAGTAAATCGATCTATCGGTCATCGGTGAGAGTTTTACTGAACGAATTGTAGAGATTCATGCCGATGTTAGGAGGAAAATCCCATTGAGTATTCAAGCTAATGCACGCTAGTTAAAGGATTATGTGCTTACCTCTTGATGAGGATCGTATTCTTTTTCAGTCTGCGGGGGAAACCAGCAATCTGTACGTGAGAGGAACTTGAAAACCGATCTGGTAATTTCTCGTTTTGTACTCTCACTGAGCTCCGGCGATCGAAGATGATGATGGATACGATGTCATATAATCCTCAAAACTCTTACTGTGCTGCAGCGATATCGTTTTGAAGCTCAAGTACGTCGCCGCCAGCTCCGGCAGCGGCGAGCTACCCTCCAAGTACTCCACCACCCGGCGCATGCTCGGCCTCGCCGCCGGCAGTGGGTGCGCGCAGAGCAGCCCAAGCTTCAGAACCAGCTCCACCTCCTCTGCCACAAACTCCTCCCCCAACCTGGCGTCCCTCGTCTCGAGTATCGACCCCTTTCGCCAACTTTCCAGCACCCACTGCAGTAACTCGAGCTGGTCGATGTCGGCGGTCCAATCCACCGGCCGCCGCCCGCAGGCGACTTCAAAAAGGAACGTCCCGAAGGCGAACACATCGGTGGCGGCCGAGGCCCGCCCGGTCCGCACCAGCTCCGGCGCGATGTAGCCCATGGTTCCGACAATGTGGGTGGTCTGCGGATCGTTGCCGTGGTCGTAAAGCCTCGCCAATCCGAAGTCGCCTAGCCTTCCGTTCATCTCGCCGTCTAGCAACACATTGCTCGCTTTGATGTCTCTGTGGATCACCAACTGCTCCCAGTCTTCGTGGAGGTAGAGAAGGCCCGACGCCACGCCTTTGAGGATCTTAAACCTCGTCGGCCAATCGAGAAGTGGCCGGAGTCGATCGTACAGCAGCTTATCCAGGCTGCCGTTGGGCATGTAGTCGTAGACCAAGAGGAGCTCCCCCTTTCGCCGGCAATAGCCCAGCAGCCGGACGAGGTTCCGGTGCCGGAGACGGCCGAGGCTAACGATCTCGGAGACGAATTCCTTCATCCCCTGCCTCGACTCATGAGACACTCTTTTTACGGCGACATCCAGTTTGGTCCTCCGTAAAACCCCTCGGTAGACCTTGCCGAACCCACCGTCACCGAGTGAATTCTCCTCCGCGAAGCCGCCGGTGGCGTCGAACAAATCCTTGTAGGAGAACCGGTGAGGGCCGTACTCCCGCTCCCAGTCTTCGAGAAGCTCCGCATACTTCATCCTCCTCCTCACCACCAAAGCCACCACGCCGGCGACCGCCAAAACAACTCCGGCGGAAGCTAGCGGGATCCCGACCTCCAATAGCTTCGATCTGCCGCCGGATTTGGTTCGAGGAAGCGAAGGGAGCAACGAGTAGTCTAGAGCTCGCGCCGTGCCGTTGATCTTGAAGCTCCAGCCGAGCACATAGTGAGCCGTTTGGTAAGAACCAGAGGAAGCAGAGAAGCCAACAAACATTGAATCCAAGAACACCGGCGAAAGATCGATCGCCCTCGATATCAGCGGCCTCCTCGGCTTCGCCGTTCGAACCGGAGCCAAGGTGACATTGAGCCGCATGCTCTCTGCATCATATTCCACCCAAGCTTGCATGACTTGCTCGCTGAGAAGGCTCAAATTCTGGAACACACCGGTGTTGTCGGAATAGTAACCCGCGGGGAATGAAAAGTTAGACACTACGCCGTTAATATCGATCCCAACGTGGTTGCCGTTGATGTCGTGGAGATCAGGGTTAAAGATGGTGTCGAGCTCGACGGCGAAGACGTGGTTGGTGGAGTTTCCATTGTTGTTGGGATTGACGAGGCCCAGGAACTGACTTCCCAGTACGCTGGAGAAGTTGTCGGAGCCAGAGACGAAGAAGGCGAGGCCGTTGCCGCCGATGTACCGGTCTTTGATGATGGTGGCGAAGACGAAGGTGGTGGAGAAGGAGAAGACGGTCCCGTTGCGACGAGGGGGCCGGAATTGAATTTGCGACGGTTGGAAAGCATGGCCTCTCATCTGCCTCGTGTTGTTGGTGAGCCTCAAGAGGCCGTTGGAGGTGATCGTGGCGGTGCCGTCGAGGGTGAGGTTTGCTCCCCGGAAGCCGTTCAAGACGAAGTCATCACGATCGCCGGTGGTGATTCCGGCGGAGAGATGGTGGTGGAGGAGGAAGAGGAACAAGAGGAGGCAGAGGAAAGTGCTCTGCGACATGATGCTACAAGTCTCAATCTTCTGGACCAGCGTGTCTAGATTCAGACTACTAGATTTATGATATCCAATCCATTCTAAATTATTCTTTTCCTCCAAAAAGACCAGCTAGACATCCGTAGTCAACTAATGCAGCCAAAACCAGCGACAGAAAAGTCCACAATCCTGACATTTGCCCTGACTTCTCTCCCTCAAACATTTAAAGCTAATGATATTCCCAACTAAATAAAATGCCGACGTTCTTTCTAGAATGTATTCCGTGGTGGTTGGCTTTGCAGTGTCGGCCGATCTTTCTTAAGATCCTGTCGTATTCTTGGTTGAATCTTCAGACTGAACCTAAACAGAGTTTAACGATGTTTTGAAAATAAATTGGTCTGTTTTCTGCAAGTTTCTGGCGTTTGAATCTCCGTGCATTGCTCTGGATTTGATTCTATGCATCCGAACAAGATCATTTCGAGATTCGCAAGCCAGGTCACGCAACGGCGGCTGGTGAGGCGGGTGAGGCCGAGGTAGACGTTGCAGCTCTTCGCTCGGGGAGACAGTACTCGATGGGGTGTGATTCGAGGAGGCATCCCTGATCGGCCTGATCACGGGCAGCGACGGCAAGGTTGGTGTCTCAGAGTTGAAGGCCGAAGAGGATCAGGAAGAGGCCATGGTCGCGAGAGTGCGTTCACCGCAAAAAGGAAGGATTTTGGAAGCAAAGGAATTAAGGTAATGATTCGGAGATGATGAACATGGAAGGAAGGTTAAATATCTAGAAATTTCATTTTTGCGGTCCAGAAGAGGAAGAGAAGCGCCAAAACTTCCCCCTCCCTCTGGCTACGAACGAGATAGCGACCGGCATTGAAGGAGACGCAGGAGGGTTGACTTGCAGCCACATGGTGGCAGCGGAGACGCCGAGGAAGCAGGCGGCCGCGCAGCCATGATAGCCGACGGAGGGTGGAAGGGCAATTTAGACCTATTGTCAATTTAGATGTCTAAATTTCACCCCATAGAGTAGAGTTCGATCTCATTTATGAGTAAATTCATATGGTTAGTAAATCTCATGATTTATCTTTTTTTATGTTAATCTTGGAGTAGTTAATAAAGATGCTGAGGACGAATCATCTTTTAGTATTTTATTTGTGAGCAAATTTAAAATACAATTTAAACACGCATCAAGATATTTGAAAGAATAAATAAGAAAATTATATTTGAATTTCATTAAAATGAATATTTTGAAATTCGATCGTTAATTGTGAAAGGAAAGATCATCTATTTATAGGATTAATCGAATAAAATTTGAACATTTACTTTTTTTGAAATAAAAATTTGAACATTTACAAGCTACTTTTGTATATACAATTAATTTGGATAAAAATTAAAAAGACATACTTTTTAAAATGGATTGTCAAAGGAATCTCGTGTAGTGATTTATTAGACATCTCATCCATATCTACAATGATATAATTGTCCGCTACTAAAGTAGTACTTTATTCCTCTTATTAATTCTCTACTATTTATTCCTCTTAATATCTCTCTTATATTATTTTCCAACATCAATCGATGTGATGTAACAGCTATAAATCCATAGACTGCAAATCTTGGGACGTTGGGCTTCTAAACTGTCCATCACGACCGTTTTCCGATTTACCCTGATGACCAATGGAAAACTTCCGTGGGGCCGGACCAGTCATCCCAGGTTCAATTTATCTGCTGTCTGGTTCATCATTTTTTTTTATAAATCCATAGACCGCCCCCGGGGCTATGACGCAGCGGTAGGGCAACTAGTCGTTAACCCAGGTATTCACGGTTCGATCCCCAGTTATGACGCATTTTGCAGGAATTTTTCCTCCAAATGGGGCGCGAATCCTGGGACGCTGGGCTTCTAGACTGTCCACTGCGAGCACTTCCCGATTTACCCTGGTGACCGGTGGGAAACTTCCGTGGGGTCGGGCCGGTCACCCCAGGTTCAATTTGTCTGCTGCCTGATTCATCATTTTTTTTATAAATCCATAGACCGAGCGCTTCCCAATTTATCTTGACGGTCGATAAAAATTTCCGTGAGGACGGATCGATCATCCGAGGTTGAAAAAATCTCGTTAATCATTTTTTATAAATCCATAGATGTTGATCCGGAGAGATATAGTAGAACCCCCTAAAAAAGATCAAATTTGCAAGTTGAGTTGGAGTTAAGGCAAAGAGAATTAACGGGATCCGTCGCTCTATGTTGCTAAGGGACAATCAGCTGCTTTTCGTGGCAAACGACAGATCTTCCGACTGGACGACCGACCAATTGGCTGACCCGCCGACCCCGACCGACCGATCGACAGATCGGCTGACCCGCCGACCCCGACCGGCCAACCGGCTGACCCACTGACCCCGATCGACCAACCGGCTGACCCGTCGACCCAGACCGGCCGACCCCGACCGGCCGACCCGCTAACCTCGACCGGCCGACTGACGGACCGGCTGACCGGCCGACTGACGGACCGGCTGACCGGCCGACTGACGGACCGGCTGACCGGTCGACCCGACTGGCTGACCGGCCAGCCCCGACTGGCCGATCGACGGACCGGCTGACCGGTCGACCCCGACCGGCCGACTGGCTGACCCGCCGACCCCGACCGGCCAATCGACTGACCCACCGACCCGACCGGCCGACCTGCCGACATTCCTGGTCGGTCGGTCAGTCAGTATGGAATCATAGTCACCGCGCCTAATAAGATAAGTCAAGGCGACCCCACTGCCTCAGTAGTTTAATGATGATCAGACTTTTAAGATCTTTCATATCCTCTCATTATGAGGAAAAGACATCTGTCATAATTATACCCCCTAGTGCATAAGATAGACCCTTTGGCGGCCTTGTCATATTCTCGGGAAGACTAAGACTACCAGGAAATCATGTCAGAAGATTGATTCTTAATGAAACAAGATAGCCCGATAAGACAGGGGGCCTCTTTCTCCCCTATATAAGGCTCCTTGGGTGCTTCCAAAAAGAGGATTCCTACTGTTGGAAATTTTCCTCTCCACCCCTTGTGTTCCTGTTTTGGTCCGACCCTGACTCAACCTTGCCCCACTAACCTTTGAGCCCGATCCCGACTCACATGTTGCCACAACTCGAGATATCTTGATCCAACCCAGTCATCCGAGTGAGAGCCCTCCCCGCTTATCGACAGGATCAAATTTGGCGCCGCCTGTGAGAATCTAGCTTGATTGAAAGACGAAGTTAAGTGACTCTAACAGGGTAACCGTTACTCTCTCACAAGAAGACCTTGTTTTGCTGATAGCTGCCATAGATCAAAAGCTGGCAGCCGAGCAGAAGACTGCAGGTCGTTCGACTCAGGAACGTCCCTCCGAGTTAGCTCCTCGCGCTGGCACAGAAGGCGGAGTTCGCCCGGGTGATAGGCCCCACTTTCCCCGAGCGTTCTTCGGCCCTACAGAAGATGTCGGACAATCTAACCCGCAAGAAGCTTCTTCCAGCCAAGCCAGAATTAACAAAGGGGAGACCCCAATAAGCCAGGCCCCGGCTGAGCGCATTGGGTTCTCCTTCTCTAATCAAGTCCTGCAGGAACCTGTTCCCAAGCATTTCCGGCTCATGTCCGTCCCAAAATATAGAGGGGCCACAAATCCAGAGGAACACCTGATGAAATGTGAGAATGCAGCCTTGCTGCATCAATACACAGATGGTATCAAGTGCCGAGCGTTCCTGACCACCCTGGCAGGGCCCGCTCAGCATTGGTTCGACAGACACCAGGAGGGGTTTGTGCGAGATTTTGCTGACTTCAAGAGACTCTTCCTCCAGCATTTTGCAAGTAGCAAGAGACATCACAAAACAAGCCTCAACCTCTTTGCCCTGAAGCAGAGTCCCAAGGAGTCCTTGCGGGCTTATATCAAAAAATTCAACCAGGTCGCACTGGATGTGCCCACTGCTACCTCGGAGGTGTTGATCAGTGCCTTTGCCCAGGTCTTGCAAGAAGGAGAGTTCTTCAGATCACTAATTCGAAAACCCCCGAAGGATTTTGAGAGTCTCCTGGGCAAAGCCACTAAGTATGTGAACGTAGAGGAAGCACAAGCTGCTCAGCGACGGGAGGTCGGGCCCTCACCTGTGGCTCCTCATAGTCAGAAGACAACACCTCCTGGGGGACCCCTCCGAAGTCCCCGAGCCATGGGGCAGAGACCCGGAGCTGAGCGAGGCATAGTTCAACAAGTGGCCCAGGGATGCCTCCCCAATAGGTGGCTACCTTATTGTTCTTTCCATAACAGTCATACTCACAGTACCCAGGATTGTTGGCAAGTCGGGCGAGGGCAAGCTCACCCTAGCCGAGGAACTCCCCGAGGAGCCTATCAGGGAGGAGCTCAAGCTCGAGGCCGAGGAAGGGCGCAGCCAGATAGGCGAGATACAGACACCCAAGTGGCCACCCCCGCAGCGCGACAACTATTCACGACCCCCAGCTCTCCCAAACAGGGAGGAGACTCAGGTGAATCAACAAAGCGTCGTGCAGGGCTCGATTAACGTCATCTCAGGCGGCCCAACTTATGGAGACTCCAACCAAGCCCGGAAGTCTCAGGTGAGGCGCTTGGAGATCCACCAAGTGGGGAGCAGTTCTGCCCAAGCCAGAGGACCGCAGATCAGCTTTGGCCCTCAAGACCTACAAGGAGTGGAAGTTCCACATGACGATGCATTAGTCATCACAGCTATCATAGCTAACTATCAGGTCCACCGAGCCATTGTGGACATTGGTAGTTCAGTCAACTTCTTATAAAGAAAGCATTTGACCAGTTACAGATTGAAGCCAGTGAGTTGCAACCTGTAGCCACACCCCTTTTTGGGTTCACGAGGAACGAGGTCCAACCGATTGATCAGATCAAATTAGCCATCTCGCTCGGAGAAGAGCCCCTGAAGAGGACCCGATGGTCGACCTTCTTAATAGTAGATGCACCCTCTACTTACAATGTCATCCTGGGCCGACCCGCACTCAATGAGTTCAGAGCGGTAGCATCTACTTTCTACTTAAAGGCGAAGTTCCCCGTTGGTGATCAAGTGGGAGAAGTCAAAGGCGACCAGAAGGTGGCACGTCGATGCTATGTCGACGATGTTCGAACGGAAGTACGAAAGGTATTCCGAGCCCCACCCGCTAGTTGCAACATGGTGCAGCCATCTCCTTGGGCCGAACTGAGGGAGCAGAAGGAGGAGATTCAACTCCTTCCCGACCGAGAAGAGACAAAAGTGAAGATAGCACCAGAGCTGGAGCGCAACACATTTAAAGTTGTATCATGAGTAGGACTCAAGGCAATCTTTGTAAAAGAATTTTGTAAATGTAAATACGATCAAGGCAACCTTCGCTCGGAGTCCAGACTCTCGCTCAGGCGAGTTATAAGTGGGCATGCTCCCACGCACCCGGCGACCTCGGTGCCGGTCGGGCGTGGCTGTCCATGCATGGTCGGGTAAGCCAGGCAGTGTCCAGACTCTCGCTCAGGCGAGTTATAAGTGGGCATGCTCCCACGCACCCGCCGACCTCGGTGCCGGTCGGGCGTGGCTGTCCACGCTCGGTCGGGTAAGCCAGGCGGTGTCCAGACTCTCACTCAGGCGAGTTATAAGTGGGCATGCTCCCACGCACCCGCCGACCTCGGTGTCGGTCGGGCGTTGTTGTCCACGTTTGGTCGGGTAAACCAGTCGGTGTTCAGACTCTCGCTCAGGCTAGTTATAAGTGGGCATGCTCCCACGCACCCACCGACCTCGGTGCCGGTCGGGCGAGACTATCCACGCTCGGTCGGGTAAGCCAGGCGGTGTCCAGACTCTCGCTCAGGCGAGTTATAAGTGGGCATGCTCCCACGCACTCGCCGACCTCGGTGCCGGTCGGGCGTGGCTGTCCACGCTCGGTTGGGTAAGCCAGGCGGTGTCCAAACTTTCGCTCAGGCGAGTTATAAGTGGGCATGCTCCCACGCACCCTCCGACCTCAGTGTCGGTCAGGCGTGGCTGTTCATGCTCGGTCGGGTAAGCCAGGCGGTGTCCAGACTCTCGCTCAGGCGAGTTATAAGTGGGCATGCTCCCACGCACCCGCCGACCTCGGTGCCGATCGGGCGTGGCTGTCCAGCTTGGTCGGGTAAGCCAGGCGGTGTCCAGACTCTCGCTCAGGCTAGATATAAGTGGGCATGCTCCCACGCACCCACCGACCTCGCGGCAAATCGGATGTGGCTGCCCACGCTCCATCATGGTCGCCCGAACGGTGTCCAGACTCTCGTATTCGTGCGAGTTATAAGTGGGCATGCTCCCACCCACCCGCCAACCTCGGTGTCGGTCGGGCGTAGCTGTCCACACTCGGTCGGGTAAGCCAGGCGGTGTCCAGACTCTCACTCAGGCTAGTTATAAGTGGGCATGCTCCCACGCACCCACTGACCTCGCGGCAGACCGGACGTGGCTGCCCACGCTCCATCATGGTCGCCCGAACAGTGTCCAGACTCTCGCATTCGTGCGAGTTATAAGTGGGTATGCTCCCACGCACCCACCGACCTCGCGGTAGACCGGACGTGGCTACCCACGCTCCATCATGGTCGCTTTAACAGTGTCCAGACTCTCGCATTCGTGCGAGTTATAAGTGGGCATGCTCCCACGCACACACCGATCTCGTGGCAGACCGGACGTGGCTGCCCACGCTCAGTGATGGTCGCCCGAGCGTCGTCCAGACTCTTGCTCTCGCAAATTATGTGGGCATACTCGCACGCATCCGCTGACTTCGCGGTAGACTGAACGGGCGTCCCATGCTTCATTAAGGTGTCGTGAGAGGCATGGAGACACTTGCTTTTCAGCAAGTTATAAAAACTGCTATGCTCGACACCCAAGTACTCAGCCACTCAGCTGACCATTCAGCTTGCCACTCAGCCGCTCTACTCGGCACTCAGCTACTCAACCACTCATCTTGGCACTCAGTCGCTCTGCTCGGCACTCAGCTACTTAGCCACTCAGCCGCTCTGCTCAACACTTAGCTACTTAGTCACTCAGCCGCTCTGCTCGGCACTCAGCCACTCAGCATTGCTCACATGCCTTAGCCACTCTGGTTGGTACTTAGTCGCCGGCTTGGTACTCTGCCACTCAGCTTGACACTCAGCCACTCTACTATGTCATCCGCTCGACACTCCGTCATTCGGCTCTGCCACCTGCCAGGCAATTAGTCGCTCTACTCAGTTGCTTGCCTACTCATCCATTGCTCGATCGTTTACTCAGCTCTACATCGCACGCTTGACACCCGCAATCATTCGCTTGGTTCTATTTTTGCCGATCGCATGGCTCTTTACCGTTGCTCGTTTGGCAAAAATACTTAGTCGTTTGCCATACATAAATTTGTCACTCGTCCAACACGATCCAATTGCTCACTTGACATAACTAAATAATCTAGCGGCAACATTCCGAGGGATGAAATACCGATCAGCTTGGTAAAATCTAAACTCATAGCTTCTGATTGGTTATTCTTCTATCATAGGAGATCCAGTCAAACCTAATTCCAGGATGGAAAGTACGGGTGGAATAAGTCAAACCATTAGATTTAGTCTAATCAGTCAGACTCGCGCATCCTTCGACTAGACTTGAAGAGGAGATATAGTAGGACCCCTTAAAAAAGACCAAATTTGCAAGCTGAGTTGGAATTAAGGCAAAGAGAATTAACGGGATCCATCGCTCTATGTTGCTAAGGGATAATCAGCTGTTTTTCACGGCAAACGATAGACATGCCAACCCGATCGGCCGACCGGCCGACCGACCGGCCGACCGGCCGACCGGCCGACCGACCGGCCGACCGCCGACCCCAACCGGCTGACCGACAGATCAGCTGACCCACCGACCCCGATCGGCCGACCGATAGATCGGCTGACTCGCCGACCCTGACCGGCCAACCGACCGACCGGCCGACCCGCCGACCCCGACCGGCCGACCGATAGACAGGCTGACCAGCCAACCCCGACCGGCCGACCGACCAACCCTGACCGGTCAACTGATAAACCGGCCGACCGGCCGACCGGATGACCGGCCGACCGGCTGACCCGCCGACCCGACGGGCCGATCTGCCGACATTCCTGACCGGTCGGTCAGTCAGTTTGGAATCATAGTCACCGCGCCTAATAAGATAAGTCAAGGCGACTCCACTGCCTCAGTAGTTTAATGATGATCAGACTTTTAAGATCTTTCATATCCTCTCATTATGAGGAAAAGACACCTGCCATAATCATACCCCGAGTGCATAAGACAGACCGTTTGGCGGCCTTGTCAGATTCTCAGGAAGACTAAGGCTGCCAGGAAATCATGTCATAAGATTGATTCTTAATGGGACAAGACAGCCCGATAAGACAGGGCGCCTCTTTCTCCACTATATAAGGACCCTTGGGTGCTTCCAAAAAGAGGATTCCTACTGCTGGAATTTTTTTTCTCCACCCCTTGTGTTCCTGTTTTGGTCCAACCCCGACTCAACCTTGCCCCACTAATTAACCTTTGAGCCCGACCTCGACTCACACGCTGCCACAACTCGAGTCATCCTGATCTGACCCAGTCATCCGAGTGAGAGTCATCTCCGCTTGTCGACAGGAACAAATGTTATATTATTATAGTAGTGTTCCGGAAAGGAACGACGTGGATGGTGAGTCCCCAAAGCACAGCCCACAAGAATGATGACGGGGAGAAGACGATCGCGCTCTGCGAGATTAACACGAGCGTTAATGGGAACACACCGGAAGATTTTCCGACGGAGTCCACTCCAATGCTCAAGTCAGGAATCTGAACTCTCTTAGGAGAACAATGAGGAATTGAGAGATTTTTTCTAAGTACGAAAAACTGACCCCCTTTTACCTGGATGCCGAAGCACCTTATATACCTGAGGTTTTAGTCACATGTGTCCACACGTTCTCCTCCACGTTCCCTAATTATCAGTTACTTGATATCTTTTGGTAACGACCACTATAATAATTAAGGCCTTAATTATCGCGTGTTGCGGGCAATAATTATCCGATGACTTTCCTGTTCTGGAGAGAGGAACGATTACTTGAAGTCGGGCTATCTGATATATTGATCTTCGGGCTCTACTCTCCCGAGTCGGTCTCAGGGTCTCATCTCCCGAGTGGACCTCAAGACCTTCATTTGTTTTACCGAGATGGTCTCGGGAGCCCGACCCTTGGTCTGACCTCGGGGGCTTTAATCTGATCTCCTGAGGCAGTGTCGGGAGCCCGACCCTTGGTCTAACCTCGGGGGCTTTAATCCGATCTCCCGAGGCGGTCTCGGGAGCCCGACCCTTGATCTGACCTCGGGGGCTTTAATTTGATCTCCCGAGGTGGTCTCAGGAGCCCGATCCTCGGTCTGACCTTGGGGGCTTTAATCTGTTCTCCCAAGGTGCTCTCGGGAGCTCGATGGTCGGTCTGACCTCGGCGCTCTGGCTCGTCGAGTCCCGCCAAGTAGCTTTCTCGTGTCACATGTCTACCCTGGGATACTTATCTCCATCAAGTTGTTATGATTTTGAAGCTGCTATAATACGGGGAAAAAAATTAAGACTAAAATTATTCGGAGCTCGAAAAAAATTTAAATGATATTTTTTAACTTGAAACTGGATCGTTACAGGTTCCATCGGGTTCCGACTCTATATATATATATATATATATATATATATATATATATATATATATATATATATATATATATATATATATATATATATATATATATATCAACGATCTTCGATTTGATATCATACATCTTGTGGTTTAACTCGTTTTAAAAATTATAATCTCTCAAAGTTTAAAATTTAACATTCAAATATAATAACTACGAAACTATAACTATTATAATATGAATGTTAAACACTAAACTTTGATATATCATAACTTCTCGTATTGAATTACGGGACACGTAATACACATAATATATCAAATCGAAGCTGATTTAGAGATCTTGATTTGACATATTGTGCGTCTTGTGGTTTAATTTGAATAAAAAATTATAACTTCTCAAAATATTAGCATATATGTTATAGCAGCTACGAAATCGTAACTACTACAATTATGTATTTTAAGAGATCATAACTTTTTAGATTATAACTACGGAACCTTAGTTATTATAACTACAAGTTCAATTTTAAGATATCATAACTTTTGATTCAGGTTAAATCACGAGACATACAATACATCTAATTGAAGCTCTTTTAAATTGAAGCATCGATTTGATATATTGTACGTCTCGTAATTCAATTCGAGTCAAAAGTTATAGTCTCTCAAAATTTATCTAGTATACACATTATAACAGCTACGAAACCGTAGATGCTACAATTACAAGTTATAACTTTGAGGGTTGAATCATAAAACACTCAATATAGATCTTCGATTTGATATATTGTGGGTCCCGTGATTCAACTTGAATCAAAGGTTATGGCATCTCAAAGTTAGGGGGTTAATATTCACGTTATAGTAGTTACGATTTCGTAGTTGATACAATTGCGTGACAACACAGTTGTAGTAGCTACGAAACAATAGCGGCGAATGTTAAACCTTAAACTTAAGAGGTCATAGCTTTTTACTCGGGTTGAACCACGAGACGCACAATATATCAAATCTAAAATCGTTCAGATATCTATAATTTGTTATGAGGTGAAACCTGTATCGGCCAGGTGTTAAAAAAATATCGTTTAAATTTTTTTCAGAAACTCCAAATAATTTTAGTCTTAATTTTTGTTTCATATTGTAACAGTTACAAAACCGTAGTTGCTACAACTGTGTGGCAGCTCAGTTATAGCAACGACTCAATTGTAACAATTATAATATCATAGTTGTTATAATTGTGTAGCAGTTACAGGTTTATACATAACTATTGTGTTACGGGTTCATACGTAACTATTACAACGTGTCAATTTAAGCAAGAAAAAAAAGATAATAATATAAATAAACTTCTACTTTATATTGAAGGACAATTATATCATTTTATAGTAGATGGGGTGTCATTTGATAATAAATAATATAGGAAACCTCTTTAACCCCTTTTGATTTTTGTCCAATTAATTTTACAAATATTCAAATCTCAAGTAGGTCCTCCAAATAAGTAAACCACTCTTCCACCTCATCCAACATCACCAACTCATCCTTACAATTAATTTCCGAGTCCACTAATTCATTGCGAGTTGCACTAGATAGCATGGAAGATTCCATCGGCGAAGACAACACTGTCGACGACTCTAGATCCGTAGAATCTATCTCCTTCCGAACTCCGCCGTCCATCTTGTGCTCCATAGATTCCCCACTACCATGACCGTTGGATCTCGATGGGCCATGAACTTTAGTAGATTCTTCGAAGTGATGCAATAATAATCTCCTCTTTAGATGTGTGTTCCAGTAGTTCTTGATCTCGTTGTCGGTTCTTCCCGAAAGGCAAGATGCAATCTTGGACCATCTAATTGAGCACCAGCAATTTCGCTTGGTACATTTGAAAATAATGAACAACTCTTGAGAGATGATCTATGAATTGATTTACTTGTTTCCGAGTTCTCGGTGGAGTTTGATGATGGTTTCCTCTTCATCTTTAGTGAAGTTTCCCCGCTTGATGTCGGGGCGGAGGTAGTTGATCCATCGCAGACGACAACTCTTTCCGCAACGAAGCAAACCTACCGCAAAATAATTGGCAAATTGTGTAAGTTCAACACCATTATCGTCGTCGTCGTCGTTATCATCAAAGATATTGCTACCAAATTGTATTGAATTGAGAAACAAAATGAGTCTAGAGACAACTCATGCCTGCTTGTTTCGGGAGGGCACGCCAATTGCCATGGCCGTGCTTGTTTATGTAGGCGACGAGCTTCGTGTCCTCCTCCGACGACCAAGCACCCTTGTTAAGCCCGACCTTGTCGCAGCAAGGCGCTTGTTTTCGCATGCCCATCTATCACCTTGCTTAAACTGAATTGTGAATGCCAACTCACTTGACCCAAGTGCGTGTTTATATAGCTTAATTAAAGCTGAATGTGCAACACGAGAAAAGTTCAGTGATTGTTTGTGAACAGCTTGACTGTACGTTTCTTGACTTGACGAGGATGAGTTTTAGTGTTCCAACCATTTAAGTGTGAATCGCCATCACTTGTTCAACGAGACCCCTGATAGCTATTTGAGGACTTCCTTTGCGCGGCGCACAATTGAGTAGTATAACGGTGGTAGAAGACGATTTATTCGTCATAGTATCCCCGTCAATTCGCTTCAAGACCAATACAGAATAGGTAAATCACGGAAACTAGCTACTAGCCCAACAATGACTAACGCATAAAGGAAAATAGACATCTGACTTTGTCAGGATTTAAACCCAAACTTCATGATGACAATACCTCATACGTTAGTCATCAGTCCATCTAATGAAAACTTAATTAGTAGCATAATGATACTACCGAAAGGGGTTTAATCGTGTCGTTATCGGTCCAAATCAGGAATAATCTCAATGTTTAATGTAATGTGGGAATCTTTCCTCTTCCTCTTGATGAGTGAGTCCAATCGTGCATGGTAGAGTCATGAAGGCTCGACCCAATCTCGAACTATTTATCTTGTCGCCTTAGACACATAAATAGATTCCCTATTCGCGTTCGACTAAGTGTGGGCATTAATTTGTATGAACTATTAAGACTTCAAACTTGAATTAATTGCTTAATTCAAGAGATAATTTCTGGTTTGTTTTGATGTTGATGGAGTCAAAGAGACTGGTGTTTCAGGCAACTCAAGTTCTTCTACCTCCTTGTTGTGTTGCATGCCAAGGAGAATAATTGTATTTATGGCATATAATTGCCTGTAATTATCAGGCAAATCTTTTAGACATAAATAATAGATTAACAAATTAATTGACTCCACAGTCAAAGTCAAATAGACTCAACAGTCAAAGTCACTGGATTTAAATAAAATTATTTTAACATTAACGATCCTTGGAATATGATTCTCCATATGCATGATATTTATAGATCGTTGGAATATGTTTGGAAGACTAATTAAAGGAGCATATGCTTGATATTTATAGATGCGAGAGAGCAAAATACTTTGAAGATGAATGACACATTATCGTTGATTGGACATCTTCATAATATACTCCTTTATGTTTCTTTTACTACTATACCGCATGGTTATCAACTTCGAAAGAAGTGTGGTAGTCTCGACCTTTTCATTTGAGGCGAATCAATTTGTCAGTAAGTTAAGGAAACTCCTAGCAGCTTCTCTTTCACTGTGATTGAGCCATTTATTTGTGTCAGTATGAAAAACTTCATGATGCGTAGACTCATGCGATTTGATTTCTCCCACAACTGAAATTCAGCCTTCTGCTCTATAGTGCTATCACTGGTCAAAGGTGCGGGGCGATCATTCCTTAATGCATAGTCTAAATTCATGTAGCCTAAGACCAGGGGCGGAGCCACCCTTGGGCTAGGGTGGGCTCCAGCCCCATCTGTTTTTTCATTGGATTAAAAGTTAGAAAGGAGGGGGAGCCTGAGAAGGGCTGCAGTTATCAGTGAAAAATCAAGGAAAAAATATAAAAACTAAAAATAACAAGAGAGAGGTGTGTAAAAGAGGGTTAACTTAAGATAATAGACTATTACATGTACGTGTAAGAGAGGTTAAGGGAAGAGAAGGAATTTTTTTTAAATCTTAATTTATTTTAAATTAAATCGATTTAATTTATCACTTGATTCCTGTAACTTAACAATCAAATATAAATTAATTTTAATTTAAATCAACATAATTTTCATCTTTATGCTTATTCATTAGATTTAATTCTAATCCAATTTAATTTTAATTCAACACTCTCATTTCATATTCAATTGATTGTTTGTTTTAGTTTGAATTCAATTTCGATTTACTCCGACAAGGATAAGAAATTTAAATTTTGATCGATCGCTTCATACTCGATGTTATTTAATTCATTATTTTTTATACTAAATTAGCCCCAGATAATTTTATATTCTGGCTACGCCCCTGCCTAAGACTACGATCACGTATTTTTCCATTCAATAAAATTCGAACCAGTTAATATTGGGATGTTATTAATGCTAGCAGTAATAGATTGCACTGAAATTAAAGAGAATTTTATTTAAGCTCACAAATTAACTAAAATAAGAACATATAAATATATAATAATATTATGCAAATAAATAAAATTTAAATAGATATGAATGAGCTCCTTATGAGATACCAAATACAACATTACATTTTAATCTGTGAATTAAAATATAATTTGTTAACGACACTCTCTGATATAACTCAAACTATAATTGGCCACACAATGTGCTTTCCTTTGGGGCGACCCATTGTGTGAATAATATGAAACTTTATATGAGTTATATATTTTGGTTCATAGCTTACGATAACTTTAATCTGTCACATAATATGTCTTCCTTTGGCCCGATATATTTTATGCATAATTAGAACAAAAAATAAATAAATAAATTTTGTTCAACATTTGTAAGTTATCTTGAACATATATCTGACATAAAAGTAATCTTCCTTTGAGCTGATTACTCTTAGCATAGGTATACGTCTACCAATATAAAATATACTAAATCTACCTAAGATATCTTTCTTTGCACTGACATAATAGTTTAATTTAGTGACACATTGTGTAGATAGACCTAAGAAAATTTTAGGAACTTTAACCGAAGAGATATTTTTTTTATCAGTTTTAATATGTCCAAATTAGACTTATTAATTAAATGAGACTATCTAGTAATCAATTGATTTTACTCAAATAATTATTGCAATCAATTTAATAGTCTATTATATACAGTTACATAATTATATATATTTTTTTTTACCCAAGCTAAAACATGATTACAGTTCTATAAATCGATTATATATCAATTATTCTATTGTTGAATAAGTGGATGAATCGATTCCATGCATACAACACAGTAAATCAATTATGTTGTTAATCGATTGGAAACTTTATAATTGATTAAAAACAATAAAAAACGATTAAAAAACAACGGAATTGATTAACAACGAATAAAAAAACAATGGAATTAATAGATAAAACTTTTAATCGATATGAAATCAAAAGAATCGATTGTTTCGATTCTGCCATAAATTTTAAGATTAATAATCGATAAAAAAAATCTAATCGATCTATTCTAATTATTTCTGATCATTATTTTAGACTTGGTAATTAATGTAATAAAAAATAATAACAGGCACTTAAGCAGACAATAAATATAGATATGCAGGAATCTGATAAGTAAAAAGCCGAGTTAGAGAATAGTTGTTATCCGGTTGAAACGTCGGCGTGCCGACTGTCTTTAGAGAATTGATTGCCGCCCTACGGTGCAAAGGCTCCAGGCAAAACTCCCCCAAGATCCGACAACCACGCGGCGTTCGTAGGTGCACTCCAAGACGAACGCTGCCCTCGGAGACAACCTCAGATCGCACTAGGCGAAGCCTCAAGACCCAAAACCGAAGAAGGCGAAAGAGGGAAGAATCGAGAATCACTCAGAGAGAAAGGAGATTCTCGCTTCAGAGAGATAGGAGCAGAAGAGAAGAAGCAGTGAATGAGAGAATTGCTTCTTCCCCTTCTCCTTTTATAGATCCGAAGAGGCAAACCTTTGCCTCTTCCCTCTAGGAATCGCGACCAGCGACCACCAAGGAGTCGCGTCGAGCGCCAGAAGGAAGGACGCGATTTCTAAAAAAAAAGGAATAAAAATTAAATAAAAGGAAAGAAAAAATAAAACCAAACCAATTGGTTTAGGAATCAAACCGAACCGAAATCTGCAAAACCAAACCGGGCTGCCCGCAAGCGCGAGGCTCACCGGCTGGGGATTTGCACCCCCCTGCGAGCGATAATCGCGTGCGTCGCGCCCGGTTTATGGATTTCCGGCCCAGACCCCCTGAAACCACCTGGTTTGGGCTCAACCCGCGCATGAGTGTAGGTCCCCCTAAGCCATCTAAGCATGGTAGGAATGGATTGATATATAAGACATTCCACCTTTCTTGGCTTAGCAATGTGGGACTAAAACATACACCATAAATATTTGAAATTCAATCAAAAATCAACAATCCCCCACAAATTTCAAATTATTTTTGGAAAAATAGAAAAACAGGTCTTGAGGCTTTGTCGTAATGAACTTTTAGTGAAAGTACCTTCCGGTTTGAATTTTCACCTAAGTAAACTAATCTTATTCACACAGGTTTGAAGTGAACTAAGTCTTGAACTTAAACCTTTAATATGTGAAAATCAATTGGCAACAACTCATCACAGGCGATGGTTGAATCCTTCTGAGTTGGTGCATTATGGCCATGCCACCGAATCTTGTTTCATAAGTGTTAAGGAGAGTTGCCCAGACCCCCCACACTGCGGCCTCACAGTTACACTTGCATAGGTGAGTTCTCCAAGGATGTACTGCAAGCATCCTGTCATAAAGACCTTGAACTCATTAAGAGCCTTAAGCTCATCCTTACTAGCAGTCAAGCATCTATCCAGGGAAGAGACTTTGAGATTATATCTCAATCAATTTATGCTTACGATTCACCCTTATAGCTTGTTTATACCACATTGAACCTACTTCTTGGGATCTCCAATCAGATAGGTTGGGTTGCCGCTATAGATGAAACCAGAATAGGCCTCAGTCCCATTCCCTTACTGGATCTCTTGATTTTCTCAGAATCAAGTCCTTTTGTGAGTGGATCAGCAATATTGTCTTTTGAACTTACAAAGTCCAATGACACCACTCCGAGAGACACTAGCTCACGAACAGACTTCAATCTTATTTGTACATGTTTCTTCTGTTTCTGGTTATACTTGGAGCTTCTAATCTGAGCTATTGTTGTTTGATTATCACAGTTAACTGAAATAGGAGGTATTGGCTTCACAATCAAGGGAATCTCAGTAAGAAGACCCTTAAGCCAATCAGCTTCAGTTACTGTGGTATCCAAAGCACACAATTCTGCCTCAGCTGTAGAATGGGATATGATCGTCTGTTTAACAGACCTCCAAGCAACCGCACCGCCTCCAAGTGTAAAAACATAGCCAGTAACGCCTTTACACTTAGCAGTGTCAGCTATCCAACTAGCATCACTATATCCCTCCAGGACTGCAGGGAACCTCCCATAGCACAAGCCCAAGGATATAGTACCCTTTAGGTATTTGAGTACTCTGTCTAATGCATCCAAATGTGTTCTGTCCGGACAGTTGGTAAACCTGCTCAATTTAGTTATAGCAAACGAAATATTAGGTCTAGAACAATTTGCCAAATACATTAGACTACCAATTATTTGGGAATATCTTAATTGAGACACAGCCACGCCACTCTTATTCTTGTGGAGAGTCTTTGAAGGATCATAGGGTGTGACTACAGATTTTATGTGGCTATAGCCATATTTCTCTAACACTTTCTCAACATAGTGTGCCTGAGAAATTGTTATTCCATCAGTTGAGCGAGTCAACTTCAGCCCTAAAATCACATCAGCACAACCCATATCCTTCATATCAAACTTACCACTTAAGAGAGTCTTGGTCTCGTAAATAATTGAAAGGTTAGATCCAAACAGTAAAATATCATCTATATATAAACATAAAATGATACATTTATCACCTTTCATTTTAGTATAAATGCATTTATCAGAGTCATTAATTTCAAAGTCAAATGATAGCATAGCTCTATCAAATTTTTCATGTCATTGCTTTGGGGCTTGTTTCAAACCATAAAGAGATTTTACTAACATACAGACTTTATTCTCACTTCCAGAAACTACATATCCCTCTGGCTGATCCATATATATCTCTTCTTCGAGATCTCCATTAAGAAATGCCGTTTTGACATCCATTTGATGGACCTCAAGATGATATATGGATGCCAGTGCTATCAATACTCGGATTGTAGTAATTCTAGTAACAGGGGAATAAGTGTCAAAATAGTCAATCCCTTCCTTCTGTTTGAATCCCTTAGCAACCAGGCGGGCTTTGAACTTATCTACTGACCCATCAGGTTTTAACTTCCTCTTAAATACCCATTTACATCCAATGGTGGTGCAACCAGGAGGCAAATCCACTAACTCCCAAGTGGCATTAGAGATAATAGAGTCCATTTCATTTTTAATGGCTTCTTTCCAGTGGTTAGCTTCAGGAGAAGCCATAACATCTCTATATGTCACAGGGTCACCTTCTATATTATAGGTGATAAAGTCTTGGCCTAAATCTTTAGACACACGTTGCCTCTTGCCCCTTCTCAATTCTGTACACTCACTAGATTCATCTAATCTAGAGTGACTTAAGGAAGGTACACCCACTAAGGATAATGGGACCTCTATGGAGGCAGTGTCATCTCTAGTAGGAGTACTAGAGATAGACTGAGGTGTTCTAGTCTTCATAGGAAATATATCCTCAAAGAATGTAGCATCACGAAGTTCTACAATAGTGTTTGCATCTATTCCAGAAATTTCTGATTTAATAATCAGAAACCTATATGCAGAACTATTCTGAGCATAACCCAAGAAGACACCATCTACAGTCTTCGGACCAAGTTTTTTCCTTTTATGTTCAGGTACTAGCACTTTTGCAAGGCACCCCCACACTTTAAGGTATTTCAAACTTGTCCTTCGACCTTTCCATAGTTCATATGGGCTTTTATCCCTTGACTTCATAGGTACTCTATTAACACATGACAAGCAGTGTATAGAGCCTCCCCCACAAGAATTGGGTAACCCAGAACTTCCTAACATGGAATTAATCATATCTTCAAGGGTTCGATTTTTGCGTTCTGCTACACCATTAGATTGAGGACTATATGGAGCAGTGACCTCATGAACTATACATGAATCTTGACAGAATTTTTGAAACAGGTTTGAGGTGAACTCTCCACCCCTATCAGACCTTATCCTCTTAATGGTTTGGTTTGTTTGATTTTCAGCTTCAGATTTGAAAATCATAAATTTATCTAAAGCTTCATCTTTAGTTTTCAGCAAATAAACATAGCAATAACGAGAGTAATCATCAATGAAGGTAATGAAATACCTTTTATGGTCTCTCGTTATTAAACCGTTAAACTCACAACAGTCAGTATGAATTAATTCTAAATATTAGAATTTCTATCAACTGATTTGAAGGGTTTACGGGCTGTTTATATTGCACACAAACTTCACATTTTTTCTTATCATTTATGGCATGCTTAGGAATCATGTCAAGATTCATCATCCTTTTTATAGTTTGAAAATTAACATGTCCTAATCTATCATGCCACACATCATAAGACTCAATGTTATAAGAACAACCAATATCATTAATTTTATTAATAATCGTATTTTCAACATTGAGTTTAAATAAACCTTCATTAAGGTAACCCTTTCCAATAAAGGTTCCTAAATGTAACAATACAACTTTATTACATTTGAAGTTTAGCTCATAACCAGCACGAACTAATTTTGACCCGCTAATCAAATTCCGTCGGACCGCTGGAACATGATGCACCTCATGCAGTGACAGGACTTCCCTGAGGTAAATCTCAAGTCAACTCGTCCAATCCCTAACACTCTGGCTGCAGAATGATTCCCATGGTTACGGAAGTGCCTTCAATTACCTGATAAGTAAGGAAGGCAGAGCGATCAGCACAACAGTGCACATTAGCACCTGTATCAACTAACCACTCATTGGGTTGATAAATCAAATTTAGTTCGGGTTAATGGAAACGAACCCATTGCTGGTGCTAGTCACAACATTGACCTGCGCCTTGGTGTTGGCACATTGCCTTGGTTCTTCTTCTTGTCCTTCCGTTCAGGACAGAATTTGGCAAAATGTCCACTTGTCCACAAGCCCAGCACGGCCTAGTCCCATGCTTCTTCTGAACCTTTGGTTTGGGTTTCATTTTGTTTTTCATTTTTTGGTTTTTGAATTTGTTCTTGTCAGAAGAGACCACCACATTTGCCTTTGGAGCAAATTCAATAGGTATCCCCTTATCATCATCCTTATGTTGCTTCCGATGTTCTTCCTCGATATTTAAGGCAATCATTAAATCTTCAAAAGAGATTTTACCTCTCCTGTGTTTAAGTGTCATGCCAAAATCTTCCCAACTCGGAGGCAACTTTTCGATGATAGACAAGACTTGAAGTTTCTCGGGTATCGGCATTTCTCCATCGGCAAGACCGTGAATCAAAATTTGAAATTCATGGGTCTGCTCAATGACAGATCTACCTTCAACCATTTTGAAGTTTAAGAACTTCCCACGGTGTACTTCTCTAAACCAGAGTCCTCGGAGTTATATTTTTTATCCAAAGATTTCCATAACTCTTTGGCCGAGGTTGTAGAGCAGTACACATCAAATAGTGCGTCTGAGAGGGCGGACAGGATTCTCCCATGGCAGAGATAATCCCTCTGTTTAAACCTCTCAGTAGAAGCACTACGGGCAGGTTCTTCTTCATCAGGTGAAGGAGGATCCGATTCTATAACGGAGAAAGCCCCAGCGTAGTAAGCCAAAATTTCATTCGTTGTTGCCAACGTTTGAAATTTTGCCCGGAAACCTCTCGGGTTTG
The DNA here is from genome assembly GCA_024364735.1 of Boesenbergia rotunda. Classification (NCBI taxonomy): domain Eukaryota; kingdom Viridiplantae; phylum Streptophyta; class Magnoliopsida; order Zingiberales; family Zingiberaceae; genus Boesenbergia; species Boesenbergia rotunda. The sequence continues at coordinate 215,074 of JAGFNQ010006679.1, forward strand.
GCGTAGCCTCATCAGACCCCGACATTCTAACATTTAACATGTCTACTTAGGTACAATCAATTCTCTAAAATTGTAATAAAAATAATAAGCAGGCACTTAAGTAGACAATAAATATAGATATGCAGGAATCTGATAAGAAAGAGCCGAGTTAGAGAATAGTTATCCGGTTGAAGCGCCGGCGTGCCGACTGTCTTTAGAGAATTGATTGCCGCCCTACGGTGCAAAGGCTCCCGGCAAAACTCCCCCAAGATCCGACAACCACGCGGCGTTCGTAGGTGCACTCCAAGACGAACGCTGCCCTCGGAGACAACCTCAGATCGCACTAGGCGAAGCCTCAAGACCCAAAACGAAGAAGGCGAAAGAGGGAAGAATCGAAATCGTCAGAGAGAAAGGAGATTCTCGCTCAGAGAGAAGGAGCAGAAGAGAAGAAGCAGTGAATGAGAGAATTGCTTCTTCCCTTCTCCTTTTATAGATCCGAAGAGGCAAACCTTTGCCTCTTCCCTCTAGGATCGCGACGAACCACGGGAGTCGCGACGCCAGAAGGAAGACGCGATTTCTCAAAAAAAAAAAAAAAAAATAAAAAAAAAAAAGAATAAAAACCAATTGGTTAGAATCAAACGAACCGAAATCTGCAAAACAAACCGGGCGCCCGCAAGCGCGAGGCTCACGGCTGGGGATTTGCACCCCCTGCGGCGATAATGCGTGGTCGCGCCCGGTTTATGGATTTCCGGCCCAGACCCCCTGAAACCACCTGGTTTGGGCTCAACCCGCGCATGCGTGTAGGTCCCCCTAAGCCATCTAAGCATGGTAGGAATGGATTGATATATAAGGCATTCCACCTTTCTTGGCTTAGCAATGTGGGACTAAAACATACACCATAAATATTTGAAATTCAATCAAAAATCAACAATTAATTGGTTGACCAAATCAATCGATTAAATCATCACAATTTTAACCTAAAATTAGGTTAANTGAGGTTTCTGAGACCTAAAATAGTTTCTAGCATGTCAACCCTAACTACTGATAATATATTTCAGAAATCCAGATATGGGAGGACCATCAGTGGGTTTTGAGCAAAACCCACTGATGGAACTAAACTACACCTATAGCTTTGGAAAAAATATAAATTTGAGGTTATGGACACCTAAAATACTTTCTCCAACCTCATCCCTAACTGTTGATAATACTTTCTCCAACCTAAAATACTTTCTCCAACCTCATCCTACTTTCTCCAACCTATAGCTTTATTTCAGGCCCACCTCGGGCCTGAAATATCTTTATTTCAGGCCCACGTTGGGCCTGAAATAACTTTATTTCAGGCCCCAGGTGGGCCTGAAATAAAGATATTTCAGGCCCATAGTGGGCCTGAAATACATTTATTTCAGGCCCATAGTGGGCCTGAAATACATTTATTTCAGGCCCACCTTAGACCTGAAATAAAAACATTTCAGGCCCACAGTGGGCCTGAATTAAATATTATTTGAGGACCACCCTTAACCATATAATATTTTGACCTCTTCCCCCAAGTTGGATTACATATTTTATCCCTACTAAAATACTTTCTCAAAACCTCACCCCTAACTACTGATAATGGTTTTGTAGAAATCCAAATATGGGAGCTCAGCAAAATCCACTGATGGAACTAAACTAGACCTATAACTTTGAACAAAATTATAATTTGAGGTTTCGGACACCTAATCTACATTCTCCAACCTGAACCCTAACTACTGATAATGGTTTTTCAGAAATCCATATATGGGAGGTCCATCAGTGGGTTTTGCTCAAAACCCACTGATGGACCTCCCATATCTGGATTTCTGAAAATCCCATTATCAGTAGGTAGGGTTGAGGTTCTAGAAAGTATTTTAGGTGTCGGAAACCTCAAATTATAATTTTCTCCAATGTATAGGTGTAGTTTAGTTCCATCAGTGGGTTTTGAGCAAACCCCACTGATGGACCTCCCATATCTGGATTTCTGAAAATCCATTATCAGTAGTTAGGGTTGAGGTTCTAGAAAGTATTTTAGGTGTCGGAAACATCAAATTATAATTTTTTTCCAAACCTATAGGTGTAGTTTAGTTCCATCAGTGGGTTTTGAGCAAAACCCACTGATGGACCTCCCATATATGGATTTCTGAAAAACCATTATCAGTAATCTTTAAATTGTAATTGTTGTCAATTACATCAATAATTTTTTAGGGAAGTATTTTGATTTCAGGCCCACGGTGGACCTGAAATGACATTATTTCAGGCCCAGAGGGGGCCTGAAATGATTTATTTCAGGCCCACACTGGGCCTGAAATGCTAGTATTTCAGGCCCAAGAAGGGCCTGAAATGATATTATTTCAGGCCCTATCTGGGACTGAAAAGAGTTATTTCAGGCCCACACTGGGCCTGAAATGCTATCATTTCAGGCCCACGCCTCTGGTTGCAAAAAAATTATTTACAGTATGATTAAATTTTTATACGCCAATCTTTTAAATAAATGAACATGTTGTGACCACATTTTTAAAAAATAAACAAGAAGGAGAGTACCTAAATACATATTGCACACCACAATTGAATTCCATTCACATCAAAACCTCATATTATCAAAATTTGGCACATCAGGAGGTTTGTATGATGGACCTAGCATATTTGGATTTTTCAAACCTCATTATCAGTTCTCAGACTTTACCTAATTATTGGTATTTTAGCTAGGATATGCTATTTTTCAGTTGGCACACAACTGTGTTGATACAGTATCAGTTGGCACACAACACTCATTTAACAAAGCAAAAATCAGAGGGGGTTAAACAACAGATTTTCAGAAAACACAGGACTTCAGGACTTCAAGTTCCTGAAATAACATTATTTTGGGTTTACAAATGATACGACTTCGATTCTGATATATTCTGCTTATAACACAAGGTAAAATGTATCATAATATTGAAATACTTCTATAAGTCACAACATTAACAACTGGTTTTTTTAAAGAATACTATACATTCAGTTATCCTCCTTACAAAATAAACACTTCCATCAGAAAATTTCAGCAATTCATAAACCAATTAACTCAAGACCTTGGGCCTGGCGGCATTCTACATGTCCTTTTATTATGGCCAAGTTGTTTGCACCGGCTGCATTTAAGTTTCACCTTGCCATTGTGTCTTGACTCAATCCGTGCCTTCTTTCGTCTACCAGGCTGCACAAGGCTACGGGGACATCGAACTGTAATATTGTTTACTCCACTAGGCCAAAACTGCTTGCTTCTACAAGGGTAAATACGATCCATGTAAACCCACTTCCAAGTTTCAGAATAAAAATAATGCTCACAATATCGGAGTGTATCGATATTCCTGTGAACTATTACAGCTATAGCATGTGAGCAAGGGAGTCCTGAAATTTGAAACTCCCCACAATGACAAAAATTTTTTTCCAAATCAACAATGTATGAAGTGCCCCATGTTTCTACCTCCATTTCTGATTGAGAGTAAGGGTGAACCTTATAAGCTCTAGCTTTCTCTCTCCTTGATTCCATTTCTTTGTAGCATGAGGTGTCAAAGCAACATGCCATTTGGAAACTTCCTCTCTACGGTTATAGAACCATTGAGCTACCTTTCTTCTTGTATTATCAATTAACCTATTTATGGGAAGCTCACGTGTAGACTTAAACAAAGCATTCAAGCTCTCCACACAATTCGTGGTAAGCATTCTGTACCTTCTCCCAGTAAAGTGTGCATTTGCCCACCTTTTAGGGTCAATGTTCTGAAGCCACTTATGAGCATCTGGATGTTTTTCGAGCATTGTCTGCATTATCATATCATATTGAAGTGTTGTGTTGGCTCGTGCTGCTGCCCAAAACAAACCTACACCAGCTCTACTTCCAGTATCAGTTACCATATTACAAGACATGTGGTGGCAACAAAAAGCATGATGCGCGTTTGTGAATACTTTTCTGACTGCTGATATAATGCCCCGATGTCTATCTGATACTATGGTGAGTGAGTGATCATCAACAGCAAAGAACCTCTTTGTATGATCCAAAAACCACTCCCAAGCAGACCCACATTCTACTTCAGCTATTGCAAAGGCAACTGGGAGAACATTGTCATTACCATCAATCGCCGTTGCAATCAACAATACTCCTGGATACTTTCCTCTTAGGTGTGTCGCATCAATTCCGATAATTCTACGCAAATAAGACCTGAACACCCTTCGGCAAGCACCAAAAGCCCAAAAACACCTCTGGAACTGATTGTCACCATTCGTGCATAGTGCCACATAAGTTTCAGGATCTCTAGCTCTTAACTCACGCAGATATTGTGGGAGATCTCTGTATGCCTCATCATAATCTCCAACAACCTTTTTCAATGCTTTCTCCCTAGCTATGTATGCTTTTCTGTATGATATCGTCACTCCAAATCTAGCTTTAATATCTGAAATAATCATACTTGGTTTGTATTGTTCATTATGAAGAAATTGCTCTTCAACAAAAGAAGCAACAAATGATGAAGAGCATGCATGATGATCAGCACTTTCCCTAACACTTCGACATTGGTGTTCCTTTATATATTTTGTAACAGTGAACTCTACTTCCCCCCTTCCTACTACTCTCCATGTACATGGTTGGTTAAAACACACTGCTTTAACTCTGTTTTTCCGGGTGTCAACTGGGTTATATCTCATATGCTTAACCATCGCATGTTTAACAAGTGCATTCTTGAATTCTTCTCTAGATGGAAATATCTGCCCCACAAAAAATTCATGCTCATCTCTTGCCTCTAGCTCTCGAATTGGCCCAGCAAGCAATCGAGAATTCAAAATATATGGATCTTCAGCTAATGGAAACTCCTCCTCTAGGTCACTGTACTGATCTGGGGGGAATTCATATTGCTCAACCTGCATATCATCAGCTTGGAATTCTAGTACACTTGTACTGGGTACAAATTCTTCTGCATTCCGGATTTCAATTTCTTCCTCCCCACTCCAGGTTGGCTGAAATATTTCAACTACTCTTGTAGAAGAATTCAAACCCTCATCTTCTAAATTATTTGCTTCTTCATTTAGATCAATTGCCAAATTCCTTGTAATGCTATTATCACCATACTTGGAACATAATGGAATATTATTACTAGTTATTTCTAATCCTTTCCCCGTAGCCACATTATCATCAAGAGTATTCCATATCTCAGAGAGAATTTCGTCAACAACATTATCAACCCTGAAAAAAATTACATATAACTTTATCAAACTTTGAAATTGATAATAAAGGCCCTAGGAGCCCCTGAGGGCCTGAAATCATTTGATTCAGGCCCAGGGATTTGATTTCAGGCCCTACCAGGGCCTGAAATCATTTTATTTCAGGCCCAGGTCGGGCCTGAAATAAAATTATTTCAGGCCCAGTCAGGGCCTGAAATCATTTCCTTTCAGGCCCACTCCGGGCCTGAATCATTACATTTCAGGCCCAGGGAGGGCCTGAAATCATTTGATTTCAGCCCCTCCCTGGATCTGAAATAAAATAAATTCAGGCCAGGTCCTGGGAGGGCCTGAATTTCTTTTATTTCAGTCCCTCCGAGGGCCTGAAACAAAATTTTACAGCCTCTCCTATTGCCTGAAATCTAATGACATCATGCACTCTCAGGGCCTGATATCATGTAATGCATATCACCCTAAGCCTCCTCCAAAATTAAAATAGTAGAAAGAGTTTAACTTGATTAAAACTATATCTGATACCATATCAAAGAAGACAATCATACGTACATTCCTATTTCTCTTAGTTACCAATCTGTTGCTTCCTTTTTCTCCTTCGACAACCTATTTTGTTGCTTCCTTTTTCTCCTTCGAGAACCTATTTTCTTGCTTCCTTTTTCTCCTTCGACAACCTATTTTCCTCAGGTGCTTTGGTGATGAATCGAGTTGTGCAAGGAAGCAATATATACGTACATTCGTGATCATTCGACTTGTGCAATTCATTTCACATATATATATTGGCTGAGAAAAATTCGACTGCTACCCATCCGAACCACAAATTAATATTTTATTGATAAAGTGGTTCGGTTGTCTCGAAACTGTGTCTGATAAAGTTTTTCTTTGGCGGGAGGGGTATAAAAGTAACTTCACTATATGGGATGCGCCCTTTGGTATAATAGAAACCATGGTACTCATTTCGGTAATTACGAATAGTTGGATACGCCCTTTGGTAAATTGCCCAAATCTCAAAGTTGCCTCTAAAGATTCACCATCTTTTCTTTTGAAGTCAAAGAGATATTAAATGAGTTCAATGATATAACTAGTGATAAATTACCCAATGAACTCTCGCATCTATGCATGATACTATACTCCATTGATTTGATCACAAGGTCACAATTACCCAACCTATCACATTATTGTCTGAATTCTTTAGAGCGTGTTGAATTGAATAGGTAAATTCTTCAACGCAAGATTTGAGGGGTTTGTAAAATAAAAAAAAAAGTTCAATAAAAAAGCTCAAACTATTATTGATGCGAGATTTGAGGTTTGTAGTTAAAGAATAGTAGTAAAAATTTATTTATTTATTTTAAGATGGAACTCATAATTAATTATAAAATAGTATTGCATTGTGATTTGTAATATAGGAAGATATATGATTTGTAATGTAGGATTTATAAAAAAAATTATGAAAAGGTTTTTTCATTGTAAAGAGAATAGTAGAATTTATATTTTTGATGTGACATATTGGGGATTATAAAAAATTTCGTTAAGAGATTTAGCGATGTTTTTAAAAAAAGATTTTATTCGAAAAAGCACGAGTCAATGTGTTGTCCCCACTTTATTGGTTCTCAAAAAGATAGCTCGTGGATAATATGCACGGATAGTTGCGTCATCAATAAAATCACAATTAAATATAAGCTTCTCATACTTAGGCTTATGGCATGCTTGACTTGATGACAGGAGCCCGTTGGTTTTCAAAGATTGACTTGCTTAGTGGGTAACACTAAATTAGAATTAGGACTGATCAGGAATGGAAACTACTTCTAAGACACAAGATGGAGTGTATAGATGGTCCGTTATGCCTTTTTTTTTTTGGACTTTTAAATTCCCCTAGGTATATTTGATTGAGAGTTATCCTTAATAATTTTAATTATCCATTCAAGATTATCAATAAAAATTTTATTTGATTTAGATAATCAACGATTCTCAAGTAATGATCGATGTCCGACATGTCAGTAAAAGGGGTATGTAGCCCGGAATCGAAAAACCTTAGGGAAGTAAGGTTTTTCTTGATTCCCAGGTTATGAAACTTATATTTCCAAAAATATCCTCCTATATTTACATTTAAGACGAAAATAACCATAACAATTTATTAACATCCGAAAACATTATTCGCGACCGACGACCGACAACGACGGCCGGTTGTGGCGGTCGGCGACCACCGCCGGCGGTCGGTGACCGGCGACCACCGCCAGCGGCCGGCGACCACCGCAAGGGCCAGCGACCATCGCCGACGACCACCGTCGATCGCCGGCGACCACTGCCGATCGTCGATGCCGATAGTCGGCGGTCGGCGCCGATCGTCGGCGGTCGGCTGCTGATAAAGTGTTTTTGGTAGACCAGACCAACGTGATCGGTCGACCAAACATCATGTCAGTAAACGATCAGGCGAGGACTGTTGAGTGGATGAACCTTATTAGTCATGTCAACAAATGATCATTGAGTGGAAGAGCCTTATCAACGGACCATTGTGTAGATGAACCTTATCAGCCATGTTAGTAATGACTGTAGAGTGGATGAGCCTTATCAACCATACCACGTCAGCAAATGACCATTAAGTGGATGAGCCCTAAATGCCATGTCACCTGATCCGGTCGATCGATCAACTCAATTGGTCGATTGAATGAGCCACGTCGGGACTTCGAACAATGGCTATAAAAGGAGACGAGGAGTTCAGTTGGAAAACACACACTCAGATTTATTTTGTCTTTCAATTTCTTTTATTGTTTTCGTACTCAATTGCTGTAAAATGCTTATCCACCTCCAAGACATTTCCGAAGAGGAGAAGATACTGGACAAGTGCTTTCATATTTCTTGGACTAGTAACCTTGAGTTGTAAACCAAGTCTCCATATCTCTTTCTCTTATGTTGTATTTGTTTAATTAATGCATGCGTGTCCTTGCTAAGATATTAGCAAGAGAAAGATTGCTTTAAATTTGTAGATTTCTATTCACCCTTTAGGTTACGTTTGGTAGGGTGTAATTCATCCTGTAATGTAATCGAGATTATATTACAAGTTGGATTTCTTTGTTTGGAATCACTTTAAGATTATAATGTAATGTAATCTCGATTACAAAAGAGGTTGATGATTTGTAATCTGGATTACAAACCAAAACCTCCGTAATGTATATTACATTACAGCTTGTAAAGTCGTCGATCGGGCGGCAATAATCGTCGGTCGGGTGGTGACAGTCGTTGGTCGCCGCTAGCCGGCCGCCGACGATCACCGCCGGTCGGCCGCCGGCGACCACCGCCGGCCGGCCGCCGGCGACCACCGCCGGCCGGCCGCCGGCGACCACCGCCGGCCGGCCGCCGGCGACCACCGCCGGCCGGCCGCCACTGACCACCGCCGGCCGGCCGCCGGCGACCACCGTCGGTCGGCCGGCCGCCGGCGACCACCGCCGGCAGGCCGCTGGCCGCCGGCGACCACTACCGCCGGCGACCGCCGCAGGCAGGCGGCGGTCGTCGGCATTCGCCGGCCGGTCAATGGTCACCGATCGTCCGACGACGGTCGTCGGTCGTCAATCTTGATTACATTACAGGATGGATTGCCTCTCACCAAACAAAAAAATCCAACTTGTAATGGTTATCAAAGATTACATACAACTTATTGCCAAACATAACAATATAATCAAGATTACATTACATTACATTACAAATTTGATTACATTATAGACCGGATTATATTACCCCCTATCAAACGTAGCTTTAATTCCGTCTTAGCGATCCGAACCACTTCTACTGTACCAACATCGTATTCTTAGACTTTCTGACCTCTCCAAATCATTGGAGTTAACATGTGACGCATCAGGAGTAGATATAAGGGGCACACTAAGTCAACAAGGTCACTCGATTGCATTCTTTAGCGAAAAATTCAATGAGACTCGATATCATCATTCCACTTATGACAGAGTTTTATGCTAGTATTCAGGCCTTAAGACATTAGTTCTATTATCTACTTCCCCATAAGTTCATTCTCCATTCAGACCATAAAGCACTAATTAAGAGTATGCTAAACATGTTAGGCGGGTTGAGTTCCTCCAAGAGTATTTGTTCTAAAACGTCATTTCGGTGTGGATAACAAACCAACAGATACGCTAAGTCATATTGTCACCAAATTGCATACTATGAACATAACTATAATAGAATTTGATTATCTAAAAATTGACAACACCCACGTATTAATCATCGATTTGTGGGAACGTTTGATCGCCTAAAGATGAATATACTAGTTGTCTTGATTTTGGAATAATATTTCAAGAAATCCAAAATGTGAGTCATCATGATTGGATAGACTTTGTGATCAAAGATGAGTATCTATTTAAAGATAAATGCCTTTGCATCCCTACTTTGCTTAGATATTTTCTTAATTGGGAATTATATGCGGGTTACCTAACTGGATATTTAGAAAAAGATAAAACAACTGCCGATGGATAGATTTTACTAGCCCTCATTACAATGAGATGTTGCTCAAATCGTATAACAATGGAGCACATCTCCACAAAGCAAAATACAGGATTGTACATGCCACTGGTTTTAGTAGTAATAGATCGACTTTCTAAAATGACACATTTTATTCCGCAATAAAACAAATGATGGATCACAAAAATCTATATTATTCTTTCAGGAAGTCGTTCGATTGCACTGGTTATCCATTCCTACAGTGTCAGTTAGGGATGTAAAATCCGTCAATTAATTTTGTAAAAGCCTATGGAAGTTATTTGGGATTCCACTTAAATTATTTTCTTCATTTCATCCGCAAATTTGATGGTCACATAGAGGTTGTTAATCCCAAGTTAGGAAATTTATTAAGGTGTTTGGTGAGTGAATCAAATCTTTAGAACTCAAATATTTTCCCGTGCTGAATTTGCTTACAGCAATTCAGTAAATCGATCTATCGGTCATGGTGAGAGTTTTACTGAACGAATTGTAGAGATTCATGCCGTTGTTAGGAGGAAAATCCCATTGAGTATGCAAGCTAATGCACGCTAGTTAAAGGATTATGTGCTTACCTCTTGATGAGGATCGTATTCTTTTTCAGTCTGCGGGGGGAACCAGCAATCTGTACGTGAGAGGAACTTGAAAACTGATCTGGTAATTTCTCGTTTTGTACTGTCACTGAGCTCCGGCGATCGAAGATGATGATGGATACGATGTCATATAATCCTCAAAACTCTTACTGTGCTGCAGCGATATCGTTTTGAAGCTCAAGTACGTCGCCGCCAGCTCCGGCAGCGGCGAGCTACCCTCCAAGTACTCCACCACCCGGCGCATGCTCGGCCTCGCCGCCGGCAGTGGGTGCGCGCAGAGCAGCCCAAGCTTCAGAACCAGCTCCACCTCCTCTGCCACAAACTCCTCCCCCAACCTGGCGTCCCTCGTCTCGAGTATCGACCCCTTTCGCCAACTTTCCAGCACCCACTGCAGTAACTCGAGCTGGTCGATGTCGGCGGTCCAATCCACCGGCCGCCGCCCGCAGGCGACTTCAAAAAGGAACGTCCCGAAGGCGAACACATCGGTGGCGGCCGAGGCCCGCCCGGTCCGCACCAGCTCCGGCGCGATGTAGCCCATGGTTCCGACAATGTGGGTGGTCTGCGGATCGTTGCCGTGGTCGTAAAGCCTCGCCAATCCGAAGTCGCCTAGCCTTCCGTTCATCTCGCCGTCTAGCAACACATTGCTCGCTTTGATGTCTCTGTGGATCACCATCTGCTCCCAGTCTTCGTGGAGGTAGAGAAGGCCCGACGCCACGCCTTTGAGGATCTTAAACCTCGTCGGCCAATCGAGACATGGCCGGAGTCGAGCGTACAGCAGCTTATCCAGGCTGCCGTTGGGCATGTAGTCGTAGACCAAGAGGAGCTCCCCCTTTCGCCGGCAATAGCCCAGCAGCCGGACGAGGTTCCGGTGCCGGAGACGGCCGAGGCTAACGATCTCCGAGACGAATTCCTTCATCCCCTGCCTCGACTCATGAGACACTCTTTTTACGGCGACATCCAGTTTGGTCCTCCGTAAAACCCCTCGGTAGACCTTGCCGAACCCACCGTCGCCGAGTGAATTCTCCTCCGCGAAGCCGCCGGTGGCGTCGAACAAATCCTTGTAGGAGAACCGGTGAGGGCCGTACTCCCGCTCCCAGTCTTCGAGAAGCTCCGCATACTTCATCCTCCTCCTCACCACCAAAGCCACCACGCCGGCGACCGCCAAAACAACTCCGGCGGAAGCTAGCGGGATCCCGACCTCCAATAGCTTCGATCTGCCGCCGGATTTAGTTCGAGGAAGCGAAGGGAGCAACGAGTAGTCTAGAGCTCGCGCCGTGCCGTTGATCTTGAAGCTCCAGCCGAGCACATAGTGAGCCGTTTGGTAAGAACCAGAGGAAGCAGAGAAGCCAACAAACATTGAATCCAAGAACACCGGCGAAAGATCGATCGCCCTCGATATCAGTGGCCTCCTCGGCTTCGCCGTTCGAACCGGAGCCAAGGTGACATTGAGCCGCATGCTCTCTGCATCATATTCCACCCAAGCTTGCATGACTTGCTCGCTGAGAAGGCTCAAATTCTGGAACACACCGGTGTTGTCGGAATAGTAACCCGCGGGGAATGAAAAGTTAGACACTACGCCGTTAATATCGATCCCAACGTGGTTGCCGTTGATGTCGTGGAGATCAGGGTTAAAGATGGTGTCGAGCTCGACGGCGAAGACGTGGTTGGTGGAGTTTCCATTGTTGTTGGGATTGACGAGGCCCAGGAACTGACTTCCCAGTACGCTGGAGAAGTTGTCGGAGCCAGAGACGAAGAAGGCGAGGCCGTTGCCGCCGATGTACCGGTCTTTGATGATGGTGGCGAAGACGAAGGTGGTGGAGAAGGAGAAGACGGTCCCGTTGCGACGAGGGGGCCGGAATTGAATTTGCGACGGTTGGAAAGCATGGCCTCTCATCTGCCTCGTGTTGTTGGTGAGCCTCAAGAGGCCGTTGGAGGTGATCGTGGCGGTGCCGTCGAGGGTGAGGTTTGCTCCCCGGAAGCCGTTCAAGACGAAGTCATCACGATCGCCGGTGGTGACTCCGGCGGAGAGATTGTGGTGGAGGAGGAAGAGGAACAAGAGGAGGCAGAGGAAAGTGCCCTGCGACATGATGCTACAAGTTTCAATCTTCTGGACCAGCCTGTCTAGATTCAGACTACTAGATTTATGAGATCCAATTGACTCTAAATTATTCTTTTCCTCAAAAATGACCAGCTAGACATCCTTAGTCAACTAATGCAGCCAAAACCAGCGACAGAAAAGTCCACAATCCTGACATTTGCCCTGACTTCTCTCCCTCAGACATTTAAAGCTATGATATTCCCAACTAAATAAAATGCCGACGTTCTTACTTAGAAAAAAAAACGAAATCGCTCGACCAATACTTCCGCCGCACCCGTCCCAGGCCATCATAATAAAGATAAATTATGTTCTCCGAAATAATTAGTACACAGTTAAGGTGGAAATTGATACATTAAACGCTCAAAGTTGTAATCCGACACGAACACAAAATTTCTTAGACAACACTCCCATGTACTAACCACTCCAGATTCTCGTGGGGACACCAACGTTCTTTCTAGAATGTATTCCGTGGTGGTTGGCTTTGCAGTGTCGGCCGATCTTTCTTAAGATCCTGTCGTATTCTTGGTTGAATCTTCAGACTGAACCTAAACAGAGTTTAACGATGTTTTGAAAATAAATTGGTGTGTTTTCTGCAAGTTTCTGGCGTTTGAATCTCCGTGCATTGCTCTGGATTTGATTCTATGCATCCGAACAAGATCATTTCGAGATTCGAGGAGGCATCCCTGATCGGCCTGGTCACGGGCAGCGACGGCAAGGTTGGTGTCGCAGAGTTGAAGGCCGAAGAGGAGCAGGAAGAGGCCATGTTCGCGAGAGTGCGTTCACCGCAAAAAGGAAGGATTTTGGAAGCAAAGGAATTAGGGTAGGGTAATGATTCGGAGATGATGAACATGGAAGCAAGGTTAAATATCTAGAAATTTCATTTTTTTTCGGTCCAGAAGAGGAAGAGAAGCGCCAAAACTTCCCCCTCCCTCTGGCTACGAACGAGATAGCGACCGGCATCGAAGAAGACGCCGGAGGATTGACTTGCAGCCACATGGCGGCAGCGGAGACGCCGAGGAAGCAGGCGGCCGCGCAGCCATGATAGCCGACGGAGGGTGGAAGGGCAATTTAGACCTACTGTCAATTTTTTATTGTCTATTACAATTGTTAATTTCTTATTTAGTAATTTAGATGTCTAAATTTCACCCCACATAGAGATAGAGTTCGATCTTATTTATGAGTAAATTCATAGGATTAGTAAATCTCATGATTTATTTTTTTTATGTTAATTTTTTTATGTTAATCTTGGACGAGTTAATAAAGATGGAGGAGGAATCAACTTTTACTATTTTATTTGTGAGCAAATTTAAAATACAATTTAAACACGCATCCAGATATTTGAAAGAATAAATAAGAAAATTAAATTTGAATTTCATTAAAATGAATATTTTGAAATTCGATCCTTAATTGTGAAAGGAAAGATCATCTATTTATAGGATTAATCGAATAAAATTTGAACATTTACTTTTTTTGAAATAAAAATTTGAACATTGACAAGTTACTTTTGTATATACAATTAATTTGGATAAAAATTAAAAAGACATACTTTTTAAAATGGATTGTCAAAGGAATCTCGTGTAGTGATTTATTAGACATCTCATCCATATCTACAATGATATAATTGTCCGCTACTAAAGTAGTACTTTATTCCTCTTATTAATTCTCTACTATTTATTCCTCTTAATATCTCTCTTATATTATTTTCCAACATCAATGGATGTGATGTAACAGCTACAAATCCATAGATAGGTCTCCGAACTATGATGCAGTGGTAGAATAATTAGTATTATCCTAGAGATTTAAGGTTCGATCCTCAGCTACAGCGTATTTATAAAAAAATTTCCTCCAAATGAGGTGCGAACCCTGGGACGCTGAGCTTCTAGACCGCCCATTGCGAGCGCTTCCCAATTTACCTTGGCGACCGGTGAAAAATTTTCGTGAGGTCGGGCCGGTCGCCCGAGGTTGGAAAAAATCTCGTTAATCATTTTTTTTATAAATCCATAGATCGAGCGCTTCCCAATTTATTCTGATGGCCGATGGAAAACTTCCGTGAGGCCAACCCGGTCACCCGAGGTTGAAAAAATCTCGTTAATCATTTTTTATAAATCCATAGATGTTATATTATTATAGTAGTGTTCCGAAAGGGAACGACGTGGATGGTGAGTCACCAAAGCACAGCCCACGAGGATGATGACGGGGAGAAGACAATCGCACCTTGCGAGATTAACACGAGCGTTAATGGGAACACGCCGAAAGATTTTCCGACGGAGTCCACTCCGACGCTCAAGTCAGGAATCTGAACTCTCTTATGAAAACAACGAGGAATTGAGAGATTTTTTCTAAGTACGAAAAACTTACTCTCTTTTACTTGGATGTCGAAGCACCTTATATACTTGAGGTTTCGGTCACACGTGTCCACACGTTCTCCTCCACGTTCCCTAATCATCAGTTACTTGATATCTTTTGGTAACAACCACTGCAATAATTAAGGTCTTAATTGCCGCGTGCTGCAGGCAATAATTATGTATTCTAAGAGATCATAACTTTTTAGATCATAACTACGGAATCTTAGTTATTATAACTACAAGTTCAATTTTAAGAGATCATAACTTTTGATTCAGGTTAAATCACGAGACATACAATATATCTAATTGAAGCTCTTTTAAATTGAAGCTTCAATTTGATATTTGTACGTCTCGTAATTCAATTCGAGTCAAAAGTTATAGTCTCCTAAAATTTATCTAGTATACACATTATAACAGCTATGAAATCGTAGATGCTACAATTATAAGTTATAACTTTGAGGGTTGAATCATAAAACACTCAATATATCAAATCGAAAATCTCATTAGGAGATATTCGATTTAATATATTGTGGGTCCCGTGATTCAACTTGAATAAAAGGTTATGACATCTCAAAGTTAGGGAGTTAATATTCATATTGTAATAGTTACGATTTCGTAGTAGATACAATTGCGCGACAAAACAATTGTAGTAGCTACGAAACAGTAGCGGCTAATGTCAAACCTTAAACTTAAAAGGTCATAGCTTTTTACTCGGGTTGAACCACGAGACGCACAATATATCAAATCTAAAATCGTTCAGATATCTATAATTTGTTACGAGGTGGATCCTGTATCGGCCAGGTGTTAAAAAAATATCGTTTAAATTTTTTTCAGAGACTCTAAATAATTTGTCTTAATTTTTTTTCATGTTGTAATAGTCACATAACCGTAGTTGCTACAACCGTGTGACAGCTCAGTTGTAGCAACGACTCAATTGTAGCAGCTATAATATCATAGTTGTTATAATTGTGTAACAGTTACGAGTTTATACATAACTATTATGTTACAGGTTTATACATAACTATTATAACGTGTCGATTTAGGTAAGAAAAAAATAAAAAATAATAATAGAAATAAACTGCTACTGTATAGTGAAGGACAGTTATATCATTTTATAGGAGATGGGGTGTCATTTGATAATAAATAATATAGGAAACCTCTTTAACCCCTTTTGATTTTTGTCCAATTATAATTTTACAAATATTCAAATCTCAAGTAGGTCCTCCAAATAAGTAAACCACTCTTCCACCTCATCCAACATCACCAACTCATCCTTACAATTAATTTCCGAGTCCACTAATTCATTGCGAGTTGCACTAGATAGCATGGAAGATTCCATCGGCGAAGACAACACTGTCGACGACTCTAGATCCGTAGAATCTATCTCCTTCCGATCTCCGCCGTCCATCTTGTGCTCCATAGATTCCCCGCTACCATCTTGACCGTTGGATCTCGATGGGCCACGAGCTTTAATAGATTCTTCGAAGTGATGCAACAATAATCTCCTCTTTAGATGTGTGTTCCAGTAGTTCTTGATCTCGTTGTCGGTTCTTCCCGAAAGGCAAGATGCAATCTTGGACCATCTAATCGAGCACCAGCAATTTCGCTTGGTACATTTGAAAATAATGAACAACTCTTGAGAGATGATCTATGAATTGATTTACTTGTTTCCGAGTTCTCGGTGGAGTTTGATGATGGTTTCCTCTTCATCTTTAGTGAAGTTTCCCCGCTTGATGTCGGGGCGGAGGTAGTTGATCCATCGCAGACGACAACTCTTTCCGCAACGAAGCAAACCTACCGCAAAATAATTGGCAAATTGTGTAAGTTCAACACTATTATCGTCGTCGTCGTCGTTATCATCAAAGATATTGCTACCAAATTGTATTGAATTGAGAAACAAAATGAGTCTAGAGACAACTCATGCCTGCTTGTTTCGGGAGGGCGCGCCAATTGCCATGGCCGTGCTTGTTTATGTAGGCGACGAGCTTCGTGTCCTCCTCCGACGACCAAGCACCCTTGTTAAGCCCGACCTTGTCGCAGCAAGGCGCTTGTTTTCGCATGCCCATCTATCACCTTGCTTAAACTGAATTGTGAATGCCAACTCACTTGACCCAAGTGCGTGTTTATATAGCTTAATTAAAGCTGAATGTGCAACACGAGAAAAGTTCAGTGATTGTTTGTGAACAGCTTGACTGTACGTTTCTTGACTTGACGAGGATGAGTTTTAGTGTTCCAACCATTTAAGTGTGAATCGCCATCACTTGTTCAACGAGACCCCTGATAGCTATTTGAGGACTTCCTTTGCGCGGCGCACAATTGAGTAGTATAACGGTGGTAGAAGACGATTTATTCGTCATAGTATCCCCGTCAATTCGCTTCAAGATCAATACAGAATAGGTAAATCACGGAAACTAGCTACTAGCCCAACAATGACTAACGCATAAAGGAAAGCAGACATCTGACTTTGTCAGAATTTAATCCCAAACTTCATGATGACAATACCTCATACGTTAGTCATCAGTCCATCTAATGAAAACTTAATTAGTAACATAATGATACTACCGAAAGGGGTTTAATCGTGTCCTTATCGGTCCAAATCAGGAATAATCTCAATGTTTAATGTAATGTGGGAATCTTTCCTCTTCCTCTTGATGAGTGAGTCCAATCGTGCATGGTAGAGTCATGAAGGCTCGACCCAATCTCGAACTATTTATCTTGTCGCCTTAGACACATAAATAGATTCCCTATTCGCGTTCGACTAAGTGTGGGCATTAATTTGTATGAACTATTAAGACTTCAAACTTGAATTAATTGCTTAATTCAAGAGATAATTTCTGGTTTGTTTTGATGTTGATGGAGTCAAAGAGACTGGTGTTTCAGGCAACTCAAGTTCTTCTACCTCCTTGTTGTGTTGCATGCCAAGGAGAATAATTGTATTTATGGCATATAATTGCCTGTAATTATCAGGCAAATCTTTTAGACATAAATAATAGATTAACAAATTAATTGACTCCACAGTCAAAGTCAAAGAGACTCAACAGTCAAAGTCACTGGATTTAAATAAAATTATTTTAACATTAACGATCCTTGGAATATGATTCTCCATATGCATGATATTTATAGATCGTTGGAATATGTTTGGAAGACTAATTAAAGGAGCATATGCTTGATATTTATAGATGCGAGAGAGCAAAATACTTTGAAGATGAATGACACATTATCGTTAGATTGGACATCTTCATAATATACTCCCTTATGTTTCTTTTACTACTATACCGCATGGTTATCAACTTCGAAAGAAGTGTGGTAGTCTCGACCTTTTCATTTGAGGCGAATCAATTTGTCAGTAAGTTAAGGAAACTCCTAGCAGCTTCTCTTTCACTGTGATTGAGCCCTTTATTTGTGTCAGTATGAAAAACTTCATGATGCGTAGACTCATGCGATTTGATTTCTCCCACAACTGAAATTCAGCCTTCTGCTCTATAGTGCTATCACTGGTCAAAGGTGCGGGATGATCATTCCTTAATGCATAGTCTAAATTCATGTAGCCTAAGACCAGGGGCGGAGCCACCCTTGGGCTAGGGTGGGCTCCAGCCCCATCTGTTTTTTCATTGGATTAAAAGTTAGAAAGGAGGGGGAGCCTGAGAAGGGCTGCAGTTATCAGTGAAAAATCAAGGAAAAAATATAAAAACTAAAAATAACAAGAGAGAGGTGTGTAAAAGAGGGTTAACTTAAGATAATAGACTATTACATGTACGTGTAAGAGAGGTTAAGGGATCGGAAGAGAAGGAATTTTTTTTAAATCTTAATTTATTTTAAATTAAATCGATTTAATTTATCACTTGATTCCTGTAACTTAACAATCAAATATAAATTAATTTTAATTTAAATCAACATAATTTTCATCTTTATGCTTATTCATTAGATTTAATTCTAATCCAATTTAATTTTAATTCAACACTCTCATTTCATATTCAATTGATTGTTTGTTTTAGTTTGAATTCAATTTCGATTTACTCCGACAAGGATGAGAAATTTAAATTTTGATCGATCGCTTCATACTCGATGTTATTTAATTCATTATTTTTTATACTAAATTAGCCCCAGATAATTTTATATTCTGGCTACGCCCCTGCCTAAGACTACGATCACGTATTTTTCCATTCAATAAAATTCGAACCAGTTAATATTGGGATGTTATTAATGCTAGCAGTAATAGATTGCACTGAAATTAAAGAGAATTTTATTTAAGCTCACAAATTAACTAAAATAAGAACATATAAATATATAATAATATTATGTAAATAAATAAAATTTAAATAGATATGAATGAGCTCCTTATGAGATACCAAATACAACATTACATTTTAATCTGTGAATTAAAATATAATTTGTTAACGGCACTCTCTGATATAACTCAAACTATAATTGGCCACACAATGTTCTTTCCTTTGGGGCGACCCATTGTGTGAATA
Source organism: Boesenbergia rotunda (assembly GCA_024364735.1). Classification (NCBI taxonomy): domain Eukaryota; kingdom Viridiplantae; phylum Streptophyta; class Magnoliopsida; order Zingiberales; family Zingiberaceae; genus Boesenbergia; species Boesenbergia rotunda. Next base: position 234,254 of record JAGFNQ010006679.1, read on the forward strand.
ATATGAAACTTTATATGAGTTATATATTTTGGTTCATAGCTTACGATAACTTTAATCTGTCACATAATATGTCTTCCTTTGGCCCGATATATTTTATGCATAATTAGAACAAAAAATAAATAACTAAATTTTGTTCAACAGTTGTAAGTTATCTTGAACATATATCTGACATAAAAGTAATCTTCCTTTGAGCTGATTACTCTTAGCATAGGTATACGTCTACCAATATAAAATATACTAAATCTACCTAAGATATCTTCCTTTGCACTGACACAATAGTTTAATTTAGTGACACATTATGTAGATAGACCTAAGAAAATTTTAGGAACTTTAACCGAAGAGATATTTTTTTTATCAGTTTTAATATGTCCAAATTAGACTTATTAATTAAATGAGACTATCTAGTAATCAATTGATTTTACTCAAATAATTATTGCAATCAATTTAATAGTCTATTATATACAGTTACATAATTATATATTTTTTTTTACCCCAGCTAAAACATGATTACAGTTCTATAAATCGATTATATATCAATTATTCTATTGTTGAATAAGTGGATGAATCGATTCCATGCATGCAAACAGTAAATCAATTATGTTGTTAATCGATTGGAAACTTTATAATTGATTAAAAACAATAAAAAACGATTAAAAAACAACGGAATTGATTAACAACGAATAAAAAAACAATGGAATTAATAGATAAAACTTTTAATCGATATGAAATCAAAAGAATCGATTGTTACGATTCTGCCATAAATTTTAAGATTAATAATCGATAAAAAAAATCTAATCGATCTATTCTAATTATTTCTGATCATTATTTTAGACTTGGTAATTAATGTAATAAAAAATAATAGCAGGCACTTAAGCAGACAATAAATATAGATATGCAGGAATCTAATAAGTAAAGAGCCGAGTTAGAGAATAGTTGTTATCCGGTTGAAGCGCCGGCGTGCCGACTGTCTTTAGAGAATTGATTGCCGTCCTACGGTGCAAAGGCTCCCGGCAAAACTCCCCCAAGATCCGACAACCACGCGGCGTTCGTAGGTGCACTCCAAGACGAACGCTGCCCTCGGAGACAACCTCAGATCGCACTAGGCGAAGCCTCAAGACCCAAAACCGAAGAAAGCGAAAGAGGGAAGAATCGAGAATCACTCAGAGAGAAAGGAAATTCTCGCTTCAGAGAGATAGGAGCAGAAGAGAAGAAGCAGTGAATGAGAGAATTGCTTCTTCCCCTTCTCCTTTTATAGATCCGAAGAGGCAAACCTTTGCCTCTTCCCTCTAGGAATCGCGACCAGCGACCACCAAGGAGTCGCGTCGAGCGCCAGAAGGAAGGACGCGATTTCTCAAAAAAAAAGGAATAAAAATTAAATAAAAGGAAAGAAAAAATAAAACCAAACCAATTGGTTTAGGAATCAAACCGAACCGAAATCTGCAAAACCAAACCGGGCTGCCCGCAAGCGCGAGGCTCACCGGCTGGGGATTTGCACCCCCCCTGCGAGCGATAATCGCGTGCGTCGCGCCCGGTTTATGGATTTCCGGCCCAGACCCCCTGAAACCACCTGGTTTGGGCTCAACCCGCGCATGAGTGTAGGTCCCCCTAAGCCATCTAAGCATGGTAGGAATGGATTGATATATAAGGCATTCCACCTTTCTTGGCTTAGCAATGTGGGACTAAAACATACACCATAAATATTTGAAATTCAATCAAAAATCAACAATCCCCCACAAATTTCAAATTATTTTTGGAAAAATAGAAAAACAGGTCTTGAGGCTTTGTCGTAATGAGCTTTTAGTGAAAGTACCTTCCGGTTTGAATTTTCACCTAAGTAAACCAATCTTATTCACACATGTTTGAAGTGAACTAAGTCTTGAACTTAAACCTTTAATATGTGAAAATCAATTGGCAACAACTCATCACAGGCGATGGTTGAATCCTTCTGAGTTGGTGCATTACGGCCATGCCACCGAATCTTGTTTCATAAGTGTTAAGGAGAGTTGCCCAGACCCCCCACACTGCGGCCTCACAGTTACACTTGCATAGGTGAGTTCTCCAAGGATGTACTGCAAGCATCCTGTCATAAAGACCTTGAACTCATTAAGAGCCTTAAGCTCATCCTTACTAGCAGTCAAGCATCTATCCAGGGAAGAGACTTTGAGATTATATCTCAATCAATTTATGCTTACGATTCACCCTTATAGCTTGTTTATACCACATTGAACCTACTTCTTGGGATCTCCAATCAGATAGGTTGGGTTGCCGCTATAGATGAAACCAGAATAAGCCTCAGTCCCATTCCCTTACTGGATCTCTTGATTTTCTCAGAATCAAGTCCTTTTGTGAGTGGATCAGCAATATTGTCTTTTGAACTTACAAAGTCCAATGACACCACTCCGAGAGACACTAGCTCACGAACAGACTTCAATCTTATTCGTACATGTCTCTTCTGTTTCTGGTTATACTTGGAGCTTCTAATTTGAGCTATTGTTGTTTGATTATCACAGTTAACTGAAATAGGAGGTATTGGCTTCACAATCAAGGGAATCTCAGTAAGAAGACCCTTAAGCCAATCAGCTTCAGTTACTGTGGTATCCAAAGCACACAATTCTACCTCAGCTGTAGAACGGGATATGATCGTCTGTTTAACAGACCTCCAAGCAACCGCACCGCCTCCAAGTGTAAAAACATAGCCAGTAACGCCTTTACACTCAGCAGTGTCAGCTATCCAACTAGCATCTCTATATCCCTCCAGGACTGCAGGGAACCTCCCATAGCACAAGCCCAAGGATATAGTACCCTTTAGGTATCTGAGTACTCTGTCTAATGCATCCCAATGTGTTCTGTCCGGACAGTTGGTAAACCTGCTCAATTTAGTTATAGCAAACGAAATATCAGGTCTAGAACAATTTGCCAAATACATTAGACTACCAATTATTTGGGAATATCTTAATTGAGACACAGCCACGCCACTCTTATTCTTGTGGAGAGTCTTTGAAGGATCATAGGGTGTGACTACAGATTTTATGTGGCTATAGCCATATTTCTCTAACACTTTCTCAACATAGTGTGCCTGAGAAATTGCTATTCCATCAGTTGAGCGAGTCAACTTCAGCCCTAAAATCACATCAGCACAACCCATATCCTTCATATCAAACTTACCACTTAAGAGAGTCTTGGTCTCGTAAATAATTGAAAGGTTAGATCCAAACAGTAAAATATCATCTACATATAAACATAAAATGATATATTTATCACCTTTCATTTTAGTATATACACATTAATCAGAGTCATTAATTTCAAAGCCAAATGATAGCATAGCTCTATCAAATTTTTCGTGCCATTGCTTTGGGACTTGTTTCAAACCATAAAGAGATTTTACTAACTTACAGACTTTATTCTCACTTCCAGAAACTACATATCCCTCTGGCTGATCCATATATATCTCTTCTTCGAGATCTCCATTAAGAAATGTCGTTTTAACATCCATTTGATGGACCTCAAGATGATATATGGATGTCAGTGCTATCAATACTCGGATTGTAGTAATTCTAGTAACAGGGGAATAAGTGTCAAAATAGTCAATCCCTTCCTTCTGTTTGAATCTCTTAGCAACCAGGCGAGCTTTGAACTTATCTACTGACCCATCAGGTTTTAACTTCCTCTTAAATACCCATTTACATCCAATGGTGGTGCAACCAGGAGGCAAATCCACTAACTCCCAAGTGGCATTAGAGATAATAGAGTCCATTTCATTTTTAATGGCTTCTTTCCAGTGGTTAGCTTCAGGAGAAGCCATAGCATCTCTATATGTCACAGGGTCACCTTCTATATTATAGGTGATAAAGTCTTGGCCTAAATCTTTAGACACACGTTGCCTCTTGCCCCTTCTCAATTCTGTACACTCACTAGATTCATCTAATCTAGAGTGACTTGAGGAAGGTACACCCACTAAGGATAATGGGACCTCTATGGAGGCAGTGTCATCTCTAGTAGGAGTACTAGAGATAGACTGAGGTGTTCTAGTCTTCATAGGAAATATATCCTCAAAGAATGTAGCATCACGAAGTTCACAATAGTGTTTGCATCTATTCCAGAAATTTCTGATTTAATAATCAGAAACCTATATGCAGAACTATTCTGAGCATAACCCAAGAAGACACCATCTACAGTCTTCGGACCAAGTTTTTTCCTTTTATGTTCAGGTACTAGCACTTTTGCAAGGCACCCCCACACTTTAAGGTATTTCAAACTTGTCCTTCGACCTTTCCATAGTTCATATGGGCTTTTATCCCTTGACTTCATAGGTACTCTATTTAACACATGACAAGCAGTGTATAGAGCCTCCCCCCACAAGAAATTGGGTAACCCAGAACTTCCTAACATGGAATTAATCATATCTTCAAGGGTTCGATTTTTGCGTTCTGCTACACCATTAGATTGAGGACTATATGGAGCAGTGACCTCATGAACTATACCTGAATCTTGACAGAATTTTTGAAACAGGTTTGAGGTGAACTCTCCACCCCTATCAGACCTTATCCTCTTAATGGTTTGGTTTGTTTGATTTTCAGCTTCAGATTTGAAAATCATAAATTTATCTAAAGCTTCATCTTTAGTTTTCAGCAAATAAACATAGCAATAACGAGAGTAATCATCAATGAAGGTAATGAAATACCTTTTATGGTCTCTCGTTATTAAACCGTTAAACTCACAACAGTCAGTATGAATTAATTCTAAAATATTAGAATTTCTATCAACTGATTTGAAGGGTTTACGAGGCTGTTTATATTGCACACAAACTTCACATTTTTTCTTATCATTTATGGCATGCTTAGGAATCATGTCAAGATTCATCATCCTTTTTATAGTTTGAAAATTAACATGTCCTAATCTATCATGTCACACATCATAAGACTCAATGTTATAAGAACAACCAATATCATTAATTTTATTAATAATCGTATTTTCAACATTGAGTTTAAATAAACCTTCATTAAGGTAACCCTTTCCAATAAAGGTTCCTAAATGTAACAATACAACTTTATTACATTTGAAGTTTAGCTCATAACCAGCACGAACTAATTTTGACCCGCTAATCAAATTCCATCGGACCGCTGGAACATGATGCACCTCATGCAGTGACAGGACATTCCCTGAGGTAAATCTCAAGTCAACTCGTCCAATCCCTAACACTCTGGCTGCAGAATGATTCCCCATGGTTACGGAAGTGCCTTCAATTACCTGATAAGTAAGGAAGGCAGAGCGATCAGCACAACAGTGCACATTAGCACCTGTATCAACTAACCACTCATTGGGTTGATAAATCAAATTTAGCTCGGGATTAATGGAAACGAACCCATTGCTGGTGCTAGTCACAACATTGACCTGCGCCTTGGTGTTGGGCACATTGCCTTGGTTCTTCTTCTTGTCCTTCCGTTCAGGACAGAATTTGGCAAAATGTCCGACTTGTCCACAAGCCCAGCACGGCCTAGTCCCATGCTTCTTCTGAACCTTTGGTTTGGGTTTCATTTTGTTTTTCATTTTTTGGTTTTTGAATTTGTTCTTGTCAGAAGAGACCACCACATTTGCCTTTGGAGCAAATTCAATAGGTATCCCCTTATCATCATCCTTATGTTGCTTCCGATGTTCTTCCTCGATATTTAAGGCAATCATTAAATCTTCAAGAGAGATTTTACCTCTCCTGTGTTTAAGTGTCATGCCAAAATCTTCCCAACTCGGAGGCAACTTTTCGATGATAGACAAGACTTGAAGTTTCTCGGGTATCGGCATTTCTCCATCGGCAAGACCGTGAATCAAAATTTGAAATTCATGGGTCTGCTCAATGACAGATCTACCTTCAACCATTTTGAAGTTTAAGAACTTTCCCACGGTGTACTTCTCTAAACCAGAGTCCTTGGAGTTATATTTTTTATCCAAAGATTTCCATAATTCTTTGGCCGAGGTTGTAGGCAGTACACATCAAATAGTGCGTCTGAGAGGGCGGACAGTATTCTCACATGGCAGAGATAATCCCTCTGTTTAAACCTCTCAGTAGAAGCACTACGGGCAGGTTCTTCTTCATCAGGTGAAGGAGGATCCGATTCTATAACGGAGAAAAGCCCCAGCGTAGTAAGCCAAAATTTCATTCGTTGTTGCCAACGTTTGAAATTTTGCCCGGAAAACCTCTCGGGTTTGGCGCTAGCCTCATCAGACCCCGACATTCTAACATTTAACATGTCTACTTAGGTACAATCAATTCTCTAAAATTGTAATAAAAAATAATAGCAGGCACTTAAGCAGACAATAAATATAAATATGCAGGAATCTGATAAGCAAAGAGCCGAGTTAGAGAATAGTTATCCGGTTGAAGCGCCGGCGTGCCGACTGTCTTTAGAGAATTGATTGCCGCCCTACGGTGCAAAGGCTCCCGGCAAAACTCCCCCAAGATCCGACAACCACGCGGCGTTCGTAGGTGCACTCCAAGACGAACGCTGCCCTCGGAGACAACCTCAGATCGCACTAGGCGAAGCCTCAAGACCCAAAACTGAAGAAGGCGAAAGAGGGAAGAATCGAAAATCACTCAGAGAGAAAGGAGATTCTCGCTTCAGAGAGATAGGAGCAGAAGAGAAGAAGCAGTGAATGAGAGAATTGCTTCTTCCCCTTCTCCTTTTATAGATCCGAAGAGGCAAACCTTTGCCTCTTCCCTCTAGGAATCGCGACCAGCAACCACCGAGGAGTCGCGTCGAGCGCCAGAAGGAAGGACGCGATTTCTCAAAAAAAAGGAATAAAAATAAATAAATAAAAGGAAAGAAAGAATAAAACCAAACCAATTGGTTTAGGAATCAAACCGAACCGAAATCTGCAAAACCAAACCGGGCCGCCCGCAAGCGCGAGGCTCACCGGCTGGGGATTTGCACCCCCCCCTGCGCGCGATAATTGCGTGTGTCGCGCCCGGTTTATGGATTTCCGGCCCAGACCCCCTGAAACCACCTGGTTTGGGCTCAACCCGCGCATGCGTGTAGGTCCCCCTAAGCCATCTAAGCATGGTAGGAATGGATTGATATATAAGGCATTCCACCTTTCTTGGCTTAGCAATGTCGGACTAAAACATACACCATAAATATTTGAAATTCAATCAAAAATCAACAATTAATTGGTTGACCAAATCAATCGATTAAATCATCACAATTTTAACCTAAAATTAGGTTAAATAACGATGATGACCATTTTTTCGCTGTTCTTCATGAAAAACACAAAAACTTGAAAATCAAATCTATCCTAAAATTTTCTCTTACATGATTTTCAATAATTAAAAAATTATATTATGCTAGAAAAACATAATCTAGCATACAAACAATAAATCGATGAAAAAGTTAAACTTTATTACCATTAAAAAATGATGAAACAAAGTCAAGAATCTGATATCAATTGATAGAACATTGCATTTTCTTCTAACTGCATGAATTCTAGAAACAAAATAAGAATTCGAAGAGAAAACACAAAATATATGAGCATAGATATATCTATTGTTTCATCGAATTATAGCATAACAAGAATAAAATAATATAAATTGAAAAACAAGAAACCTATTAAAAAACATTGTCCTAGTCGCAGCGTCGTCGGGTTGATCCTTATGGAAAAAGATGCAGCAGAAAGAAGAAGGAGAATCTTCCAAGGGGCTTAGGGTTGACGGCGCCGTAAAATTTCTTATCAATGGGGAACAAGAAACTAGGTCAAGATGATACCCTAAACCCTTGGGGATCTCTCTTTTATATAGTAATCCAATATGTTATCAGCTTATAAATAATAGCAGATTGGTCTAAAGGGTTCTATACATTTAACCCGTATCCAATGATTCGAAACCTAATAAACATAAATTAAATCACTTTAAAGGTTTAGATTGTACGTATTTACATGTGTAACTTATAAATAAGCATACCTAATAAGGATAATAATATCTAACATGACTCGGATAATGGTAACTCAATCAGATGATTGAGCTAGTTCAAGATGGGACCACGTAGACGTGTCGATCGTGAATAGATTTTAAATAATATACCATGAAAGCCTTCCACATCCATTGAAGAGAGGAGACTCGAATTATATTATAATGTATTGATTAAGTCAAGGGCGGAGTTATGTTTAAGCCTACTCGGGTTGTAGCCGGGGGGCCCGATGACATCGATGCTAGGATTTATCACAGGAGAAAGAAAAAAAATGCGACAAAATGAGGAAGCAGCTCGAGCCGACGATATCGGCATCGGACTACTTCCGGGGTGACCGCGTCAACGTCCGGTGTCGATAATCGTAGCCCTCAGCTCAAGTAGATTATCCAAGCCAGCTCCACCATTGCATTAATCCGACCTAACTCCTTTGATTATTGAAATATCGTCCACGAGCCAAATGTGAAAACTAATGTGAATTTAGGTCCATGACTCTTTTCTAGTATTTATACCTATCAATGATGCGAATGCCCTTTACAACTGGCAAAGAAAATATCAATTGCCTTTGACTAAATTGCTTTATATATATATGGCAACCACTTCAATTATGTGGCTAAATATAATTATTAAATTAGTTAAATATTTAATTGATTAATAAAAGATAAGTATGAGAGTGAACAAGCAAGCATTTGATGAACATGAGTGACAACACACTCAATGAGACTCACATGACCAAAAGTTACATATTTATTTTCTAACTTGATGTGATTCTTCCAATTGCTCCACTAATTGGATGCTACGGGGATAATATAAATAATTTTTTTAATAAAATAGAAACAAAGTGTTCATCCAAATCCATTTAAAGAACCCATGGAAATTTTCATTTTACCCTATGTTTATCCATCTTAGAAAAAATGCCCTTCATACTATTGTATAAAATAAGTTAATCGAGCCCGGATAAGTCGAGTCTAAAATCAACCAAACATTGAAATAATTATTCAAACTTAACTTAATTTCTTTTTTTAAACTTGAGCTGGGTTCAAATTAAGTTTCATCTTAATTCGTTTAGATATTATTGAGGTCTTAATTTAATCTTATTTAATTATTTAAAATTTTTATATTTTAAACTTGTTAGATTGATTATTAAATTTGATAATACGAATTTGGTTATTCATTTAGAAAGTTTATTTATTTATTTAACCGGTTGGTAAAAGTTTTATTAATAAATATAGTTCACAAAAATTATTTATAAATATTATTTATGAATATTATTTACAAACGTTATATTATTATTTACGAATATTATTCGCAAAGTTTAATGTGGAATAAATATATGTTTAGGGTGTTAATCCTATGCGCGCCCCCTTATGTGTGCCTCTGTGCGCAACTAAGGAAGTACGTCCACGTGACAATTAATCATTAATAGTGTCATATGGGTGTGCACCCTTTCTCAGTTGTGCACATAGATGTGCATGGAGCCTCTGGGGCTATGGTGCAGTGGTAGGGTAATTTATCATTATCTTAAGCATTCGCGGTTCGATCCCTAGCTACGACATATTTTGTTGAAATTTTTCCTCCAAATAAGGCGCGAACCTTGGAACGCTGGGCTTCTAGACCGCTCACCAGGGTTTTTCAATTTACCCTAGTGACCGATGAAAAATTTTTATGAGGTCGGATCGGTCACTCCAGGTTCATCTGCTACCTGATCAAACTCTTATATATTTAAATTTCGGTAAATTATAGAAAACTCCCCAATTCCCATTTGATCTTTGCATGCACTCCCTATTTGATAAATTCTTTGCATTCACTTCCTGATGGATTGAGTATAAAAGAGTGAAAATTGAGTATACAGTGTAAAGATTTAAGTATAAAAGAGTGAAATTAAGTATAAAAGAGTGAAAATTGAGTATACGATTTCTTGATGTGGTGGATGTAACTTTACATACTTAAATTTCTAACTTTTATACTCAACTTTCTTCCAATAATACTCACAAAGCTGTCTTGTCAATCCCATCAAGGACTGCATGCAAAGAAAATTTTGAATGGGGATTACATGCAAAGGTGAGTTTGAAAGTGGAGAGTTTAGAAAAATTTTCCCTTTAAATTTATTTATTTAATTTAATGAATTGTGAGCAAACATAAATAATTTTTTATAATACTAAATTTGTTCATTTACCATCCTATCAAAATGTTCCCAACTATATATTATTTAAATTATTTATTATTATTTTATTCTTCTTTTAGTAATATTGATTTTTTTATTTTGTCCCTTTTTGCAAAAGGTTAGGGAACATTTTTAAAATTAGAGAAAATTTTATATTTACCTTGGATTTCTTTTCATTTATAGAATAAGTTTTTCATTATTTTTTACCTTGATGCTTGAAAATTTCCTCACAACATTTCACAAATGCCCTTCGTTATATTTTCTCTCACCCCCTTATGAAAAATTGTCAAGGTGCAAAATATAATTACAGTTTCCATGAGGGTTTAGTTGTAAAAGGTAAAAGAAATCGCCTAAGTAAAAAATAAATAAATCGATTTGGCTACCAAACGAAACCAACCCTTCTATCTTTGCCGATCCGGTCGCCTATTTATTTCCCCCTTCGAATTCCGATGAACGGCGATAGCCCGCGATGCCCTATACACGGAAGAAGCCCCCGCAGGCCGCCGCCGGTGGCGGCTCTGGCGTATCTAGGTTCGTATCCGGCCTCCGCCCCGACGGAGGCGGCGGCGGCGGATCGCTTGTCGTGCAGACCGGGTTCCCAACCTCCCTTGCCGACCTCTTCCTCAAAAACCGCAGCAGGCTGAAGATCCCCTCGTGGAAGAAGAGGAAGAAGCGTTCGGAAACCACCGCATCCGCCGACGCCTCAGACCACGTCGCAGCTTTGGCGGCGGCGCCCTGGGGGCATGCCGACGCAGTCTCGGCGATCCGCCGGAAGAATACGGGGTTCGGGATTGCGTCCGGGACGCTTTTGATCGTGGCGGCGGTGATGGCGGCTCTGGCTATCGAAAGGAACAAACTTGTCGGAGGGATCATGCTCTCCGCCGTCGTCCTGTGGCTACTCGATTCGCTAGGGTTTCAGCATCTCAGATCGAGGAAGCCGCGCTCAGATGCATCGAGTACCGCCTCCGGAACGTGGAATTTGCAAGGCAGAGGATTCGTCTCCCCCATCCGAGAGATTGGGATCGATGGCTGCTCAGATTCGGCAGGATCAGACAGCAATTCGCTGGATTCAATTGACGAGCACCAAAAAAGGCAGTTTTTGTTGGAAAAAAGAGATTTTTCTGCGATTAGGAAGATCCAAAACACCAGAAAACTTCTCAGCAAACTTGTTCCAAAGAAGTTCGATGCTCAAAGGAGAAATACCAACCAAAACGATCTGTCTTCAGCTCTAAGTGGAAAAGATGACTTCAATAGCGTCACTGAAATAGAACAGGAAGAATCAACAAATACAAGCGATGATTCTGATGATTCATCAGCGTTCTGTATCAGAGATGTTCTAAGGATCAATGCCTCTGCTGAGTCGATTGAAGAGCATGGAAGTGGAACTAAAGCAGGGAGTTCTCGGCAATTGGTGTTCTGTGCAGTTGTTCTTCTGGGGCTTTGTGGCGGAAAGAGCGTGGCTCTTGCGCTATCTCTCTCGTGGTTTCTACTTCAGAAATCAATGAAAAGGCTTTTGGAGCAGAGAAAGGTACTTGACTAAATTCTTCTTTTGATCTCTCAGATGACGGTGATGCTTACTGTGTGAGAGATTACTAATTTAAAGATACAGATTTTGTACATTATCGTCTCTACTTCTTATGATTTGATTATCCTTTTTGAGATTGTGTAAGAATGAAACACTGGGAAGTTATATATGAAGCATCAGCATTTATTGGTCTCGCTTGAGATAATTTCTGTGGGTGTTCTTGTAAAATCAATCCAGTAGTTGATGGTTGTTTCTGTCATTTGATGGATGAATTTTGATGCTAATGGCGTCGTGATGTTAAATCGATCGATGGCAACGGATTCTTCACGGACGCAACCAACCCAAGCGTCTCGCTCATCTCCGTCGGCGTGGATCCCTCCGGCATCTCTCAGTTGAAGTGGTGGAGCAGGAGACGAGGCAGCGCCTCCGTCACGGTTGACGACTACCGACGGGCAGTTCCTCCTGCCATAATCAAACGGCGAGAACCCTTCTGATCCTGTCGCCGAGTGAGGTGGAGTCCCCAAGAGCAGAGTAGTCTCCCAAGTGTCACGAGCTGCTGACGCCGACTCCGGTGTTGACCCCGATCTATAAAAAAGCGACCGTTAGCAAATCCGCCGGGAAAAATCCCCGGCAAGGCCCTCCGACGGTCAAGTTAGTCTCCGCAAGAGCAAGGCAAAGCAATGAACGATGGCTGAAAACACAGTTGCACATACCTGTAACCTGGAGATGGGAGGGGCTTATATAGTCGGGACATCTGACAACCCCTGTCTGTGTCAGTCGTCCTTCTGTACTTGTCCGAGACAGGGGGATGGGTGTTGTCAGCTCACGGGATAGCGCCGAGCGGCGCCGCTGAACCTGTCACAATAAATGACGGCGTGGTGCAGGCTGCTCGGGTAGGACAGAATTACAAGATATGATAAATAGGTAAGATCTATGCCGACCCCCGTACTGTGTCTGCGACATGCGTAACAAATAGGTAAGATCTGCGCCGACCCCCGTACCATGGTCATAAATGTGATATCAGGAAGCGGATGTCGTAAGGACGGAACTAGGTGTAGATTGCCGACTGGACGACCCGAGTGATGCGGGGTCTCTCTAAATATTGTCCCCGAGTGACTAAGAAGCCATCCCGAGTGACTCAGAAGCCATCCCGAGTGAGAGAGGGCTTGACTGTGGTCAATCTGCTTAAGTCTGAGTCAAATGAATAGGTTGTTGTGTGGGTGTTGATCAGGACTATGCGAGGGGTGACCGACGGACTCGGGTCTTGGCCATCAGGGCCTTGTGCTCAGAACCTTTACCATAGGAGTTTCGGGATTCAGATAAGGTCGAATACTCAGCATCTAACTGGGGGCTCGGGTCGGAGTGCACCTGACCACCAGCTCAGTCGGGTGCCTTGGGCCGTGTAAGCCACGTGGGATCCCCATTCACCGTATCCGTCTGTTCACACGTGGTGGGCCTGACTTGGCCTAGGGTAGTGTCAAACTGGCCGACCGAGCGGCCCGTAAGCTAAGTTGGGATCATAAGCATCCCCTTCGAGTCTAGTCGAAGGAGGCGCCGAGTCCGACTGACTGGACTCGAAATATAGGGCGAGCCTGGCCCTTCCGAGCGAGCGTCGGCCCGACCGATCTACGCCACCCAAGGCCCGATCGCCCAGCGGGAAGTTGACGTGTCTCGTCCTCCCGTCTGGTCAGTCTTGTCCTCGACTCTCGTCGAGTCGATTCGTATCTCTGGCATTAATTGTCGTTTTAATGGCGGAGCCACGTGTCAGCGTTTGACTAGTTACCTGGGCGCCGAAGCGACCGCCGCCTAGCTCAGCGAATGGGCGTCACGTGCGTGCAACGCCAAGCCTCGGGAATTACTGCGAGCCCCATCGAATGGTCCTCGTTCTTTACCACCTTTTCCCCGGATTACCATCGGACAGCTCTCCTCGTCCGCTTGACCCTATAAATAGGGCTTTACTCCCACCGTATTTACCATCTCTTTTTCACTTCGACGTCGTTGTACTGTCGTCGCGTGCTCTGCTAGGGTTCCAGTGACATCCTTCTCTCCGGTCATCTTCTCCGGCATGCTTTCTGTCCCTCGGTCAGTCCTCCTGCTCACTCAGTCCTTTTTTCTTTTTTATTCGGTTTTCATTCGGCCTTCTTCCTTTCTTGCTCGGTCTCTTGCCTTTTTTCCTAATTTATGGACTCTCCTTCCTCTCCCTCGGACCCATGATACACTACCATGGTGTCCGATCTCCACCACCACGATATCGACCAAATCCGAGCCGAATATCATATTTCTTCCGACTACCACATCAACCTACCAGACCCGACCGACCATCCTGAGACCGCCCCCCCCCCCTCAGTTTCATAACGATTTTCCGGGACCACCTCCAAGCCAGACTCCGTTTTCCTGTCCACCCTTTTATCTCTTCGATCTGTCACTTTTTCCAAATCCCCCTCTCTCAACTCACCCCGAACGTGATCCATCTGATGTGTGGCTCAGTCATTATCTTCACCATGTACAAGATTCCACTCGAGCTCGAAATTTTCTACTACTTTTTTTATCCCAAGAGGCAGGAGCTGGGCGACTTCTTCTTCCAGGCCCGAGCTAAGACCTCGTTTCTGTCCAAACTTCCAACCTCGAATAAGGGTTGGAAGGAGCGTTATTTTTTTATCAACACCACCCCGGCCCCGAGCTGACCCACATCCTGGATCTCTGATCTTCCTCCACCTCCCCCTCTCCCAAAAAATTACCGAACTCTCCCTTCCTATCGGTCAACCCTATCCAAGATCGGGGGCCGACACTTCCACGGGGGTCAGCTGCTAAATGAGGGGATCTTGTACGTGTTTGGCCTCAGCCACACACAGTTCCGCCGTCCCAGATCACTCGGTAAGCCTTTCCCTCCGTCCTTCGGATATTTTTCGCTAACTAAACTTTTGTTATTTTGCAGCGAACATGATGGTAGCAGCGGTCCTCGAGGAGGGGTTCGGCATGGATGATGCCGAACTAGAATCTCGAGTCGGTGAGCAGCTGGCTCAACGAGAGGCTGCCCCGCTCGCCGTATCTCCCGCCGGCTTAACTTCCTCTTCGGGCAACGAAGTGACCCCAGCCGCAGATCCCGAGCCCATTGACGTTGACGACGAGCCCCTAGTCACTAGGCGTCGGAGGGATCGTCCGGCCGACTCAGAGGCTGCGCCTCCAGCCGCCCCCCGAGCCAGAGCCTCCACTAGCGCGCCTCCCCAGAAGAAAAAGAAGAAGTCGGCAGCGCCTCGACCTCCGACTCTCATCCCGACTCCGAGCCAGGCGGGCCCTTCCAGCACCGCCGGCTCAGGGGGATCTTCCTCCCCCTACCACCGAAGAGACGGCTCAAGGGGTCGGCCCCTCAAGTGCCCCAGCGCCTCGGTACTTGGTGATGTCATCTCACGCTGTTTCTGCCTTGGGCCTCGAGAAGCCGACCGATGAGCCGACCGAGAGGGCCCAAGAGGGCCATTTATATGGTCCCCTGGGAGATCACTTCCACCAGGGCCTTCGGGAAGCTAATTACCTGGGCCCGACCAGCCGAGCCAATGCATTCCTCTCCGAGGCTAATCAGGTAAGTCTGATCTCGATTTTCTATTCTCTTTCCTTTGCTTATTCTCCATCTGATACTCTAATTTGTCTATGGTTTGCAGCTCTTCGACTTTGCCTATAGCCTAGCCGTGTCTTTTATGCATCATGCCCGGGCCCGACACCAGGCGGAGTGCCGAATTGCACGGCTGAAGACTCAACTCCGACACGCACAGCTAGTGTCCGACAAGGAGACCCTGAGTGGGTTGCGGGCGGAAGTCTTGGTCGTGCAAGACCGTTTGGCCTACTCGAAGGAGCAGCTCGAGGGCACCCAGGCGCAGCTTAACTCGGCGGACACAGCAGTGGCCCAGGCCCACCATCGAATCTCCAATTTGGAGTACTCTAAGCACAAGGCCTGGGTCCTCGAAGGTCAGGCTCGGGACGAGTTAGTGACTACCAAGGCCGAGCTCCTGGAGATGTCCCAGTCGACCGCAGCTCTGCGCGCCGATCTGACTGCTAAGGATCAACAGCTGGCGTCCCAAGCAGAAGCGAATACAAGTCTGATGACCCAGCTGGCCACTCGGGACGGGGAGCTGAACGCGCAGGCAGCGGAGCTGAGCCGACTCTGAGGGCAGCAAGCCACCTGGGAAGCGGGACAGGCGGAGCTGGAGGCAGTAAAGTCAGAGCTCGAGGAGCTCCGGGCTTGCTTGATGGGAATCTAGGAGGGTTGAATACATCAACTCTCAAGATCTCTGCGAGCAGCTGTCGGGGAGGCTTTGCCCTATGCTTAAGCAGCAACTGCTCAATATCCTTGAGCAACTTAAGCAGGGCAGGCATCTTCCGCCCGACCTCCCGGCCAGCGTCGTCAAGCTTTCCGGGTCAACCCAGGGGATGGAGAACATCTTCCGACCCTTCGAGTGAGGGTCGCGTTTTTGTTGTTTTCTTCTTTTTGTTTTCCCTTGTAGAGGCTCGGCCTCCCTTTTTTGTAATGCAATTAGCTTAATGAAAAATTTGCCTTTGCCTCTTCCTTGTAAAATGTGTTTACTGTTTTTTGCTTCTAAGTGTCGATCACTCAGACAGACGTTCTAGCCCCCTCTTTCTTCCTTCCTCCGCGAGGTTGACTCGACTAGCCCGTCCAAGAGACGCGAGACGCCAAATAGATTAAGGCTAGGGACTAGCCCCTGGGCCACTTAGCGAGACTTAGCCTTTCATGATCAGCTCCCATTTAAGGAATGGGGGCTATAAAGCGATCAACCTAGTATACCGTTGCCCGCTCAGGGAGCGAGGTTCACACACTTGATCGGCTCGATCCCGGGGAGCATGGGCCGCCACGCACCCGCTGGGGAGGGGGGGGGGTTAAGCCGGGTAGAATGTTATTTGTACAGAGGGCGAGAGTCTAGACACTCGGTCGGCTGAATCCCAAGGAGCGTGGGTCGCCACGCGTCCGGGCCGGGAGGCTATCCGAGGGGTGAACGGGGGCATGCCCGCTTATAACTCGCTCAGAGGCGAGAGTCTGGACCTCTAGTCAGCTGAACTCAGGGAGTGTGGGTCGCCACACGTCCGGACCGGGAGCCGATCCGAGGGGTGTGTGGGGGCATGCCCGCTTATAACTCGCTCAGAGGCGAGAGCCTGGGGCGCCTGCAAGTTGATCAAGAACCACATTCTTTCATTATCTTTACAAGGTTTTGAAGTACAACTGCCTCTCAGGCCCTCACTCTGCCTTTCAGTACGGTTGGAGATGAATAGTACTCTAGGGCCGATCAAGCTTCCTCCCTTGATCGTTCTCCAGGTAATATGCTCCTGAGGTCAACTTCTGGACGACCTTGAAGGGTCCTCCCCATTGAGACTCTAGCTTGCTGACATCCCCGACCGGCTTTATTCTCTTCCACACAAGGTCTGATAGATCGAATACGTCCGCTAGAGGGGGGTGAATAGCGATTTGTTCGTCGTTTTCTCTACAAGATTGTTAGCGCAGCGGAAATACAAATAAAAATAAACTAATCAAGAGAGAATAATGCTAACAAACCGATTTACTTGGTATCCACCCCGGACGGGTGACTAATCCAAGAATCCGTCGGTGGATCAATCCCTGGATAACCTCCGGCTAGTTCTGTCACTCCTTCTGGGTGGAGAAACCTCACCACAACACCTTTAGAAGACCTGAGCACAATGACTACTATCTTGCCTTTAACCAAGACAAGATTCGTCAAAAGTCTCAGCCACCACGAAGTCCTCTTTAAATAGGACTCGAGCTGAAACCCTCGCCACCAGTCGACTGCCCCTCAGGGCAGTCGACTGGTGCCACTGGAATTCGACCGTTGCACCCCAACGTTCGAATTCTAAGCCAACTCACCAGCCACCTACCAGTCGACTGCTCCCAGAGCAGTCGACTGATCCCCAGCTGAACCCTTCCCGAGTACAATCACACTGCACTCGTACCCTCACGACTCGACTGACTCCTCCTCCGCAGCCTCGACTATTGCCTTCGCGCCCTCTTCATCTTCGGCTCCCGTCCCTCGGATGCACGCAAACCTCCAACTTGCCTCCATGTCATCCTTCACGCATGTCTCGAAGTCCGCGCCCATCAGCTCATCGTCCCTGCTCTCTATGGTCCCTCGGGTGCACACAAGCCTCCAGCTTGTCTCCATGCCACCCTTCACCGTACCAAGGCCGTCCAGTCAAGTCGATATATGTAACATATACATCCTGCACACTCAACATACACATATGAGATAACAAGGGTAAACCTAACTTAAGCCCTTTATCCAAACATCAAAACACTTGGCCACTCCGGACCATAGATTGCCTCAACAATCTCCCCCTTTTTGATATTTGGCAATACGTTTAAGTTAGGGAAACATGATAGTAGTCAATAGCAAAAACAACGCTAAATGAATGCATATGCAATGCAAAACTGGATCCTATCCCAAGGCATCCCACACCTAACCCTCCAAGTTAGAAATTTTCACACCTAGCCCTCCAAGCTAGGACTTTTACACACCTAACTCTCCAAGTTAGGACTTTCTCACCAAAATGGGTTTTTTAAGGCTTCTCCCAAGCTCTCCCTACATTGAACTTACAAAGGATTTTTAAGAACCTCTCCAAGGTTCCCCTTACGCCAAGAATGGAACAACCATGCTCCCCCTTAATCTTAGCTCCCCCTAAACCTAGGGTTTCTAGCAAAGGTATGTTTGGTTTCCCAACTTAAACCCAAACTTCTCCCCCTTTGTCATACATCAAAAAGACCTCAATAATATCTCAATTATTGGTTCATTCAATCTCCAATGATCCTAAACACAGTGTACTAAACCCCCATACACTTGTTTCTTATCATTTGGACACAAAACCAGTTGTTGATACATAAATCAGCCCTGGGTAGTCGACTGCCCCTGCTGGCAGTCGACTGATACTCTGATTATCAGTTTTCTGGCCAATTTCAGAATTGCGCCAGAAATTCCACAAATATCCAAAAATTCTCAAATTTTGTGGAGAACTTTGTGGTACCCATACCTACTTGGGAAAAATACATTCCACAATGTATCTATCACGGTTCCCAAGTTTGACACAAAACCCAATAATTTTCCTATGAAAATCAAGGCAAACAAGGAGGCAACCTCCCCCTTAACCTATGCCTTCTCCCAATTTTCAATTTTCCTAGGTGAAGTTCTACCCAACTTAACACCCTAACACCAAGTTAGGTTCTACCTAACCTAACAACCAAGTTCTTCTCCCTTGGCCACCATTAAAGGATTGCCCCCAAGCAACCTTTTCCCTAGTGCCAAAAAGAATTCAACAAACCCCTTAAACAATCCTAAGAGTTTGCAAGCACATTTGCTAGGATATGCCCTATCCTAGAAAAATATGATTTGATTAAGATTATCAAATGTGCTTGACTTTGGTATAATCCTCTAATTTCCTTAAAGATGGACACTTTGTATCAATTTTGACCTCAATTTATGATTCCTTGTGTTTGCCGATTCTAACCATCATCAATTTACACAAGGAATTTGTCCTTAACACTTTCTTTTCAATATCCTCAAAATAAAAAGAAATCTCCTTCTTATCTCTTATCAATCCTCCTTTAATATCAATAAAGCTTTATTAACTCATGAGATAACACTTCATTTAAGGAATATGAGATCATAATCAAGACTTTTAATCCACAGTCATATCCTATAATCCAAATTTGTAATTTTTAATTGTCCAATATACCTATTTCCATTTCAGCCTACAGACCAGTCGACTGCCCCTGGGGCAGTCGACTCCCAAAACTCACAGAATGTTTCTGGGCTGAGACCAGTCGACTGCCCCCAGGGCAGTCGACTGATACCTGATTTTCAAGTTTTCAGTCCAATTTTAGTAATCCCTAAATAATTCTACAAATCTCCAAAAATTATGAAATTTCGTGGAGAGATTTGTGGGGCCGATGTCTTCTTGGGAAAAATACGTTTCCAAACAAATGTACTCCGGATCCCAAGATTGGCACGAAACTCAACTTATCCTAAATTGTATAATTGAAACTCATCCCAAAAGTTCTAATTGTGGTTTTTCCTTAATGTATCTTCTAATACTTAGTCACAATTCATTTCTACCAGTGAATTACATGATATTTGCCCATTAAAACCTAATTTTGTCAATTATAACCTCATTTTCATCTTTTTCTCCCAAGATTCCCTTTTAATGTACCAAAACTTAGGATTAAGACTTACCCAAGTCTTCCGACCCTTTTTGGCACAATTCACCTAATTTCCTAGGAGAAAAACTCTTGAGATCCATTTACAATGGACCCCAAAGACTCCTAGAGCTCCCCCTTGAGCTCTAAGCCTTAGCCACCTCCCTAGGTGACTTAACCCATACTAGACCACACCGATGAGCCTCTGGTGATTCTTGGCCTACAAAATAGACTTTCTTAACCTTGGACACCTTGTCCTTGGTCAAGTCACCCTTTCTACCTTTTGATGGCACCCTCTTGCCATCCTTAGACTTACCCTCCTTGCCATTATATGCTTCCCCAATATATTTCTTTTCATTTTCCTTAGAGGTCTTAGACCGGTATCCTAAACCCGATCTATCATAGTTGGGTTTTAAACTATCCAACACCATGTCTAAGCCCTTAGATCCAACTGTGAATCTTTCTAGGGTCTTTTCTAATATATCAAGTCTTGCCCTCAAGGCTTGATTTTCCCTTTCTAGAGTTCTAACCCTAGAACTCATATGTCCACCTTGGACATTCATAGGTCTAACCTCCTTTCTAGGCGCATTCCTTCCCTTCTTGGGATTAGTGCCTTGATCCTTAGGTACAAAGATCCTAGATTTACTATGATGCATGCTTTTCTTAGGGTGTTGAACTCCCTTATTACTCCTATTCCTATCATTGTACTTAAAACCAAAATTGTGCACAACTAGGCAATTTTCATTAACCCTAGCATTTATGGATGAATGATTAACATGATTTTTAATATGCAAAGAGGAACTTGAAATTGAATTACATTTTGGCTTAAGGTTAGGAGTTACCTTCCTTACCTTTGGAGTTCCTCCTTGATGTGGGCTTCTTCTCTTCTTCCTTTCTTCTTTCTCCCATCTCCTCAAGTGCTCCATTTTCTTTAGCTCACTTTTTCTAGGACACTTGGTGTGAAAGTGCCCCATCTCTCCACATATAAAGCATCGGATTTTCTTTCTTTCTCGTGGGCTTCTCCAATCCTACACTTCATGTTAGATTTAAATGGAATTGAAATTGGTTTAGATTTTACCTCCATTTTCCCTTTTGGGCACTCGTCCTTGTAGTGCCCCTTTTTGTTGCAACCAAAGCATGTGATGTGCTCTTTCGATTTAGCTTTGGTGGAGGTTGGAACTTCTTCTTCAACTTTTGCTGATGTGGATGCCTCCTCTTGATCCGGTACGGTTGAGGGTCTCTTCTCCCCCTCAATCCTTGAGGTGGAGACCTCTTCCTCTTCTTCTCTTGAGGAGGTTGAAGATCTCTCACTCTCTTCTTCCTCACTTGAAGATGTAGATACTTCCGTTTCTTCTTCTTCTCCTTAACTCATTTGACCTTTCTCCTTGGGCTCTTGAACTTGTGTAGGACTTTCATGATATTCTTTCAATTTGCTCCACAATTCACATGCATTTTGGTATGCCCCTACACAACTCAAAATTTTGTTAGGCACAATATCAATCAATATACCTATTACCTTTTCATTTGCCCTTGCTTGTTCTTGTTGCTCTTGACTCTAATATCTAAGCCTAAGCATCTTCCCGTGCTTATCCTTTGGAATCTCATATGGCTCTTCAAGCGCAATACGAAGGTCCCACTCCATTCTGAACCACGTCTCCATCCGTGACTGCCAATATCCGAAATCTTCATGGTCGTAGGCGGGCGGAGTGTAGATGTCATCCCCGAATTTGTCTTCCATGTTCTTCCCTCTAGCTTTTGCTCTTCTTGGCAGTTAGTCCAATCACGAGCGGTCCTTCGCTCTGATACCAATTGATAGATCGAATACGTCCGCTAGAGGGGGTGAATAGCGATTTGTTCGTCGTTTTCTCTACAAGATTGTTAGCGCAGCGAAAATATAAATAAAAATAAACTAATCAAGAGAGAACAATGCTAACAAACCGATTTACTTGGTATCCACCACGGACGGGTGACTAATCCAAAAATCCGTAAGTGGATCAATCCCCGGATAACCTCCGGCTAGCTTTGTCGCTCCTTCTGGGTGGAGAAACCTCACCACAACACCTTTAGAAGACCTGAGCACAAAGACTACTATCTTGCCTTTAACCAAGACAAGATTCGTCAAAAGTCTCAGCCACCACGAAGTCCTCTTTAAATAGGACTCGGGCTGAAACCTTCGCCACCAGTCAATTGCTCCCAGGGCAGTCGACTGGTGCCACTGGAATTCGACCGTTGCACCACAACGTTCGAATTCTCAGCCAACTCACCAGCCACTTACCAGTCGACTGCTCCCAGAGCAGTCGACTAGTCCCCAGCTAAACCCTTCTCGAGTACAATCACACTGCACTTGTACCCTCACGACTCGGCTGACTCCTCCTTCGCAGCCTCGACTGTTGCCTTCGCGCCCTCTTCATCTTCCGCTCCCGTCCCTCGGATGCACGCAAGCCTCCAGCTTGCCTCTATGTCATCCTTCACGTATGCCTCGAAGTCCACACCCATCAGCTCATCTTCCCTGCTCTCTAAGGTCCCTCGGGTGCACACAAGACTCCAGCTTGTCTCTATGTCACCCTTCACCATACCGAGACCGTCCAGTCAAGTCCATATGTGTAACCTGTACATCTTGCACACTCAACATACACATATGAGATAACAAGGATAAACATAACTTAAACCCTTTGCCCAAACATCAAAACACTTGGTCACTCCGAACCACAGATTACCTCAATAAGGTCCCCGACCTAGAAGCCTCTCGACAACACCCTACCGTTGTATCTCTACTTCATTCTCTGATGGTATGCAAACATCCGAGCAGGTGCATTCTCTCGAATTTCTTCAACCAGATCTAGCTCCAACCGCCTTCCTTCCGAATTATCCTTGTCGTAGGCTCTTCGTCGGTCAGACTCGCACCCGACCTCCACAGGCACTACGACCTCGCTTCCGTACACCAGCTGAAATGGCGTGTGGCCTATAGTTTCTCTCGGCATGGTCCGCTGAGCCCCATAGGATGCTCGGCAATTCGTCTACCCGTGTTCCTCCTGCATGGTCCATCTTGGTCTTCAAGCCCCTCAAAATCTCCCAATTGGCCACTTCCACTTGGCCGTTACTCTGCGGGTACGCCACAGAAGTGAAGGCTTGCTGAATGCCGTAAGCCGAGCACCATTCTTGTATTTTCCGACCCTGGAATTGCCTTCCATTGTCCGAGATGAGCTTGTGAGGAATCCCATAGAAGCACAGGATGTTCTGCCACAGGAACTTGATCACCGCTTGCTCCGTGATACGGGTCAGGGCCTCAGCTTCTATCCACTTGGAAAAATAGTCAACAGCCACCAGCAAGAATCTCTTCTGAGCCACAGTAGTTGGGAAAGTCCCCACTATGTCCATGCCTCATTGGTCGAACGGGCATGAGACCGCAGACACCTTCATCATTTCCACAGGTCAGTGGGGAAGATTGTGATGCTTTTGGCAAGACAAACATGTTGAGACCATTCAGTCAGCGTCCTTCTGCAGGTTGGCCGATAATATTCGGCTAGCAACACCTATCGAGTCACGGCCCCGGGCTCCGGCGTGGCTTCCACAGACCCCCCATGTGTGTTTCTCTCAGCACATAGTCTGCATCTTCCTCACCCAGGCATTTGAGTAGGGGTCGGGCGAAAGATCTTTTGTATAGTACGTCCCCGACCAGTGAGTACTGGGTTGCCGCTTCCTCAGGAGTCAGGCCTCCTCTCGATCAGTTGGGAGAGTCCCGTTTGTGAGGTAGGCAATGAGCGGCGCTTTCCAGTCCATCTCGAGCTCCAGCTCAGCTTGCTACTCTATATGCATCACCATTATTGCTTGACTGCTTGGCTGAGGAAGCACCCAAGAACCTACCGAGCTAGCCAACTTGGCCAGCTCGTCTGCCCACAGGTTACTTTCTCGGGGGATTTTCTGTAGCTAGACCTCCCGGAATCCGGCTTTTAACTTCTCGTAGGCTTCCATGAAGGCTTGCAACCGGTCGTTGTTGACTTCAAACCGACCGGCGAGTTACTGAGTGGCTAGTTGTGAATCCGAGTATAGCACAACCCGGGTGGCACCCACATGCTTAGCTGCTTGCAATCCCGCGATGAGGGCCTCGTACTCGGCCTCGTTATTGGTGGCTCGATATTCTAATCTGACTGACAGGTGCAACTGCTCTCCCCTTTGCGAGACCATCAGTACTCCTATCCCACTGCCTTGCCGAGCTGACGAGCCATCCACGTAGACTTGCCACGCTTCCTCAATCTCTTCTGAGTGCAACTCACTTAGGAAATCGGCCAAGGCTTGTGCTTTGATGGTCGGGCGAGCTTGATATTGGATATCATACTCGCTTAGTTCGGTCGTCCAGATGCCTCAGGGTTTGAAACTACTCGCCCCAGGTTACTGCTGGTTAGGACGACGATCGGATGCGCCAGGAAATAGGGTCGAAGCCTTCGAGCATCTAACAACAGGACATAAGTCAATTTCTCGAGTGTCGTATATCGACACTCGGCACCTTTTAATAAATGAGCAAAGAAGTACACGGGTTGCTGCTCGGCCCCCTCCTATCTGAGCAAGACCATGCTGACCGACTCAGCCGAGGCAGCCAAATACACAGATAGCACTTCCCCAACCTCAGGCTTGGCCAACACGGGCAGCTCGGCGAGATACATCTTCAACTCTTCGAACGCCTTGTCGCAATCGGCATCCCACTAGAACTTGGTGGCTCGTCAGAGAGTCTTGAAGAAGGGTAACTGACGAGCCCAAATTATACTAAATTAATCTGTCACGAAATGTATGGGCTCATCAGATTTAGAATTTATAAATTAAATGCTGGAAACCCTTTTACAATCAAAAATATGGAAATGTAATATAGGGGCCACAGGTCGTATTTTTCTCGGGGCTAGTTGACATGGTTCGATTCAAACTTGTAGTTATGTGTCGTTTTTGGGTTTCAAGTAAGTAATGAAATGATGGTTTTTAAGTGAAAATGAAAATGAAATGAAAATGAAGGAAATTGAGCAATGGAACTAAACAAAGAGATGGCACTAAAAGCTCAATTAATGGAAACTAAATCCAAACACTTACAAAGTTTTTGATAACTGATTTCTTATTTCAAACACAAAATGGAATGCTATGCAATGAAGGGAAGGCAGTAATGGAGGTTTTCGGCAATAAATGAGCTAAGGCAATCCTATATCATGCCAAATTAGAACTCAACCAAACAAACACAACTCCACTAGCCAAAGTATTTTTGGAACCTAACACTACCAATCAAATTCAGATATGAGTGGAAGCAAGCTTATTGAATTCAAACACAATTATATGCCACATAAACAAACTAAATTCTGATGCAAAAGAATTAAAATCAATTGGCACACAAGAGACAACTCTTTGTGCCAAAAGTTTACACTAAATTTGGCAATAAATGATCTTCCAACTCACTTCTCTTTTCTTTCTTTAAATCTGATGGAATCGATTGGAAAACAAGGATGTTCGGACAGAATTAAGCAAGCTTCTGTAAAGGAATTGAAACTAAAACCAGATCAATCAAGGCAAAAGAAATCAGAAGCTAGGATAGGCAGTAATTCAACTTCAATGTGCAGAATTCAGCTCTAGCTACACTAAAAATCCGGAATGAATTGCAAGAAGTTGAAACTAAGCTCTAAGTTAACTAAGGAAACCTATACTTAACTCGAGTGCAGGAATTAACACCTAAGAAACAAGAAATCTGATCTGATGCAAGTTCAGAAACCAAAAGGAAGAATACAAAACAGAAATAACTTGGCACACTAGCTAGGAATTGGCACGCAGCATTTTGAACAAGAACTAAACTGAAAATTGAGCTATTCATTCACTAAACAAGTCCCTAAATTACTCTACTTGCAGAATTGAAGCTAACTTATGGCTAACAACTTAAAAATCGAAATATTCAGTAACTAAACAGAAAAACAGGACAGATTCGGCTAAATCGAAAATTACAGCTAAAGAACTACAATTAACTAGCTAAACTAATCCTCAACTCCTTCCTCAGTTCAAGGACTTCTTGGTTGTCAGTCAAGAGCCGGCTTCGAACCCCTAGGCTCGGCAAATCAAGGGAAATCCATTTCTGAAGTTGATTCTGCCGAAAATCTGCACTTGTTGGAAACTTTGATCCGATTCACTTTTTCTCTGATGGATGAGCTGCGATGTTGATTTGGGGAGCTTCAGAGGCCACTTGAGAACCCCTACAAGTGGTTCTGAAACTTGGGAATGGATTGCGGAAGAGAAACCAATGATCGGACTGAGGAACTGCCGAAACCCTCAAACACTCCCTGTTCCGGCGCAAATGGACAGAATTCTTCAAGGAATTGATCTCCAGAGACTCAGAACTCGATCTGGAATGGTAGATGAGGTGGTCACGCCTTCATGGAAACAAAACGATGAAAAAGATGAAGAACTGATGAAGAACGGCGAAGAACAGTGGAGAGGAGCTGAAGACGCGACAAGGGTAAGCTCTGTGGAAAATTTCCTTAAGTATTAACCAATGGACGGCTCAGATCGATTTGCTTCAATCCAACGGCTGATCTTGGTCTGATTTAAGCCAAACTTTGATGATGACGATCTGGGGTCAGGATCTTCCTCGTGGTAGCTCGGATCCTCCAAATTTGCAACGGATGGTCCAGATCAAGCTAATCTTTGAATGGATGATCTAGAGCCCTCCAAGCTTGATCCAACGGTTGATCTTGCTCCGATTGGGATGAAATCTTCAGATCTTGATCATAGAGCTTGATCAACCCTAACCCTAGCTCGGATTGCTTCAGATCGTCCCGGATGGCTCAGATCTAGCCGCTCTTGAATCGGACGGCCCAGATTTAATCATAATCTTGATAATCTGATCCGGGTCACTTCCGAACGAATTTGACCTAATATGCCATAGATCCTTGAACCTTGATGCCTACAAAAATTAAATCAAGAATTTAGTGGCCAATTAACTCAAATATGTGTCATTTTGCATTTAAGTCCAAAATATGAATAAGTTCTAAAACCTAGGCAATTTCACAATTTTAGCAATAAAAACATAGATCAAACAGGGATTTAAGCAACTCAAATGATCAATAAAATAGAATCTATCAACTCCCCCACACTTAGCCTTGAGCGTCTCGCGAAAACAATAAATATGTATCCCCTAGATTTACTTAAGCATACTTAGAAGCAATTGAAAAGAAATTACCTAGGGTTGCCAATTCTCATAAATCTGAGCTCTATGGATTACTATCTTGTCCTTAAATCAACAACTTGGCCCTTTTCATCTATCATGAGTCATTGAGATGAATCTAAATCACTAGCCTTTCAAGGAAAATAGTGGTGGCTCTCTCCTTAAATTCTAAGTTGATGATGGAAGTGGAGCTCACTCAAACACACATGCTTCTTGCACTACCATAGGCTTGCTTATTATCTACTCTCTACCATTTATCATGATTAGGATCAACATCTATAGAAACAATTGAAAAGCATAGAATATGGTAAGGTGTGAAATAAAAGTCAAGGGAAAGAAAAAATTGATAAGGTGGAAGACTTGGTTGCTTGGGGATATTTTTGATGCTCTTTGCTCTCCATGCAGTCCCCTAATGATCTCAAAAATGTTGTGACTTCAAACTTAAATATTTTCCTTGGATTTGGATGAAGAAACCTTCCTTGGTTCAATGTGCCAATTTCTTATCTATTTGCCAATATGTCTTCCTTCTTTTTCTGACTTTTGGTTTCTTCCCTTCTCCTTTTCTAATGAAATCAGAATAATGGTAGAACAATTTTTCAATTTGGATGAGAAAAGCTTCACTTGATTCAATGGTGCCGAAACTTCCGATTTGTGTGCCATCTTGTTTCTCTCTTCTTTCCTTCTTCTCCACTTTAAAACTTCTAATAACCATTTGTTCTTCTTAGATCTGAAATTGAATGTGCACCTTCAACTTCAGATTCATTTTACACTTAATATCATGATTCATAGCTCCTCAAAAGATTTGGGCATTCTCAGAATTTCTTCTCAGCTTTTGGTCAGATTATACAGCTGCAGTTCATCTTGTTTCTGCTGCATCCATTCCAGAATTGCTCAGAATTTATGCCATTGTCCCACTGCAATTCAGCTACATCATTTCAGAAATTCTAAATCAATTCAGCTTCAATTCGGCTTCAAATGGAGGTCCAATTCCAGCCTTCGGCAGCAATTTCTAGCTCAGATTCAGCTCAGCTTCAATCTAATTTGCTTGTATCATTCAGCAGCTTTCAGCTTCAGATTTCGGGAACAAACATTGCAATGCATTTCAGACTCTTTCCTCAGCTTTATTCCAGAGATTTTACACTGCTTTCCAGCTTTGCGCAGAGTTTTCAGATAAGTTTTCAGCTAATTCTCAGCCTTGTGCAGCTTTGTTCAGCTTCTCATTAGCTTCTGATCAGCTTCACAACCTTCAATTCAGACTTGGTGGCAATCTTTTCAGGCTGTTCAGATTTCTTCAGTCCTCTAAATCAGTCTTCATGCAGAATTTACAGCCTTAACAATTTAAATCCAGCTCATTTGATACCAACTGCACAAAAAGGTATTGCTGATTTCATCTTTTGCTTGCTCTCAGTTTGTGCTCAGCCTTCAAACATCTAATTTCTTTACAGCAGTAGTATCAAATGGATCATCTTTCTCAGCTTCTTTCGAATTGGGAACAGCTGATTTCAGACCTTCTGTTCTCTATTCCTTTCAGATATCATCCTCAACTCAATTCTGCTTCAGCTCCTAGCAATTTCCCAATTCAGCCTCACAATTCTGCTATTAGATGTGCCAATTCAGACCTCGGCACAACTGTTATCAATCTGGCATCACCAACTTGATAATATGCACTTCATTTACAGATTTGTATAGACTGGTTTCCCGACTTCTTTTCAGATATTCTTTTCCAGCTTCAATTCCAGCACAAACTTGTCTTCAATTCTGCACTTACTCAGAATTTCTGCAAGCTCAGATTTTCTGCTACCACAACTTCAGATTTTTTTTTTTTCTCAGCTACAATTCAGATCTTCAGTCCTCAATTCAGCTTCCTACACAACATTTTGACTTCCATGATTCCAACTCCAAAACTTGCTGACCAAACCATGCTTCATAGATGTCTTCTTGGTACAGATTTTTAGATGCTCTTCACTTGTCAAAGATTTTTAGATCTCTTTGTTATTGCACAGATTTTCCAGCTTGTTTTCTTCATTCATCAGCCCCAGAATTCATCCCTCGGCAGGCTCTGTGATCAGCACTTCATTACTTGACTCCATCCAAATTTAGTTTCCATTTGATATTAATCTGTGCCAAGTCTCAACCACAGTCCTAGCCCTTAAAATCTGAATTTCTTGCTCTGTCCCTGTCTTGGCGAATTTTAAAACTCAGCTTGTGGCCAGCAGTCTTGCAGCTCACTTTGTGCTTGAATTCAGATTCTTCAGCTCCAAAATTCTTATCAGAATTAGTTCCAATTCACACTGCCATGAGCCTCAAATGAATTGCTATTCTCTACTTGACTCTACATTTAATTTGTTGCTGCCCTTCTTAAGTTCTGCATCCATGTTTCGATCAATGAATCCATTTCCAAGTTGATACAATGGTCTCAGATTTTCTTCTTTTCTGTTTCTTCAGTTTTGAAATGGCACAAATTTCTTCCACCGAATTCAAACTTGCTCCAAATTATTTGGATCTTCCAATTGATGGTCAAGAATCTTCAATTGTTTGCAATCTTCCATCTCTCTTGCTCATTTTTAACTCCAAACTCACTCACTTGGCACAAAATTTTTTTTTTTTCCGAATTGACGATGCTTATTGATGAAAACTTCTTCCAAATCACCAATCACTCCCCCCACACTTAATTCTTTGTCCGTCTCGGGCAAAATCGCATCAAGAAAACATCCCAAGCAAACAAATCCATAGAAAAATTATTGGGGTTAGAATTAGGAATAAGGAGAGACAATTCAAGAAGAGTATGTATCAAACATGATCATGGAAAAATGGACACAATAGGATTAGTCTTCATAAATGTGATCCAATCAACGAAATATGGTTTTAAAAGAACCTAAGCAAGTTCTAGAGTTCAATAACATGTGTGTCACAAATAAGGCTAATCTCACTAGGTAAAAACCATTCATCTCAAATTCTCAATTAAGAATCCAAAGCAAAATCGTACTCAAGCATCCAAGATTTCATCCATCAACTTAAATCCTAAGTTTTGACAACCAAATTTGATTTATTTTCCAAAAGGCTCTAAAATGCTATGGAGAAAACCTAAGGGATACATTTATTTCCTAATCATGCAAGATAAAGTGCTAAAACACAAAACCTGGTATTTACAATGATTTTATTCATGTCATGCTACTCTACTCACTTATTTATTAACAAGAACTCATTTTAAGATTGAAAACATGCAATAAAGGAAAAGGCGACAAAAATCAAACTCCCTTTTATTTCTGGTGGTCGGAGTCTGTCAAGAAAAAGCCTCCACCGCGGTAGTGGAGGAGTCAGGGTGTGCGAAAGAGCTTCTTCCATTTGTTCCACTTCACTGTGCATCGCTCCCCCACACTTGGATTTAACTGCAACTCCCTCTTTATTCTTTGTGGGACTCATTCAGGAGGTTTCAGTCTGTTCAAATGAAGCTTCCACTCCAGCAGTCTTCTGGACCCTGCAAAACAATGTACTACCCCTCTAGAGCGTGCAGGGTACGAAGGAAATAAAATAACATCAGTTTTTGCATACAATTTAACCAAAAATGAATCACATCCAATAAAATCAAGTTTAGGCATCTCAAAGAATTTTTTACAATGAAATATCTACCCAAGATGCATCAAGACACTTATCATAATCAATGCAATCTATTTTG